>CM031598.1:474364-638141 GCA_018398815.1 Conus ventricosus
CAGGGCAAGGCCCCAGTGGAGTCCAACACAGGCCCCAGTGGAGTCCAGGGCAAGGCCCCAGTGGAGTCCGTGGCAAGGCCCCAGTGGAGTCCAGGGCTAGGCCCCAGTGGAGTCCAGGGCAAGGCCCCAGTGGAGTCCAACACAGGCCCCAGTGGAGTCCAACACAGGCCCCAGTGGAGTCCAGGGCAAGGCCCCAGTGGAGTCCAGGGCGAGGCCCCAGTGGAGTCCAACACAGGCCCCAGTGGAGTCCAACGCAGGCCCCAGTGGAGTCCAACACAGGCCCCAGCGGAGTCCAACACAGGCCCCAGTGGAGTCCAGGACAAGGCCCCAGTGGAGTCCAACACAGGCCCCAGTGGAGGTCCAGGGCTAGGCCCCAGTCGAGTCCAACACAGGCCCCAGTGGAGTCCAGGGCAAGGCCCCAGTCGAGTCCCAACACAGGCCCCAGTGGAGTCCAGGGCAAGGCTCCAGTGGAGTCCAACACAGGCCCCAGTGGAGTCCAGGCTAGGCCCCAGTGGAGTCCAGGGCAAGGCCCCAGTGGAGTCCAACACAGGCCCCAGTGGAGTCCAACGCAGGCCCCAGCGGAGTCCAGGGCAAGGCCCCAGTGGAGTCCAACACAGGCCCCAGCGGAGTCCCAGGGCAAGGCCCCAGTGGAGTCCAACACAGGCCCCAGTGGAGTCCAACACAGGCCCCAGTGGATCCAACACAGCCCCAGTGGAGTCCAGGGCAAGGCCCCAGTGGAGTCCAACACAGGCCACAGTGGAGTCCAGGGCAAGGCTCCAGTGGAGTCCAGGGCAAGGCCCCAGTGGAGTCCAGGTGTAAGGCCACAGTGGGTCCAACACAGGCCCCAATGGAGTCCAGGCAAGGCCCCAGTGGAGTCCAACACAGGCCCCAAGGAGTCCAGGCAAGGCCCCAATGGACTCCTGGGCAAGGCCCCCAGTGGACTCCTGGGTCAAGGCCCCAGTGGAGTCCAACACAGGCCCCTGTGGAGTCCAAACACAGGCCCCAGTGGAGTCCAAGGCAAGGCCCCAGTGGAGTCCAGGGCAAACCCCAGTGGAGTCAGGGCAAGGCCCCAAAGGAGTCCAGGCAAGGCCCCAGTGGAGTCCAGGGCAAACCCAGTGGAGTCCAGGGCAAGGCCCCAGTGGAGTCCAGGGCAAGGCCCCAGTGGACTCCTGGGTCAAGGCCCCAGTGGAGTCCAACACAGGCCCCAATGGAGTCCAAGGCAAGGCCCCAGTGGAGTCCAACACTGGCCACAGTGGAGTCCATTTCAAGGCCCCCAGTGGAGTCCAGCACAGGCCCCAGTGGATCCAACACAGGCTCCAATGGATCCAGTGCCAGCCCCAATGAGTCCAACACAGGCCCCATGGAGTCCAGGGCAAGCCCCAGGAGTTTCTGGGCAAGGCCCCAAGTGGAGTCCAACACAGGCCCCAGTGGAGTCCAGGCAAGGCCCCAGTGATGTCCTGGGCAAGGCCCCAGTGGAGTCCAGGCAGAGGCCCCATGTGGAGTCCGGGCAAGGCCCATGTAGTCCTGGGCAACCCCCCGTGGAGTCCAGGTCAAGGCCCCAGTGGAGTCCAACACAGTCCCCAGTGGAGTCCAGGGCAAGGCCCCAGTGGAAGTCCGGGCAAAGGCTGCAATGTGAGGCCAACACACCCCATAGAGTCCAACTCAGCCCCATGGAGTCCAACCCAGACCCCAGTGGATCCCAGGGCAAGGCCCCAGCGAGTTCCAACACAGGCCCCAGTGGATCCAACACAGCCCCAAGCGGAGTTCAACACAGGCCCCAGCTGAGTCCAAACACAGGCCCCATGAGTCCCAACAAAGGCCTCCCAATGGAGTCCAGGGCAAGCCCCAATGGAGTCCAACACAGGCCCCAAGGAGTCCAGGGCAAGGCCCCAGTGAGTCCTTGGGCAAGGCCCCATTGGCGTCCAACACAGGCCCCAGATGGAGTCCAGGGCAAGGCCCCCAGGGGAGTCCTTGGGCAAGGCCCCATGGAGTCCTGGGCTAAACCTCATGAAGTCCAGGGCTAGCCCCCCATTCATAGTGGAGTCCAACACAGGCCCCAGTGGGTCCAGGCAAGGCCCCAAGGAGTCCTGGGCAAGGCCCAATGGAGTCCAACACAGGCCCCATGGAGTCCAACACAGGCCCCAGTGGAGTCCCACACAGAACCCAGTGGAGTCCAGGCAAGGCCCCACGAGTCCAGGGCAAGGCCCCAGTGGGAGTCCAGGGCAAGGCCCCAGCGGAGGTCCAGGCAAGGCCCCAGCGGAGTCCAGGGCAAGGCCCCAGCGGAGTCCAACACAGGCAACCAAGGAGTCCATGGACAAGGCCCCAGTGGAGTCCAACAAGGCCCAGAGGGAGTCACAACACAGGCCCCCAGTGGAGTCCAGGGCAAGGCCCCCAGTGGAGTCCAACACAGGCCAGCCCCATGTAGTCCAGGGCAGGCCCCCAGCGGAGACCAACACAGCCCCCAGCGGAGTCCAGGGCAAGGCCCCAGTGAAGGTCCAAACACGGGCCCCAGTTAGTCCAGGGCTAGGCCCCCAGTGGAGTCCAGGCTAGGCCCCAGTGAGTCCAGGACTAGGCCCAGTAGAGTCCACACAGGCCTCCAAGAGTCACAACACAAGGCCCCATGGAGTCCAGGCAAAGGCCCCAGTGGAGTCCAACACAGGCCCCAGTGGAGTCCAACCAGGCCCCAGTGGAGTCCAGGGCAGGAGGCCCCCAGCGAGTCCAGGCAAGGCCCCACGGAGTCCAGGAAAGGCCCCATGGAGTCCAGGGCAAGGCCCAGTGGAGTCAACACATGCCCCCAGTGGAGTCCAACACAGGCCCCAGTGAGTCCAACACAGGCCCCAGTGGAGTCCAGGCAAGGCCACAGTGGAGTCCAGGGCAAGGCCACAGTGGATTCCAGGGCAAGGCCCCGGTCGAGTCCAGGCAAGGCCCCAGTGGAGTCCAACTCAGGCCCCAGGTGGAGTCCAGGGTAAGGCCCCCAGTAGAGTCCAGGGCAAGGCCCCAGCGGAGTCCAACACAGGCCCCAGTGGAGTCCAGGTCGTAAGGCCCCAGCGGATCCAACACAGGCCCCATGGAGTCCAATACAGGCCCCAGTGGAGTCCAACACAAGCCCCAGTGGAGTACCAGGCTAAGCCCCAGCGGAGTCCCAACACATGCCCCAGTGGAGTCCAACCACAGGCCCCAGTGGAAGTCTCAACACAGGCCCCAGTGGAGGTCCCGGTACGGCCCCAGTGATCCAGGCAAGGCCCCATGGAGTCCAACACAGGCCCCAGTGGAGTCCAGGGCAAGCCCCACGCTTCCAACACATGCCCCAGTGGAGTCCAACACAGGCCACAGTGGAGTCCAACCACAGGCCCCAGTGGAGTCCAACACAGGCCCCATGGGAGTCCAGGGCAAGGACCCCGTGGAGGTCAGAAAGAACAGCCCCTTTGAATACTGTTTTTTTTCCCATTTATTCAGATAGAAAATCTTTCTTAAAAAAATTGTGTGTACAAATGTGTATGTGTGGAGTGTGTGTATTGTTTGAGTGTGTGTGTGTATGAGAGAGAGAGTAAAGAGAGAGAGAGGGTGTAATATAGATAAGATAATTTGCTTATAATAGCCCAGCCGACCGCAAAGTGCCACATCAGGGCTTACACCACTACCACTTAAATCAACTCACCATCATAAAAAAAAATAAAACAAACAACTTTTCACACATCTCGTTAAATGACATCAGTCTACAAACGCATCGCAAAACTTTGTTTAAAAATCTTCTGGCCGTAAAATCTTAAATCATATGAACAATGTTAATCTCTCTCCAAAAACTCAAGATCACGACCAGGCTGGACATCCCTGAACAGGACTTCATGACCTTTTCTCCCGCCTAAATTTGTGTCTCACATCGTGCGAAGTCCCAACACTCTCCTAAAAGAACATGTTTCATTGTGAGTGGCGTCATGAACATGGAATGCACCCACGGAGCTTCTTCTTCACTCTTTTAAAATAAGGTAAGAATGGGTAAAATCAATGGGCCCGGTGTGCAGCCGGCACAGAACCGTTTTCCCTCTTTACGACACCCACGTAGATGGGAGAAGTCATTAAAAGGTTTGGACGGATCTGAAAGAGTTGTTATTTCTCTTGTGTTCCAAATCCTCCTGCCCATAGGTCTCTCACAATAATCGTTAATTTTGGGTTTTTCACCACATCTGAGCAGGGATAATAAGTGTTGGAACAGTTTCTCTCTTGTTGCGTTCGTGGCTAAACGATCAACCATTTCGTTCCCCCCCCCGATGCCACAAGCCAGGAACCCAATCCGCAAGAGTAATGTTGTAAACCGACCGCCTTCACTTGCTAAAAAAGTTCAAAAAAAAAGTAAAAGTTTCTGGATGCTGAAGGTTGCGGCCAGCTTATGTCCTCCAAAGTGACCGCGAATTCCGACAGAACCAGAAAGAGTCCACTCTTTCGAAAGAATTGGAGATGATCTTCAAAGCCATACTAGAGCAGTATGTTTCAGCAGAATAACAGAAGCATCTGAATGTATATAGTTCAACAATATCTGAGAAGGACCCCAGCAGTGCTGCACAGCCACACATCCTCATACTTGGAACCGTCAGTGAAAACTTTTTTGATAGATGGAATTTGGGAACAGAGCTCAGCATACAAAGCCTTGTACGCCAGAGAGCTGGTAGACTCCTTACGAAAGCTGGCGAGAACGAAAACGAATCACCGAGTGAAAAAGGTCCATGGAGGTTGATCCTGAAACTGGAAAAAACGAAAAAACCTCCCAGTCTAACCTGCATTCCGCACGTGAGCTGCATACGAAGCCCAAAACGTCGGAAAACATTTCGGTTATTTTCAAACTTACTTTGGAACGGATGGGGTCCAAAACACAGTCATAGGCCAGATTCCTGCGGTTCTAGAACAGTCGGATGTAAATAAATCAAAGACGTTCAGCCTGCGTTGGACAGTGAAGGTTCACCTCCTCAGCGTACAGGCTGTACACAGGGGTGGTGGCCGGAACGCTCCAAGACAGCGACCGTAGCCCTTATGGTGGATAGGTCCAAGATTTTGAGGTAAGATGATCTTGCGGAGGTCCGTACACAGCACAACCGTAAGTCCAATTTGGAACGGACCAGGGCTCTGTAGAAGGTGCCAACAAAGTTTTTCTTATCAGCCCCCAGTTCGGTGTGTGCTACGACCCGCAGAATATCAGTGCCTTTTTGGCAGCAGTTTGAAGGTTTTTTAATAGGGCTGAGAAAGTTAAGTTTTCTGTCAAAAATGACTCCAGAAATTTGGCCTCTTTAACAGCTGGATGGATATTTCCCTACTTGAAGTTTCCGATCTGGAAAAAACTGACGAAATTATGGAAGTGAATACACTGGGTTTATTGTAGCAGAAAAGTGAAACCGTTTTCATTTTCCGCCCACCGATCGATTTTTCTACCGCAAAGCTGAGCCTGCCGCTGGACACTCGGGTACAGGCTTCCAGTTGCGTAGACAGCAAAATCATCCACAAACACATACAGACCCTGAAACCACCCTGCAGAATCTGATTGAACAATGTTTGTTGATCATAATATACTAAAGAGGGCAGAGATAGTATGCCCCCCTGTGGAACACCCAAACTCCTGCTCCGGACATCAAGAGATGGGTGCCAACCCGGACACTTAAACTGCCGTCGTCTGCCAAAAAATTTTGAATAAAAAGCGAGATTGACCTCGAAAACCCCAGATCGTGGAGATCATTAAGTATCCCCCCACTTCCAGGGTATCGTAGGCCTTCCCAGTCAAAAAAAATTGTCACTGCATGCTTTTTGTTCCAAATAGCTTCGAAGTGTAGATTCCAGACGAACAAATGGTCAACGTATCCCGATGTTAACGTAAAACCACACTGTTCTTTCGCCAAAAGGCCCATCGTTTCAAAGTTTCCACATGATCCTAGCATTGAGACCATTTATTTTCCATCAATTTACAAACACATGCTGGTCAAAGCTAAGGGACGTAATTTGAAGTATTAGAAATATCTTTTTCCAGGTTTGGGATGGGAATAATGATGCTTTTCCGCCAAGAGGTGGAAAAAAACCTTAGGCCACACATGGTTGTAGACCATTAGCAGTATGATTCATACCTCTAGCGGAAGAGGTTATTCACAGCTTATAATGGATTACATCTATACCTGGAGAATGAATCGCTGCAAGAAAAGCCAAGGCATATTTCAGCTCAGTTTAACGTGAAAGTGAAGATTGTAGTCTTCCATGTGTTTGTCGGACGCAAAGGTTGCAGGGTGATTATACTTTAATGGCTTTTTTATGAAAAAGTGGCCATGATTTTATTAGAAAGGAGGAATTCTTTTCAAGTTGAACAAGCCAAATAGCAAACTGCTTTCTCTCTGTTATTAAAGAATTCCCGAAAACTTGAGATGGTTCACAGTGGGACAGGTGTTCTTCCCTTTATTTTCTTAATGATTTCCACCCTTTTTCTTGAAGTTTTTTGATGTCAGCCTGGAGCAGAGCTTCTCCCGGACCCGACTTTTACGATTTTTAAAAGTGTTCTAGATTTAGCACGGAGGTTTTTTGATGGGCTCTAGCGTTGGGACCCAAGGCCGTTGGAACAAACCTGACATCTGGCCCTTTTCGAACTTGAGAAATTTGTTTGCAGTCTGAATCAAAACCATGGGAGTTTTTGGCATTTGAGTTTATCGGAAGACACTGAAATACAAGCTTTAGCTACACTTATCACAGTGTTATCAGTGTTTCAGCTGTCCGGACTCTGAAGAAAAGTCATTGCCTGGGAATTCTTTAGAAAACAAGGTTTGCAAATAGATCCAGTTAGCTTTCATTGTACTTTAGTAAGATGAGAGAACAAGAGACGTGTTTCAGTTAGACGGTTGTATTAAGACAGAAATGGTCACTTTCCGTTTTTTTGCAATCGTAAATGAACAGACCACTCATAGTCCAGACCAGCGAGGGGTCACAAACCGACAAATCTAAACCACGAAAGTGAACCTGTGGAAGAGTGGAGGTAAGTTGCAGATCCCGTTCTTCAACAAACACAAATCCAAATCCGAAAGGCCATCCTCAATCAGTCAACCTCTGGATGACGTACCGCACTACCCAAAGATGTTGTGACCGTAAAGTCACCCAACAGCAAAAAGGGTCGAGGAAGTTCTCTATCAACTGACAAGGTCCTCTGACGACAAACCGGGACAGAAGGAGGTAGATCAAGGGAACAGATTGTCACAGTCCCTTGGGGAGAGTGACTCTCAGCAGCTACAGCCTGAAGAGGTAGACAGAGCGACAAGGACTATACAACAGAGTTTTGTGTAGGACAGTGCAAACAACCCGCCCGACATTCCCACCGTGGATGGGTTGCGTGCAGGTTTTGAAAGAACATTAAATCCAGAAAGATAAAGGTCTTCTGGCTTTGAATTTGAGTTTCCGAAGAAGCCATGACAGAAGTTTATAGATCGACACAGAAGCTGAAACTCCTCAAATTGGACTTTAGTCCGACGGATATTCCAATGGGAAATTGTACAATCCCATGGTGCATAGGGCGAAAAGGAGAAAATCAGTCATCACCTCTCAACGTCTGCTTCTAATGGAGTGAATTTATTTTGAAGTTTCACTGAACTGAGTGTTCATCCAGACCTCTGCAACTTGCCAACAGGCGAAGAAGGCTGGATTTGGGGAGACGGTGGAGGTTTCTTCCTCCATCTCCACCAACTCCACATTGGGTAACACCCCATGCCCGCACGGGCACTGGACAAGATTCGAGGCTTGGTGCTGGTTTTTTTAATCTGCCCAGCAGCCGATGTTGTAGACTGCGGCAGTCTAGGGGTGCAAATTTTTTGCCGTCCACCGGGGTAGGGCAGTCACTTTGGGTTGGAGGTGTGGACCCCCGCTTCCACCAGAGCTGACAGTTCTTCCTTGCAGTGTCTTGGAAAAAAATACATTCATCATCTGACAGCAGACTGACCTAGTGAAACTTTCTTTACGCCGAAGCAAAGAAATGCTGTGGGGCGTCTGACTGCCCACAAACCTGCTTGCGGGCTTCAAAAGAGGAGATTTCATTTCTGTTTTTAAATATATTCGTTTGAATGTGGATTCCTGATCCAAAGAGGACGTTCTTGAAGAGAGGGATGATCGCCACGCATTAGCACAATGTCCGATCTTTGCACGTTCCCATATGGATTGCCTTGCAGCAAACACCGCACACCTTCCTGCCCAGAACACAGCGACCTCTGACATGGTCTCAAACCTCTGTCCACCTGAAGCATCTCAACGGGACGGAAACATACAGCTGAACCGGACGTTCTGTCCCAAACTTTGATGACCGGTATGCAGCCCAGGGTTGCAGAAGGGCAGGTCAGAAAGAGGTGTTGGTGCCATCTCTTCTCTGCACTACTTCTTGACTTCACCCTGCCACCTCCGACACACCCTGGGACGGCCAGTATCCGTTTTTAATTCTGCCTGTCTGAGACACCCTTAGATCTCTGCAGCGAATCACCCTTTTGATGAATTTAAACAGTTTTTATGGGGAGTCACCTGATCTACCCTATCCACTAATTTTGTTGGCCCTCAACAGCTTAATCAGATTGTTTTTCTTGATCGACATTGAACTAGAAAAACGAATCCATTCCGCAACCTATTGGACGGACTGAGGGGTCACCTGCAAAGCCTTGAAGCCCTTTGAAATAGCAAAAGGGCTCAGGAGCTGAAAGGGGTCTTTCTTCCTGTCTCCGTCCTTCCCAACCACGAGCACAGAAGCCCTGAAACCTGTTCTCTCACATACCTCCGTGTCAGAATCGCGTGTCAGAATAACGTTCCCTGAAATAGGGATGCTGCCTTCCTCTTCCTTTGGGGGGGATATTTTTTGAAAAGCCATATTAATTCATTGTGTTGCATCCTCTCCCTTCCACCCACCCACCTTGGAGTCCAACTAAGGGGGCCAGGGCCAAGAACCAATGTCTTGACCCCCTTCCAGCTTTGGGGAGAGTAAATACGACAACATAAGCAACTAACCCTATCACCCCCTGATCATGCTGACAACCCCGGGGACAGAGAGCCAGGAGCACTGCAGGTTTCACATGGCCAGCAGGGGAACTGCTTGTCCTTGAACCCAGCACCCTAGAAGGGGACGCTTAGTAACACACCACCCCGGCCAAAGTGTACTCCCTGTCCTAGAGAGTTCCCCGAGCCATAGTGATGATGTTGAGAGCACAGGCCTCCCTCAAGCACTGGCCCCTCAATCACCAGATCTCATTCCCACTCCGACACAGGTCCTACCGACGGCATACACGGCGGATCTTAAGGAACCACAGAAGAGAAAGGAGTGTGTAAAAGAAACTTGAAGTGAACGAAGATAGAAAAGGGCCAAATAAGGAAGGCAGACAACAAGAAAAGAAAAGGCGGGTTACTCTAGTCAGAACCTCACCCTAAGCCTATCTGACATGGGAAGAGCCCTACCAGGGCATCAACTTCCTTACCACTATCGCTTAGGGCCCTACAGCATCTTCACCTCTCAGTCCTACAAGCAGTGTGAAAAAACCCAGACTAACTCCCAGTATTGATGGCCCCTGCCAGCAAAGCCTAATGGGATCACTGACCGCGCAAGCCCTCCGACCACGACCAGTCTCAACCACCAGGAGGGAGGGCGAGAGACGGTGTTTGAGTGTGTGTGTGAGTGTGTGTGTGAAGTGAGTGTGTGAGTGTGTGTGTGTGTGTGATGTGTGTGAGAGTGTTTGAGTGTGCAGTGTGTGAGTGTGTGTGTTGTGTGTATTTGTGATCATAGTGGGTTCTTAACATGACCTTTTGTCTGATCGGGATGCTTAGATTATGATCGAACTTTGACAAAACATGACTCGGAGAGGTTGAAGTATTAGACACATTTCTGGCAACGGTTCACAAAAAGCTTCCAATTTGTTGTTCTCTCTTGCCCTTCATATCACGTAATACAAACACTCTGCATTCATGCATTCATATTCTGCAGTCACTTGGCACATGTCTTAGTTCCCATAACTATTTCATTTATCCTTTTCACCTGTTTCTTTTGTGCATGTGCATGCAAATGCCGGCATATATACAGCAACATGCAGGTATACAAACAGAAGTGCGCGAACCTATCCATAAATGGATGCCAAGGCACCGTTCTCTCCCCTGTACTAGGCACCATTCTCTCCCTGTACTCTTTATACAAATGATTGTACTGGTTCTTCTGTCACTCCTGTCATAAAGGTACTCAGATGATTCTGCTTTAGAAGACCTGTCAAATTCAGATACCATTTATTTTCAAGAGGTGGAACGTTTTTGTACATGGTGCAAAGAGAACTGTCTAGATTTGAATGTTAGTAAGACGAAGGAGATGGTAATTGATTTTCGAAGAAACCCAGCTCCTGTCCTCACTTGTGTATCAGAAACACCAAAGTGGAACATGTAAGTGAATACAAGTATCTGGGTACTTTTTTTTTTAGATGATAAGCTGAATTTTAATGCAATTACTCAATTTATCTACAAAAAATGCCAATCTAGAATATATCTTCAGAAACCTGGGTCTCTCACCATCAAAAAGGACATCTTAAATATGTTTTATTGTTGTTTTGTAGAGTCAGTGTTGTCCTTTGGCTTTTTATGCTGATTTGGAAATCTTAGCGTGAAAAACAAAAACATTTTAAACAGTGTGGTGAATACACGTGGAAAGTTTGCCAAAATCAAGAACAGCTAGATAAATTGTATGAATGATGAGTCACACAAAAAGCTGTGAACATTGCTGCCGACAGTTCTCATGTTCTTTCAAAAACCTACAATGTTCAGAGCTGCCAACCTGCTCATGCGGCTTACAGTAGCATTTCACAATTTTCACAGTAGCATTTCCAATTTGACAGTAGCAACTTAATTTTGCGCGCGTTCTAAAAAGAAATCAGGCCTATAACTTGAACTCTTGTGCTGTCTTGCTGTCAGGAAACATTTTTCGGAAGAGTGGACCAGCATGGTCTGCTGCCGACAGAGGAAGGTTGTGCTCAACCAAGAAACTCACAAAAAAGGTCTCTGCTCTAATCGCTGCATAATCCACAGAACTTCCTCCAGGAACAAAGCCAAAGCTTGATAGCTTCGTGTTTGGTTTTTCCCCCGCTTTCTTCTTGTGATTCCACGTGGCGACGTGGTGCTTCATGTCGTTCAGTCCTCCATGGCTCACAGAAAAATCAAGCTCACACGATTTGCAGTGTACTTTAGTGAGGTCGGTACGGCATCTCAGAATGCATGGGTATTTCTCTGTATACTCCGCACGATATTTCTGGCAGCTATGTCTTGGGCGCTTCACACCACTTTCTTTTTCTCCCAGAGACGCGCTCTCCGTTCGCTTCTTGGACGCCATTGTTGCGAACTGAGCAAGACGGAACTCGCCATTGATTGGTCGAAATGATCACGTGCTACAGTAAAACCGAAAGCGGAAATGCAGTTCCGACAGACCGATAGAGACGTTACTTAGCGCTGTCCAAACAAAACGAAAGTATCTTCGAATTTTTTTGTTTCGCCGTAGCAATTTAATGATCGTAGTAGCGTCGTAGCAAGCATTCTCTTGGCGTAGCAAACTACGGCGATATCGTAGCAGTTGGCAGCTATGAATGTTCCACCCTCTGGATGAAGATTCCAAAACAAATAGAACCAAAAATAGTTTTGTTCCCAATTCCATCAAACTTCTGAATCAAAACTGAACTTTCAATAAGATCCGGTTCAGAAAGCTTGTTTGTGTATATATGTGTATGTGTGTATTATTCTGTGTGTGCGAGTGGGTGGGTGCGATATGTGATTTGTTGTTTTATGGCCACTCTTAATTTCTCTTTGGAGATAATCAAGTGTCTTGACTTGACTTGTGTGTGTGGATGTGTGTATCGATGTGAAGGCATTATGCGCAGCAGCTATGAATGTGGTAATTCATAAAGGTATTAAAAAAAAAAAAATCAGTTCAGCTCTCCAGGTCATGGATGTGTGTATCTATGTTAAGGCTTTATGTGCAGGCAGCTATGAAGGTGGTAATTTGTAAATTTAAAGAATTTCTTTTAAACATCAGTTCAACTCTGTAAGTCACTCCTTTTAACATCAACACCCAGTTTTCATCTTACGATTCAGTCCTGTATCTTACCAATCTGTGAAGCTTGTGTCAACTCTGTGCAGTTGTCAATGAAACTGCCCTCCAACATTTCCGTATTCACTTCGTCTTCATCAGAAGACACCGCAATATCCCCAGACAGCTCTGCTTCATCATCCAGAAAATCACAGACACGCTGGAACAAAAAGACACCATCAATGTCATGCCACCATGATTTGAACAGTATTCTTTCTTATTCAGGATCTAATCAATGAAAATAACTTGCAGCTTGAAAAAAAAAAAAAAATCACTGAAACATACCAACTATGCACACAGACCAGCCGCTATGGTCCAGTGATAAAAGTTGCAGACCGGGAGACTGTGGGTTCAATTCCCATCAAAGGCATTGATTTGTGGGATTTCTCAGCCCGTGTCGGCTCCTGCCCACAGTTAAGTGTGCCATGAGCTCACATGGTAAGACTGGAACCACACAGTTAAGTTTCATCCACATAGTGGATGGGTCTCTGAGAGCGTTGTTACATTTCCTGACCATGTTGGTCTCACTCAGCCTTATTTATCATTGGGGTATAATATGTGAGGAGGTGCACAGCCCTGTCATGGAGTCTCTGACCACAATGGAACTCGGTAGCTTCCTCTTCAGTGACCATAACTGGAGTGTCTGTCACTGGGGTAAACTATGTGAGGAGGTGCGGGGTACAGCCCTGTCATGGAGTCTGACCACAACGGAACTCGGTAGCTTCCTCTTCAGTGACCATAACTGGAGTGTCTGTCACTGGGGTATACTGTGTGAGGTGCACAGCCCTGTCATGGAGTCTGACCACAACGGAACTCGGTAGCTTCCTCTTCAGTGACCATAACTGGAGTGTCTGTCACTGGGGTATACTATGTAAGGAGGTGCACAGCCCTGTCATGGAGTCTGACCACAACGGAACTCGGTAGCTTCCTCTTCAGTGACCATAACTGGAGTGTTTGTCACTGGGGTAAACCATGTGAGGAGGTGCGGGGCACAGCCTTGTCATGGAGTCTCTGACCACAATGGAACTCCATAGCTTCCTCTTCAGTGACCATAACTGGAGCGTCTGTCATTGTGAGACCCTTCATGCTGTACTCTTGTGGTGACCTCAGTTCCCACTTTCCTCTGCAGGCCTATACCTGCAGTGTCTTCAGGTCAAAGTGGTCAATATTGGCACAATCATAGACACCCTCGTTCAGGTGGGCACCTTCTGAAGGACACGAACTCCTACTTACTTCTCATTTATGGACTCACTGTCATCAATGAAACTTGGCAGGTGGTGCCCTGTTTATGCTAGATCAGAACAGGCACCACCGACACCATCAAAGCGACTCTACAGCAGCGCAGTGTCTCCTCTGGTAGTTGCCTCATGACAAGTTGATACTGACCGTTCCCCACACCCGTTTACCCTAGAACTGCTACTGGTGGACTTTTCAACTAATATGAAGGTCTCTTATGCAAAGAGGTGTGTCTACATCTTCCAAATTTTTGTAAAACCATGGAGGGGGGACGGGAACCTGATGTTCCAGTTCCTACAGTTGAAACAGTTTCTTCCAATACAAATTTCTATCAAAACTGATTCATCAGCATACTGTGACAAAAATCCATGCTCTCTCAACAATCTTTTTTTTTTCCCCAATAGTATTTCAGGGTCTGTAGTCCCATTACTGTTGAAGCTCCAGCACGTAGTATAAGACTTACACAAAACCAGACACAATTTCACGCACAAGATTTAGTGAGAGTCCCCATTATTGTTGGAGCTTTCAGCACGTTGTATAGGACTTACACAAAACCAGACACAATTTCATGCACAAGAGTTAGTGAGAGTCCCCATTATTGTTGAAGCTCTCAGCACGTTGTATCAGACTTTAAGACAAAACCAGACACCTTTTCACGCACAAGAGTAAGTGAGAGTTGCCACTCTTTGGTCAAAGCACATCAAGACAACACGATGGTTACACTTATACACAGCAAGAGCAATTCCTGCTTAAGAAATTTGTCTTTAGATTTTAAAGTATTATTTTTTCTTCACTTCATTGTATTTTCACCAAACATGTACAAAATATGGCAAAATCATATGGTAAACATGTCTGGCTCCCAGTGCATTGCTGGTTCTGGACTGGAACAGGACAAACCTACGTGAGGTTATGTTTTAAGGAGTGGACTGGAACAGGACAAACCTACGTGAGGTTGTGTGCAAGGAGTGGACTGGAATAGGACAAACCTACGTGAGGTTGTGTGCAAGGAGTGGACTGGAACAGGACAAACCTACGTGAGGTTGTGTTTAAGGAGTGGACTGGAACAGGACAAACCTGTGTGAGGTTGTGTGCAAGGAGTGGACTGGAACAGGACAAACCTACGTGAGGTTGTGTGCAAGGAGTGGACTGGAATAGGACAAACCTACGTGAGGTTGTGCGCAAGGAGTGGACTGGAATAGGACAAACCTACATGAGGTTGTGTGCAAGGAGTGGACTGGAAAAGGACAAACCTAGGTGAGGTTGTGTGCAAGGAGTGGACTGGAATAGGACAAACCTACATGAGGTTGTGTGCAGGAAGTGGACTGGAATAGGACAAATCCAGGTGAGGTTGTGTGCAAGGAGTGGATTGGAACAGGACAATCCTAGGTGGAACAGGACAAACCTACGTGAGGTTGTGTGCAAGGAGTGGACTGGAATAGGACAAACCTACATGAGTTATGTGCAAGGTGTGGACTGGAATAGTACAAATCCAGGTGAGGTTGTGTGCAAGGAGTGGACTGGAATAGGACAAACCTACGTGAGGTTGTGTGCAAAGAGTGGACTAGAATACGACAGACCTAGGTGAGGTTGTGTGCAAGGAGTGGACTGGAATAGGACAAACCTACGTGAGGTTGTGCGCAAGGAGTGGACTGAAATAGGACAAACCTAGGTGAGGTTGTGCGTAAGGAGTGGACTGGAATAGGACAAACCTAGGTGAAGTTGTGTGCAAGAAGTGGACTGGAATAGTACAAACCTACGTGAGGTTGTGCGCAAGGAGTGGACTGAAATAGGACAAACCTAGGTGAGGTTGTTGTGCGCAAGGAGTGGACTGGAACAGGACAAACCTAGGTGAAGTTGTGTGCAAGGAGTGGACTGGAATAGGACAAACCTACGTGAGGTTGTGTGCAAGGAGTGGACTGGAAAAGGACAAACCTAGGTGGAACAGGACAAACCTAGGTGAGGTTTGTGTGCAAGGAGTGGACTGGAATAGGACAAACCTACGTGAGGTTGTGTTTAAGGAGTGGAGGAATAGGACAAACCTACGTGAGGTTGTGTGCAAAGTGGACTAGAATACGACAAACCTAGGTGAGGTTGTGTGCAAGGAGTGGACTGGAATAGGACAAACCTACGTGAGGTTGTGCGCAAGGAGTGGACTGAAATAGGACAAACCTAGGTGAGGTTGTGCGTAAGGAGTGGACTGGAATAGGACAAACCTAGGTGAAGTTGTGTGCAAGAAGTGGACTGGAATAGTACAAACCTACGTGAGGTTGTGCGCAAGGAGTGGACTGAAATAGGACAAACCTAGGTGAGGTTGTTGTGCGCAAGGAGTGGACTGGAACAGGACAAACCTAGGTGAAGTTGTGTGCAAGGAGTGGACTGGAATAGGACAAACCTACGTGAGGTTATGTGCAAGGAGTGGACTGGAAAAGGACAAACCTAGGTGGAACAGGACAAACCTAGGTGAGGTTGTGTGCAAGGAGTGGACTGGAATAGGACAAACCTAGGTGAGGTTGTGTGCAAGGAGTGGACTGAAATAGGACAAACCTACGTGAGGTTGTGTGCAAGGAGAGGACTGGAATAGGACAAACCCAGGTGAGGTTGTGTGCAAGGAGTGGACTGGAATAGGACAAACCTAGGTGAGGTTGTGTGCAAGGAATGGACTGGAATAGGACAAATCCAGGTGAGGTTGTGTGCCAGGAGTGGACTGGAATAGGACAAATCCAGGTGAGGTTGTGGAAGGAGTGGACTGGAATAGGACAAACCTATGTGAGGTTGTGTGCAAGGAGTGGACTGGAATAGGACAAATCCAGGTGAGGTTGTGGAAGGAGTGGACTGGAATAGGACAAACCTATGTGAGGTTGTGTGCAACGAGTGGACTGGAATAGGACAAATCCTGGTGAGGTTGTGTGCAAGGAGTGGACTGGAAAAGGACAAACCTACGTGAGGTTGTGTGCAAGGAGTGGACTGGAATAGGACAAACCTAGGTGGAACAGGACAAACCTAGGTGAGGTTGTGTGCAAGGAGTGGACTGGAATAGGACAAACCTAGGTGAGGTTGTGTGCAAGGAGTGGACTGGAACAGGACAAACCTAGGTGAAGTTGTGTGCAAGGAGTGGACTGGAATAGGACAAACCTACGTGAGGTTGTGCGCAAGGAGTGGACTAGAATACGACAAACCTAGGTGAGGTTGTGTGCAAGGAGTGGACTGGAATAGGACAAACCTAGGTGAAGTTGTGTGCAAGGAGTGGACTGGAATAGGACAAACCCAGGTGAAGTTGTGTGCAAGGAGTGGACTGGAATAGGACAAACCTACGTGAGGTTGTGTGCAAGGAGCGGACTGAAATAGGACAAACCTAGGTAAGGTTGAGCGCAAGGAGTGGACTGGAACAGGACAAACCTAGGTGAAGTTGTGTGCAAGGAGTGGACTGGAAAAGGACAAACCTAGGTGAGGTTGTGTGCAAGGAGTGGACTGGAATAGGACAAACCTAGGTGGAACAGGACAAACCTTGGTGAGGTTGTGTGCAAGGAGTGGACTGGAATAGGACAAACCTACGTGAGGTTGTGTGCAAGGAGTGGACTGGAACAGGACAAACCTAGGTGAAGTTGTGTGCAAGGAGTGGACTGGAATAGGACAAACTATGTGATGTTGTGTGCAAGGAGTGGACTAAAATAGGGCAAACCTAGGTGAGTTGTGTGCAAGGAGTGGACTGGAATAGGACAAACCTAGGTGAAGTTGTGTGCAAGGAGTGACTGGAATAGGACAAACCTGTGTGAGGTTATGTGCAAGGAGAGGACTGGAACAGGACAAACCTAGGTGAAGTTGTGTGCAAGGAGTAGACTGGAACAGGACAAACCTAGGTGAGGTTGTGTGCAAGGAGTGGACTGAATAGGACAAACCTACGTGAGGTTATGTGCAAGGAGCGGACTGGAATAGGACAAACCTAGGTGGAACAGGACAAACCTAGGTGAGGTTGTGTGCAAAGAGTGGACTGGAATAGGACAAACCTACGTGAGGTTAGTGTGCAAGGAGTGGACTGAAATAGGACAAACCTAGGTGAGGTTGTGTGCAAGGAGTTTGGGCTGGAATAGGACAAACCTAGGTGAGGTTTTGTGCAAGGAGTGGACTGGAATAGGACAAACCTACATGAGGTTGTGTGCAGGGAGTGGACTGGAATAGGACAAATCCAGGTGAGGTTGTGTGCAAGGAGTGGATTGGAACAGGACAACCTAGGTGGGACAGGACAGAGCTACGTGAGGTTGTGCGCAAGGAGTGGACTGGAATAGGACAAACCTACATGAGGTTGTGTGCAAGGTGTGGACTGTAATAGGACAAATCCAGGTGAGGTTGTGTGCAAGGAGTGGACTGGAATAGGACAAACCTACGTGAGGTTGTGTGCAAGGAGTGGACTAGAATACGACAAACCTAGGTGAGGTTGTGTGCAAGGAGTGGACTGGAATAGGACAAACCTACGTGAGGTTGTGCGCAAGGAGTGGACTGAAATAGGACAAACCTAGGTGAGGTTGTGCGCAAGGAGTGGACTGGAACAGGAGAAACCTAGGTGAAGTTGTGTGCAAGGAGTGGACTGGAATAGGACAAACCCAGGTGAAGTAGTGTGCAAGGAGTGGACTGGAATAGTACAAACCTACGTGAGGTTGTGCGCAAGGGAGTGGACTGAAATAGGACAAACCTAGGTGAGGTTGTGCGCAAGGAGTGGACTGGAATAGGACAAACCTACGTGAAGTTGTGTGCAAGGAGTGGACTGGAATAGGACAAACCTACGTGAGGTTGTGTGCAAGGAGTGGATTGGAATAGTACAAACCTACGTGAGGTTATGTGCAAGGAGTGGACTGGAAAAGGACAAACCTAGGTGGAACAGGACAAACCTAGGTGAGGTTGTGTGCAAGGAGTAGACTGGAATAGGACAAACCTAGGTGAGGTTGTGTGCAAGGAGTGGACTGGAACAGGACAAACCCAGGTGGAACAGGACAATCCTAGGTGAGTTGTGCGCAAGAAGTGGACTGGAATAGGACAAACTTACGTGAGGTTGTGTGCAAGGAGTGGACTGGAATAGGACAAACCCAGATGAGGTTGTGTGCATGGAGTGGACTGGAACAGGACAAACCCAGGTGAGGTTGTGTGCAAGGACTGGACTGGAATAGGACAAACGTAGGTGAGGTTGTGTGCAAGGAGTGAACTGGAATAGGACAAACCCAGGTGGCACAGGACAATCCTAGGTGAGGTTGTGCGCAAGAAGTGGACTGGAATAGGACAAACCTAGGTGAGGTTGTTTGCAAGGAGTGGACTGGAATAGGACAAACCCAGGTGAGGTTGTGTGCAAGGAGTGGACTGGAATAGGACAAACCTAGGTGAGGTTGTGTGCAAGGAGTGGACTGGAATAGGACAAACCTAGGTGAAGTTGTGTGCAAGGAGTGGACTGGAATAGGACAAACCTAGGTGAGGTTGTGTGCAAGGAGTGGACTGGAATAGGACAAACCTACGTGAGGTTTGTGTGCAAGGAGTGGACTGGAATAGGACAAACCCAGGTGAGGTTGTGCGCAAGGAGTGGACTGGAACAGGACAATCCTAGGTGGAACAGGACAAACCTAGGTGAGGTTGTGTGCAAGGAGTGGACTGGAATAGGACAAACCTAGGTGAGGTTGTGTGCAAGGAGTGGACTGGAACAGGACAAACCTACGTGAGGTTGGTGCAAGAAGTGGACTGGAATAGGACAAACCTACGTGAGGTTGTGTGTAAGGAGTGGACTGGAATAGAACATGCAAGGACTGGACTGGAATAGGACAAACCTAGGTGGAACAGGATAAACCTACGCGAGGTTGTGTGCAAGGAGATAAGATAAGATAATGTTGCTTATAGCCCAGCCGACCGCAAAGGGCCACATCAGGGCTGTCACACGTTAAAATCAACTCACCAGTCATTTAAAAAAACAAAACAAAAAAAAACCCACTTTCACACAGCTCGTTAAATGACATCGTCTACAAACGCACCAGAAACTTTGTTAAAAATCTTTCTGCCGTAAAATCTTAAATCAGATGAAAAATGTTAATCTCTCTCAAAAACTCAAGGATCACGTCAGGCGGGACATCCCTGAACAGGATCTTCATGGACTCGCTGTAAAATGTTTGTGTCTCACATCGTGCAAGTCCCAACACTCTAAAAGAACGTGTTTCATTGTGAGTGGCGCATGACATGGAATGCACCACGGAGCTTCTTCACTCTTTAAAAGGTAAGAATGGGTAAAATACGAATGGCCGGTGTGCAGCCGCACAGACCGTTTCCTCTTTACGACCACCCACGTAGATGGGAGGAAGTCCTTAAGGTTTGGACGGATCTGAAAGAGTTTGTTAGTCGTCTGTGTGGTTCCAATCCTCCTGCCAGAGGTCTCTCACATAATCGTTAATTTTGGGTTTCACATCTGAGCAGGGGATATAAGTGTTGGACAGTTTCTCTCTTGTGGCGTCTTGGCTAAACGATCAACCATTTCGTTCCCGCCGATGCCAACATGACCAGGAACCCAAGCAAGAGTAATGTTGTAACCGTCCGCCTTCAACTTGCTAAAAAGTTCAAAAAAAAAGTAAAAGTTCTGGATGCTGAAGGTTGCGGCCAGCTATGGCCTCCAAAGCTGACAGCGAGTCCGACAGAACCAGAAAATCCCTCTTCGAAGAATGTGAAATTATCTTCAAAGCCAGTACCAGAGCAGTAAGTTCAGCAGAATAGACAGAAGCATCGGAATGGATATGTTCCAACAGTATCTGAGAAGGAGCCCCAGGGCAGTAGGCTGCACAGGCCACTCCATCTTCAAACTTGGAACCGTCAGTGAAAACTTTTTGATAGGATGGGAATTTCGAACAGAGCTCAGCATACAACGCCTTGTACGCCAGAGAGCTGGTAGACTCTTTACGAAAAGCTGCAAGATCGAAACGAATCTCTGGTGTTGAAAAAGGTCCACGGAGGTTGATCCGGAAACTTGGAAAAAATCGGACACAACTCCTAGGTCTAGACCTGCATTCCGCACGTGAGGCCGCATACGAAGACCAAACGGCGGAATACATTTCGGGTTGTTTTCAAACTTACTTTGGAACGGAGGGTCAAAGACACAGTCATAGGCAGGATTCTGCGGTTCTGAGAACAGTCGGATATAATAATTCAAAGACAGTTTCAGCCTGCGGTTGGACAGTGAAGGTTCACCCGCCTCTGCGTACAGGCTGTACACAGGGGTGGTGCGGAACGCTCCAAGACATTGTGTGCAAGGAGTGGACTGGAATAGGACAAACCTAGGTGGAACAGGACAAACCTAGGTGAGGTTGTGTGCAAGGAGTGGACTGGAATAGGACAAACCTAGGTGAGGTTGTGTGCAAGGAGTGGACTGAAATAGGACAAACCTGGGTGAGGTTGTGTGCAAGGAGTGGACTGAAATAGGACAAACCTACGTGAGGTTGTGTGCAAGGAGTGGACTGGAACAGGACAAACCTACGTGAGGTTGTGTGCAAGGAGTGGACTGGAATACAGAAAAAGGAACAAAAAAAGAAGAAAAAAAAAGCAAGCATCAACTTTGCTTATTCTGAAAAATAATTGTCTTTTCAGACGATCCTTATTTATAGTGAATATACTCAGGCAAACAGAAAGCAATTATCCTTATTAATAATGAATTTACTCAGGCAAACAGAAAGGAATGATCCATATCAATAATGAATATACTCAGGCAAACATAAAGTAATTAACCTTATTAATAATGAATATACTCAGGCAAACAGAAAGGAATGATCCATATTAATAATGAATATACTCAGGCAAACATAAAATAATTATCCTTATCAATAATGAATATACTCAGGCAAACAGAAAGGAATGATCCATATCAATAATGAATATACTCAGGCAAACATAAAATAATTATCCTTATTAATAATGAATATACTCAGGCAAACAGAAAGGAATGATCCTTATTAATAATGAATATACTCAGGCAAACAGAAAGGAATGATCCTTATTAATAATGAATATACTCAGGCAAACAGACAGGAATGATCTTTATGTTTATCACTGCTATCAAGAAGTGTTATCATTGTTTATATCTAAGGACTTTTGTAAAGGAAAAAAGACATTTTTCTATACTAAAAGTTTTGAAATAATTACCTTCTTTTCCTGAGTTTAAGTTTTTTCTTTGGAGGAATTCCCTGCTCACTCTGAAACATCTGGAAAACAGCAAGCAACACAAAATGGAATGGGCTTGTAATGAAATTAATCTGTTTAAACAGTATACATCTACTTTCAGAAGAAAACCAAAATCTGTTCAGTGTTCTTACCTAAAACAAAAAGTTCTTTGATTAACAGCATTTTGACATAGATAATCTGAATAACCATTACAAGGGGAAAAAAAAAAATGGAATGAAAATACCAGTATCTTGAGAGACAGAAACACCTCACCATGTTTCAAAGAAACCCATACTTTCCACTTAGTTTTCCTTTTTCATCGTCTTACTATGACCACCAGTCATCATTCCTTCAAAGCTACAAGATACAGAGTCACTATAATGCATCTACTCTTTAAAGAAAAGTCTAAGAAGCTGTGATGTCAAGTATCCAGAGCTTGATGCACAATAGTTGTCTGACATTTCAATGAACACATAATTAGGCTACCATGCTTTCATTTCCTATTTTGTTCTGTATTGCAGAATACCATTGTCGTCTATTTCCTCCTTGCTGTGTCGTCGCTGGACTCTTTTGGACTTGTTATAGGAAACAACGCATTTCTCGAAGTCATCTGAAAGCAAAAAAAAACGTATGTCATGTGACGTAGCCTCACATCAAGGCATGTGACGCTCCATCACATGTAGTTAGTGATATGAATCATTTCCCCATGCCACTACTAAAAAGGAAGAATATTCATGTGGCTTGACTAGTGTAGCGGGCGTCCCCAAATAATGGTGAGAATGACTCATTAAAGAAAGAAGGGTGGTCATTGGGTGAAAGTGACCACTGAGAGATAGTTTTAATAAGGGCTGGTAAGGTGCTGGTCATGTGTTTTGAACACTGAGTATGCACTCACTAGGAGGAGGGCGGAAAGAATCAGTTTTAGCCCAGCAGATGGCCTAGAGACTCGAACCTGTCAGGACGCTGGTCCTCACTGCTGACCAGTCATTACCAGGTGAGCCATAGATAGTTGGGGAAAGCTACAGGGGAAAACCTAAAGAAAAGAGAAAGAAAGAATATGTTGATTTGGGAAGCAGGTTACTTACACGAACCTTATTCGTGTTTCAGCCCTTCACCTTTCGCCCTTCACCCTTCACTTTTCACCCCGTGAGGTGGTTAAAGATGGCCATGGTGTGGGGAACACACCGGTAGTTCAGCCCCAGCAAATAAGGACTCCGGGGAGAAGAGTCGGAACTCATCATATCTCCAGTGACGGGAGAATTCAAGGGGCCGATACGCTGTCTGAGAGAGACAGGGAATTGACAGTATGGAGCGAGTCTTAATTCTGATGCAGGCATAGCATCAAGGAGTGAAAGAATTATTTATTCTCCTGGTCTGAATCTTGGGCTAATGTGATGTGAAGGTCATGACTGTACAGAAACTTGTATTGATGTAAATGGGAAAATTAGTTTATCTCTCAGTCTGAAAAAGAGATACATGTATAGAATTTGTGTATAAATTGTTTGATGTGATTTAGTAAACTTTTTTCCCCTGAAGGAGAGGGGGAGAAGAAAAAACATTCGGTAGTGCGCCTTTTGGTTGATTGGAAAGATTGCGTGTGCGTATGGAGTAAATGCTATCATGAATGCGTGTGTGCAAAAGTGACAGTGTGACAGTGGTGACCCCGACGTAGCTGCCATTGTTTTGTTCCCCTGGAAAAAAAAAAGAATAAGAAAGATTTTTTATTTGTACCCTCAGAAGAAAGATTTCTGTTGGTGCCCTCGGGGTTTGGAAAAAAAAAAAAAAAGATATATTTTCATTAAAAATAAAATGATTTTGATTTGTACCTCAAGGGTTGGAGGGAAGGGGAAAAAAAAAGAAAGTTTAATTATTTATTGTGTATTTACATTTGTTTTCTTTTCTGTGTATGTGTGTGAGTGAATTTATTTTCAGTGCGAGTGAGGACTTCTCTCTTATTACTGACTCTGAGTTTTGCTAGTGTTTTTGTTTGTTTGTTCCTAATTTTTTTTCCCCCGATCGGTGAGCCCCACCGCTTCTCGCTACATTGAGCGGTTAGTTCAAGAGTGGGAGCAGCCGTGATCGCCCTTATTAGGTTTATTTTGTTGTTTTTTTCTTTCTCTGTCCTATCGTTTCATTTCAAATAGTCCCCTTTTCCCAGAGTTTGAACCGACCTTGTCTCCTTCAACAGGACAGAGGTTGACAAGTGCGGGGAAAACTCCTCCTAATAAATTCTTCTATTGTTTTTTTTTTTTTTTTTGGTGTTGTGAGATTTGCGTTTGGTGAATGTGCATTTATTGATTGATTGTTAATCATTTGTATTATTACTGTAGTGTTGTGTATATTGTGCGTGATTTGTTTTTCCCGTCTCCAGTTTCACGGGAGACAGTGACCACTAGGGTGCTGTCTGAGGGCTTCTTTTGCTTTTCTTGATTTCATCTCACTGTTCCGATCCTGTGTATCCTTTCATTTCCTTTTCACCCCCCTTTTCAAAACCTCTTAAACCTTCTCCTCAATAAGCTCCTATCTAGTTTTCTTTCAACATTTTCATCTTTTACGTAGATTTCCGCTAGTTTGTGTTTCTTCCCCTCTTTTTAATTGTTTGTGCTTCCATTTGTTTTGTAAATTTATATTCATTTTTTGTATAAGGCGATACATCTGTTTTGTAAATTCATTTGAAATTAACCCATTTAAGCCTAGCGTCCCCATATGGGGACGGCAACAATTTTTAGCTTTAAATTACTTCCAAGGACAAACAGCTGTGAAATACTTGATTCACAGTTAAAGGGAACTTACTTGCACTGACAAAATTAACGCGAGAGTTACTTTTCCTTGCAACTTTAGCATGAGGGCTGCCATTTGCATTGAGGATTGAACTTCTTGAACAACAACATGGACCGGTTTAAAAGGTAAGACGCTCTTTTTGTTTTTTAAACCTTTTGATATAACATTATGAACAAATGTTGGTGCAAAGTGTCTAATTTAAAAATGTGTGTCAGCGTTTTTCCCAATTAAATGTTGTTTTTGATTTATTCATTGTTAAAGGTGCGTCCCCATATGGGGACGCTAGGACTGAATGGGTACAGGTTTACACATAACTGTTTCAGCATGTTTCTTTGGATTTTTTTCAGACAATTCACAGTAAACCAAGTCGTGGACATGCTGGATGATGACACTTCATTTCGAACAGCTGATATATTGACCCCTGTTGACCCTTGACAGATGAGGACAGTGGAGAAGAGGATGGGGAGGGTGGTATTCATAACCTGAATGGCCGACAGCTAGCTGTGTCAGCATCAGCTACAATTGTTTACCCTGACGGTAGACAGAGAGTGGGAGATGAAGCAAGTCTAGAGGAAAGTACAGTAAGTTCATAATGTTTTGATAAAAAAAAATGTAAGGGGGTGGAGGGGTGGGGTGGGGTGGGGGTGGGGGGTTGCCTAATGGAGAGGGGTTATAGCCTCACATTTCCTGATTCAGTTTGTCTGTTCTATAGTATATTTGTGTGTGTGTGTGTGTGTGTGTGTGTGTGTGTGTGTGTGTGTGTGTGTGTGTGTGTGTGACATTGTGCATATTTGTGTGTGTGTCTGTTGGTTGTGCATGTGTGTATACATGTGTGTTCACGTTTGCATGTGTGCGTGTTTCAATCTGATTGCATTCCTTTGTTTTTGAATTTACACAAAGATGTATATTATGTTTTGTGTGTGTGTGTGTTGTGTGTGTGTGTGTGGTGTGTTGTGTGTGTGTGTGTGCGATTCCAGGTGGCTGATGAAGAGGGATCTTCCAGTGAGTCCTCATCAGATGGAGAACCTGTTCCCCCTACTTCCACTGCCCCTGAACGACCTAGCCGGTTGAGAAAGAGGTTACCACCCAAAGCAGTGGTAAGACATCAGCGAAGCGCAAGCGACCAGCCAAGACACCACCAGGTAACAGAGACTGGCGGAAGGTTGACCTGAGTACGAGACAAAAAAGCAAATTCCCTGGATTTCTCCACTGCGAATACATCCAAGCTGCCCCAAGATCCTGTTGAAATGTTTGAACTGTTTTATGATGATGATGTCATTGAACTCAATTCGGAATCAAAGTGAAGTCTACGCAGCATTCAAAGGAAACCATTCTTTTGCAGTGTCCAAGGATGAAATTCGTACATTTTGGCAATTCCTTTTGATTTCAGGATACTCAACTGTTCCTAGAAGGCGCATGTATTGGTCCAATGATCCTGATGTTCGAAACGCGGCAATTGCAGGGTCAATGACCAGAGATCGCTTTGATGAGATCATGAAGTACTGCCATGTTCGGACAACACTAACTTGGATACAGATGACAAAATGAGTAAACTGAGGCCACTCCTTGCTATGATCAATGAAAGATGCCTGACCTATTTTCTGAAAGAACAAAACCTCAGCATAGATGAAAGCATGATTCCCTACTTTGGTCGCCATGGTGCGAAACAATTTATCAGAGGAAAACCCATCCGCTTCGGGTTCAAATGTGGGTACTGACCACTTCGCTCGGGTACGTGGTCCAGTTTGAACCCTACCAGGGTGCAAAGGGACGACAGGCAACAGCTGAGTACCCTGGTCTTGGGATGGGCGGTTCCGTTGTGGTCGATTTGATTGCTGAGCTCACAAACGACCAGCAGGCAGAAGACCAGCATACGGAAACCGAACCAAAAGATGCTTTCCATCTCACATTTGACAATTTATTCACATCCCTCAAACTAGTGGAATGCTTGTCCAAAAAGGGAATTGGCTGTACGGGTACAATAAGGTCCAACCGGATTGAGGATTGCCCAGTTGTCTCTGTTGCAGCAATGCAAAAGAAAGAGGGGCACATACGACTTCAGAACTGACAACAACAGTGGCGCCATTGCTGTTCGTTGAAACGACAACAATGTTGTCAATGTGGTTTCAAACAAAGTTGGTGTGTATCCAGTACAGATTGCCAGTAGGTGGTCCCGGTCTGAACACAAGCGAGTCCAGATTCCTCAACCAGCCGTCATTTCCCATTACAATAAGACGATGGAGGGGTGGACAGGATGGACCAAAACGTTGACAAATACAGAGTGGCCATCCGATCAAAGAAATGGTGGTGGGCAATCTTTTGCTACTGCCTTGACATGAGTGTCCAGCAAGCCTGGCACTTGTACCGGGCAACTCCGGCTGCAAAGGACTCTCCCTTGGACTTGCTTGGGTTCCGTCGTGCCATTGCAATGGCATACGTCATGAAATCCAGAAGCCAAATCCAGGACGGCCTCTAGGTCGCACCCCTCGCACTGACAAGAGAGTTCCAAATGCCGTACGATTTGATGGCAAAAACCATCTCATTCAAAGGCGCACAACTCAGCGTCGCTGCGCGGCGTGTGGGAAAAAGCACGGCAGATGTGCTCAAAATGCAATGTTGGGCTGCATGACAAGTGCTTCATGCACTATCACACGAAGTAAAAAAGAAGGAAATGGCCATACAGACTCTGTAATCCACTCCACTGGTCACTGTTAGAATGAAAATCGCTGGTACATGTGAAGCATGGTTTTCTGTAATGTGCTGAAGGTAATGCAACCTTCTTTCTCTGTTTTTATTTTTTCCCATTATTCTTTTGACAGGATATATTCTTCAAATGTGTACTTTAACCTTACATGTCATGCAAAGATGCATAAACAAGTATTGAAGACAATAAAACTTATATTTGAGATGTTATTCATTCTTATGACATATTGTGTTGTTCATGTAAACCTGTACCCTTTCGATCCTAGCGTCCCCATATGGGGACGCATACATTGAGCGACTAAAACACACCAAACACCAAAACTATGCTTATTAGTTATGTCAATGTGTTTATATTGATAATTGCAAGACAAAAAACCTAAAATAGGAGTAAAAAAAAATTAAGGCATAAATGGGTTAAGTAAGAAAGACTGACAGCAAGAACATTTAAGAACTAAAACTTTATAAAGAATTTATTTTCAGAAACTTTATTGTGTTTTTTTCCTTTCTTAGGAAAAAACAGATAGCATTGAACGTCATTTTTTTTAAAAAAAATTACAGAATTGATACCTGTTTTCAAGAACAAAGATACATCTGGAAAAATACATTCCTTGTTTTTCATAATCTACCTTGTTTAGGTTAAGCTGTTATTCCTGTTTACCACCGAAAGTGAATTTCTTTATTTGTAAATACTATAATTACGTTTTTGTGAAACATAAAACGCCATCATATATCGCCTTATTTTATTCCTACTAGAAATTGTTTTGGGTTTATAAATCTGTTGACGGGTTCATTATGCGATGATTTTGATAAATATGTTCAACAAGCGGAACGCTGGGTTGATGGAGAAAAACTTACCAACTATGGCAACAATGCTAGATTTGGGCAGAAAACAGGCTAAGAGAGAGGAAGGAAATCAAAGGAAAGTAGGAACTGAGAGAGAAGAAAAAAGACTACAGAGGGAAGCTGAAGTTGAGAAGAAAAAGCTACAGAGTGGAAGCTGAAACTGAAGATAAAAGACTACAGAGGAAGCTGAAGAAAAAAAGACTACAGAGGGAACAGAAGATAAAGAACTTCAATTTAAGTTGAGGCAGTTAGAACTAGAGACTGATGCTGAAATTAAAAGATTACAGAATCGAGAGAACCTCCACCAGCTCCACCATCGGTTCCAGCAAAGCGCGCCTCAATCAAAATCAGCATAATTCCAAAGTTTAACACCTTTCGAGGAAAAAACGGGGATGACATCGATAGTTTTTCTTTTCCGATTTGAAGTCCGCAACGTCTTGTGGTTGGCCAAAGGAAAATGGACATTGTATATTGCGTCGTTGTTTAGGTACGCTTTGGCACGTAACCACACACTCGCGGCGAAACAAAATTTAACTTGGGATCAATTGAGGAAGAACTCCTCAAGAAATTTCAATGTTCTGCCGATCGTTTTCGCGAACGTTTTCCGGTCTGTGCCGCCCGTGACAAAGGAAATCATTTCCGTCCGTTTCTCATTCGTACGAGTCATTGTTTAGAATCGATGGATCGATTTATCAAAAACGAACCAAACTTTTCCATCACTGGCGAGATCTCCTTCTTTGAGAACAACTTTTCCAGAGCGTGAGCAAAGATCTGCCACTTTCCTTAAAAAAGGCAATTTGAAATCGTTGAGGAAATGTGTCAGATGGCTGATCAGTATTGTATCGTCACCCATAATAAGGGCGTGGCAGGAAGGAGAATTTTCCATCTTTGGAGTCTCATGCGTCCATACTATCCCATCGAGACCAGGAAATAACGAAAAGGAAATCGTGGTCATTTCTGATGTCCTCAAGGATAATACCTATCATAGGAACGGACAGGGATCTTTTCCCGCGGTTCGAGTGACTTTCCGCATACCAATACTCGCCGGCCGGAAAAACTCGTTGTTCTTCACAACGCTCCGAGGTCGTGGACACGACCACCGCGTAGACCTTTTGGGCCCCAGTTCTGGACAGAACCGAAGTTCACTAAATCAGTCAGCTGCCAATCAGACAATTGCGATGTTTTTCTTTGTGATGGCAAGTGTCCATTTGAAAAAGAATTGCCCTTTCAAGCCACATGATTCAAAATCCGTCATTAGGTCTCCACTGACGGTGAAGAAGGCCTTGTTTTGGCACCACATCAATCGTTGATGACTGGTGTTAGAAAACGGAGCATCAACGATTGGCAGGCTTCGGTTTTTGCGAGACACTGGGGTGCACTCACCGCTGGTGTAAGAAAATCTTCCGTACTTCAAAACCATATCTCATCTCTGTCCAAAAGTGCAGGTCGTTTGGAGGCAAAGATTGAAACGTTTTCCGCTGTGGCGAAAATGTCCGTCGATACACCGTACTACTCGCCGGATTTCTCACCGACTGTGTTAATCGATAACCCGTCCTGTGCGACGTGATCCTTGGGCAATTTGCCAGGTGTCCGGCTACAGTACATGGTGGTGCTGGAGGTCGTTCATTCCTTGTCTAGTGGATACAGATCCGATATCATAGAGCTGGGAAAGGCTACAAAGCCGCTAAAAGTCCTCAAAACTGGATGAAACTCAGATTACCAGATGAGCTAAAAGAAATGCAGGGAAAAGATGAGATGCTGACGACAATACTTTGCTGCTGCTAAACAGACTGTCCACTGACATACAACGGACAAAACCATCGTACATACTGGACTCTGACTTTCTCTACAGGGGTGTACCTGGAACAGGACAACAAACAAGTTGTCGTTCCAAAGCCACTTAGAGAGACAGTAACTACACACGGCAACAATGATGCATTGTTCGCGTGGTCACTGGGAATCAAAAGAACATTAAAGAGAGTTATCTTAGGATTCTTTTTATTGGCCCAGGTGTCACAAAGAAGTTACAGAAATACTGCCCGCTCATGACACATCTGCCAAAGACATCTCAGAAAGGTCGCGTCCGTTCACTGTGCACCTTTGCACAAAATGCCTCTCATTTCCGTCCATTTCGGAAGGTGGCTATTGAATCCTTTTGGCTCTTTCACCGTCTGTTCTGTCCCTTCCGAGATCGTTATATCTTAACTTTGGTGGATACAGCGACAAGTATCCAGAAGCGATACCACTGATGAAAATTGATACAGTTGTCTGTCGCTTAGCTTTAACATGCGCTTTTCCTCCAGAATGGTCTTCCAGACAAAAATCTCTCGATTGTGGAACGCAATTCATTTTCCGATCTCATGAGAGAAAATTTAGAGACTGTTGTCAATCTACCTTCCATTTCAACCACGCCATAACATCCCCATTCGAATGGCATGGTTGAACGTTTCAATGGAACGTAAAGTCCATGTTGAGAAAGGTTGCAAGGCAGGAACCCCATGAACGGGAATCGTTTCATACCGCCTTTGCTTGCACATACAGGGAAATGCCTAACGAAACGCTGGGATTCTCACCATTCGAGCTTCTTTTCGGACACTCACCAAGGGGTCCCTTTGGATCACTGATTGACACAATGGACGAAAAAGACGGACAACCTGACAGTAAAACTGTTTACCAATACGTTTATGAACTGCATAATCGTTGAAGGATGCATGTAGAATGCTCAACATCAGCTGATAGGAAAAACAAGGATGTGTACTAAGTCTTTTGCAGATAGAAAAGCGAAGCACGTTCCTTCAGTGTAGGGGATAAAGCCTTGACTACTCACGATGAACATAACAATCTCGTGTATGGGAAGGGTCCTTTTTCAGTGGTCGAGAAACTTTCGCAGTTTAATTATAAGCTCAAAATGGCAAACACTGAGAAGTATTCCATGTGAACATGTGAAGAAGTATGTTGAAGTATCAAATGGTTCCATCAACCAGTCCGTTAATGATATGGTCCTATGCAAAACTTGATGTCAACAGGACAGATTATTATCAGTGATTGATTTTTGTACCCAATGTAACGTACAGGGACAGATCAAGTTGTGAAAACAGCAAATGTAGGATGTTAACATCTACCAGTGCAGATGATGTTGTACCCTTCCTACTCTGTCTATCAAGTGAAACTATGTGAATGGTGGTTTGGTCGAATGAATTGTCTGCTAGTCAACAGAACAGCTCAAAGAATTTTGAAAAGACTTTCGGATGTGTTGACAGATACCGCCGCAGTACAGTGACTGTATTGAATCCCATAGTACAGTTAACTACGGGAAATACCAGTGCGAACCAACCATACCCCCTCCCATTTGCAAATAAAAAAGAGGGGGGGAGGTTTTCGAGAGAGAAATCAAAGTAATGCCTGGATTTAAAGGTCATAGAACCTTCTACATCTCCGTACAGCTCACCAGTTGTACTGTGGACAAACCTGATGGCCTTCGTGCGGTTCTGCATCGATACAGGAAATTTAAATCAAGATCACTGTGTTCGATGCCGAGCCATCCCAGACATTGAAGAAACTTCTGTGTCAGTCTCTCAGAGGGAAATTAGTTGTGAAAGTAGACTTGAATAAAGGGTACTGCAGATTCAATGGCGAAGCGACAAGAAAAGACAGCATTTCAAACACCTTTTGGTCTTTTCCAATGGACGAAATGGCCTTTTTCGGTTTGCAAAATGCCCCAGCTTCTTTTGCCAGATGAATGCGAGCCCTGAAACTCTTGAATGGGTGCAGTCAGTTTTTTTTTTGACGATATTTTGTTGGCTGCAAAGTCATGGAGAGACCTCCTTTCTAACTTACCGAGCTGTTTTTTCCAGACCTCAGAAGTTTGTGGTCTGACTGCGAGCACATCCAAAATTCGTGCCGGTTTCAAACTCCTCGAGTTTTTGGGTCACACTATTTCAGGTGGGAAAAATTGATGCCCAGTAGGAAAGAAAGTGAACGAGATTTTATCTTAACACAAACCCACTACAAAGAAACAATCAGGTCACTCATCGGATTGTTGTCTTTACTATAGACGATATGGTACCCCACTTTGCGTCCCTGACGGCCCCCTTTGACTGAACTGATGAACAGGGAGCGAATAACAAAAGTATTGTGTGGTCCTGATGAGTGCCAGAAGCTTTGGATGTGTTCAGAACACCCTCAACTCATTTCCTGTTATTTATGATTACCCTGCCCATCTTCAGAAGACTTATTTTGAGAACCGATGCCAGTTCCAAAGGATGGGAGCGTAACTGATGCAGGAAAAAAGTGGCTTTGAGACGTCCCTTGCAATACGCCAGTAAAAAGTTCCTCAAAGACACAGGTAGAAATACTCCACTATTGAGAGAGGTGCTTGGCTATTTATGGCATGTGAGTAAGTTCTGCCCAGGTTCTTGACTGGACGAAAGTTTCGGTTACAGACTGACCCCCAGCCATTGACTTTCTTGCAATCGTCAAAAAACTAAGAACCAGCAGATTTGTTAAGGTGGTCTTTGACATTGCAGTACTTGCCAATTTACCATTGAACCAGGTGCCTGGAACACAAAATTCATGGCAAGATTTATTGTCACGTGAATCAGTGGAATATTTCATGGACAAATGTAAACTGTCCTTCAGAAAGCCTATTCCTGTTTGTTTGTCTGTTCTTTATGATTACAGTGTGGTCAACATTTGACAGTTCAATTGTAGCTACCTGACTGTTTAAATCAAGTGGTATTGTATCCTTAATTTTTGCTGTTGAAGTGACTAATATGTTTTACAAGCAAACAACTACTTGATGTTGATGTAATACATATTTATTCTTTGCTTTATTCTTTGGTAAACATGAAAAATCATCATGTACTATTTATGTCTACTTGCTTGTGAAGGTGAATATGTATGTATGTGTCATGAGCAAATAACTCTTTAGAAATGCATATACACATGTTTTGATTGTGCAGTGAGACAAACCTATTGTTTTCATTAGTTCTTGTCAACAATGGAAAAATGTTTCACTTTTCAATGGACTATAACATTACATGTGGAAAAAAACACTATGTTTAAACTATGTTTTTTTGTTTACATGTCTATTGAGAAACATTTACACTTAGAAATATTCTCATTTTCATGAGGGTTTTGTAACATATGATGTGAGACAAAGATCAAGGGAAAAATGTGCTCACATCTAATATATAAACACAATTTGTACTTTGAATTGTTAATATCCCTAAATGTTTTGTACTGTAATTTGTGAAATGTAATTTGTGACATGCGGTGATCAATTATGAATTTTTTTTATAGAAAGACTGAAAGTTTGAAATATGCTATTTATGGTGGATCACGATGATTGATTTCTATACGTTGATTGTTAATTTGGTGAATCATGTGTGATGGATACACATTTTGAGATTCATGGCTGAAGATGTGTTTAAGTGAAGTTGTATATCCGTTAAAAAAAAATTTCTGGAGAAAATTTTTTTCACCCCAGGAGGGGGGGTCCCCATGTGAAGCCCACATCGGGCGTAGCTCCTCACATTAGTTAGTGTTTTAATCTTTTCCCCCATGCCACTACAAAAAAGGAAGAATTTCGGGGCTTGACTAGTGTAGGGCGTCCCCAAAAAATGGTGAGAATGCCCTTTAAAGAAAAAAGGGGGGTCATTGGGTGAAAGTGACCCTGAAGAAGTTTAAAAAGGGCGGGTAAGGTGCGGTCATGTTTTTTTGACACTGAGTATCACTCATAGGAGGAGGGCGGAAAGAACTTTTTTCCCCGCAGAGGCCTAGAGACTCAAACCTTCGGACGCGGGTCCTCACGCTGACCGTCTTACCGGTGAGCCATGATATTGGGGGAAACTACAGGGGAAAACCTAAAGAAAAGAGAAAAAAGAATATGTTTTTTTGGGGAACGGGTTACTTAAAAACCCTTATTCGGTTTCACCCCCTTCCCCTTTCGCCTTAAACCCTTAAATTTTCCCCCCGTGAGGGGTTTTAAAGATGGCCATGGGGGGGGAAAAACCCCGGGTGTTCGCCCCCAGAAAAATAAGGACTCAGGGAAAGATGGGAACCTTTTTTTCTCCAGTGACGGGAAAATTCAGGGGCCGATCGCGTCTGAGAGAGACAGGGAACAACGTATGGACGAGTCTTATTCTGATGCAGGCATAGCATAAAGGGAGTGAAAGAATTATTTTTTCCCCGGGGCTGAATTTTGGCTAATGTGAGTGAAGGCATACTTACAGAAATTGTATTATGAAAATGGAAAATTTAGTTTACTCTCAGTCTGAAAAAGAGATACATGTATAAAATTTGTTTTAAAAATTGTTTGATTGTTTTATAAATTTTTTCCCCCTGAAGGAGAGGGGGAAAAAAAACATTGGGTAGTGCCCTTTTTGGTTTGTTTGGGAAAAGATTGCTGTCGTATGGAGAAAAGCGTCATGAATGGGGTTGTGCAAAAGTGACAGTGGACCCGTAAATATAGGCCCTTCTCAGAAAATGTTGGTGTGATAGGCCCAATTGCTCGACTTTTTTTTGGCTGTATTAAATTAAAAAACTGAGATGAATGCTTTTATTGACTGCTTTGTTTTAAAAAGAAATAATTTTAAAATGTTTCGGATTTTTGGTTTTCTTTTTAAAAAATCTCGTTTAGTACAAAATATGGTCAAACCAAATGGGGATTTGGACATAGGGCCTGCTTAAAAAAATAGTTCTTGGGCCCACAAAGATTGATATTTTGACAAAAAAAGTAATCAAATTGATACACACTCACCCTTTTACAATCCATAAAAAACAATTAGTTTTTTTTTTTACTACCAGTCAAGTAAGGGGCACATTAATCCCCTCGCGGTCGCGACCTTTTTTCCCGATTTTTGCCCAAAATAAAAAATTTCATGCAAAACAACTAAACTTGTAAGCATGCATTTAAATACCCCTAGAAAAAACGAGTGCAACTTAAGTACACGTTTTATAGTTGCTGTTCAAAACCCGTCTAATTAATTTCCCCAAAGAGGGCTCGTTTCCTTTTTTCATGCGCGACCATAAACGAAAAGCGGCGGGGGAAATCCAACCCCTTCATTCATTGCTGAGATTTTTCCCCCCAGCATAAATCATTCCCTAAAACATTCGGATCTACTTTTTTTCCCGCCGAAAGAACATCGTGAGAATACCGAGTGCTGTTTTGTTTCTGCCTATTCGGAGAGGTTTCCGCCCGAGTGCTTCGTCCCACTGCACATTCAAGGTGATTAAACGGCTTCATCTTCATTCTCAATCTTTTAAAATAACACTCTCTTCCCAAAGTTTTGTTGTTTCTCAGGGGTTTTTTAAAATTTAATTTAAAAAACCGCACTATGTACTAGAAATGCATGTGTTTTCACTCCCCGGAACTCTGTCAACTGTCGTCTGCTATCTTGTTGTTACGGGGACACTTTTTGCCAGTTTTAAGAAAAGCCCCTTTAAATCCTCAAAAAAAAAAAACGGGAAAAATAACTAATTTAAATACTGAAAGGGTTGTTCTGTGCATAGGGGGAAATTTAAACGAACTCAAATAGATTTATTTTCTGTTGTACAACGTCGCGGTCAAGCCAGAAAGTACCACTAGGTTTTGTGCCGCCCCGACACACCTTAGAACCCTTTTTTTTTTACTTCCTTTGTTTTAAAACATTTTCAGGTATTTCATTTGGAAAAATTTCAAACATTTTTTGAACAGGTTGTGGTTTTTTGTTTTTTTATCTGTAGTGTGGGGTTTTGTTTTCGTAGTAGCAAAAATTCTGACAAGCTTTTAGTAGGGACAAATTCACGGCTCTATGGTATCTTGTCTCGCCCGTAATCCAGTAAGGACAGAAACTATTCGCTGTTTTGTCTGTATTCATGATTTTAAATTAATATTATCACCGGCAGTCCTTAAAAATGAAAACCAAAATATTACTTTCTTTATTTATCTACATAAAAAATTTTGCCGAAAACACTCAAACCATATGGGTCGAGACGGAATGTAATAAATTTGGTTTCTTGCCCTGCCGTCATTTGTCATGATAATTACCCTTTCTTTTTTTTTCCACATTTTCTTTTGTCGATGTCTGAGAAGCGTTGTTAACAATGTTTCTGACTTCTGGTTCACTTCCGTACTTGTGCAAGCTACCTCATTTTCGCTTGACGTTTAGTTAGAACTGTGCTGGGGTCGTGAGCGGAACCACTGCTCGGCTTTTCTCGTCAAAACTAAACCTCACTACTTCTAATCACTTTCGCTGTTTTTTTTAATCAAAAGGGAAGCGACTGTTTTCTTTTTTTAAAATTAATTTCCTTACGAAATTTTTTTTTAGCTCCTATTAAACTTATACTTTTGTTTTAAAATAAGAATTTTTTTAGTCTATGATTTTGACAGAAACCAAAACCAGGGGTTTGGGGTTTAATTCGTTTTTTGTTGCGTTGTTTTTGTTGACCTCAAATATTACACTCTTGCACCTTTTCATATGGAAAGGGAACCCCGTGTTTAAACAAAAATAACAACCCCCATGTAAGATTTGACGCAAACGCAAAAGCTTTTCAGTTAAATCACACACACACACCACCCTACAACACATCATAACACACACACACACATCAATAACACACATCACATCACACAACACAAAACACACACAAAAGAAACCATGAACACCCTTTTAAATTTGTTTCTTTTAAATTTTTTCCCAAGGAAAACAAAATCCTGTAGGCCTACATGAAAGGTTTTTGTGTGGCGCACGGGCGTGCGTGTGCTTTTTTGTTTTTTGTTTTGGTCTTTTCGCTTTAGGTAAATTTGACCAAAGTGATATTGTGGGAGTAAATGAAAATTGAGACTTTAGTGAGAGAGTGAGTGTGTTTGAAAATAGAGTGTGTGGTAGGGTGTGTACACTGCGCGCGCAAATGCAAATGTATGTAGCCGGGCGTTTACGAGTGAACTTTTGGTGTGTTGTGTGTGTGTTGTGTGTGTGGTGGGCGTGCGCGCGCGCTTTTAAATCTATACTTGCAAACTAATAAAATCAGATTTTTTTGCGTATATCTTTGATAAAAGCCAATTTTTTCCCTTTTTGTTAGGTTTATCCCCCCTCCCCAAACCCCAAACCTATCTTCCTTTCGGGAAACCCCAAGCAACTAGATCCCAAAAGGAACCACGCAATGCGGACGACTTGCACAGAAAAGGGAAAACCCCACAGCAACTGAATCTTAAACCCCCACCCCCCCCCCTACCCCCTCCCCCCTTAAAAAAAACAGCTTGTCTCATGCTCAGGGGTGTAAAGCAAAGGGAAAAAATTAAAGAAGACTCAACAAGAAGAAAAGTATTTGTTTGAGAACAAAAAAAAGCAAAGCCTACAGACAAAATCTATCGAAGAAAAAGGGCAACCAAAGACTAAAAATACACTAGAAACAAAAGGAGGGGCAGAGAAAGAAAGCTACCAACAACAAAAATGCCCAGGACAGTGTTTTAGCAGAGGAAACCCGGACAAAATGGGGGAAAGGGAAAAGAAAGGGAAGCAGAAAAAATGCATGGAAAACTAGGGAAAAGAAAATGAAAGGGGAAGACAACTTTTTCAGGAAAAAAGGAGGCGGTAGGCAGAAGAAATAAAAGCATTCATGTGAGGCTAGCATAGTTCGTAGGGCAATGACAGTTCCCAAAAGTTTTAAAAACGGTCCCCCGAGGCCCAACGGGAAGGGACTGCAGAGGGGCCCAAACCAATCTTCCAAAAAAGGGCCTCGGAAATTTTTCAAGTACGTTGTTTCCCCAAATTTAAAAGGAAGCCCCAAAAAGAAAAAACTTTGCCCTTCCCGAACAACTTCTTCCGTCAGGATAATGGGCCCCTCTTCAGAAGTTGTCGCGTTTTAGAAACGGCAACTTTCACCGCAGGCAGGCCCCGGCTATCTTCTAGTGTCGCAAAGGCTTGGGACATTCAAAAACAGAAGTGCCTGCGGGTTTCCTGGGCAAACCCTCAAAAGGCTGAAAGGGGCGGGAAAAAACAGCCCCAAAAAAAAAACCCTGATGCGCTTGCAAAGCAGTTTTTTTGGGAGTCGCCACTACCATTTCCCGACAAAAAAGTTGGTCACAAAAAAAGTGGGCAAAAAAACTCATGCGAGTCGACCATCAAAACTCATCAAGAGTTCATTTTCCGTGGCCAGGAAATCAGTTTTCCAAGTTTGCCCAAATGTCGTCCAGCCAACATTCGTCTTAGGCACAGGCAAAACGGCAGTGTCTCGCAGTGGATAATCCACACTGGGGCCCGTATCCATCTGATGGGCCGCACACCCGCCCCTAGGGCCTCTACGGGATGGAAAATGCCGCCCCGAGTGGGTCTGCCGGCCCGGGGACCGAGGCCGCCACCTGAAAGAGGGGCCAGAATACTTTAGATGATACCACAGGTCCCCCTTATCTGGGCGGACGGGGCATCCGCCATTTTGGGTTTGCCCATCTTCTGTGCTCAGTACTTTTTCCCTCAATTCACAGGAAAGTTTGACCACAACCCATTGGGAGGACTTTGGAAAGGAGGGGGGATTCCCCGGGGCCCGGGACCTACATGGGAATGTGGGAGGTTTTGGCCCTGTCCTCGTTCTGCCGGCGCCCCTTTTCCATTACCTGAGCAGGGGGCTACAATGCAGGGAGAAGCTCCACAATCTCCCCCCAAAATTGCCACCTGAAACCAAAACCCCCCTCCCTATCTCCCCGGGATCATGTGGACACACACAAAAGGGGGGGGGAACCGTCCCGCCCGCATGGGGACCAAACCATTTCGCGTCTGCTTGCCATTTTTTCGTATCCTTTTTATTTGAAAGATTTGACTGGAAGTGGATTTTATTCACCTTGTAATGGGAAAAAAAAATAAATACTTGCAGCAAGCATCCACCCTAAAATTCTGGAAGTGCTTTAGGGGTTCAAAAACCTATGTTAAGATTTAAGGGTATATTCTCTAATCTTTTTTTTTGTAACAAAATTTTACAAAAAGAGGTTATGGCAAAAAATTAAAAAGTGTCCAACTGTTGAATAACGTAAAAAATATGAATGATAAAGACAAAAATTGCTTTTTAAATATTAAAATTTCTAGCATTTAATAAGTTATTACCCAAATGCTTTAAATCTATCCCTCTCTCCATAAAATGACATGAAAAAGCCCCGGGTTTTATTTGATTTTTTATACTGAAATTTAATTTTTCTTCCAAACCCCACGTATAATTTTGATGAGCCTTTTTCCCCTTAACACTAATTTTTTCTTCAACTTGTTCAAATGTCACACAAAGCCAGGGGACTTCCTGTTTTGCCGTGCCCAAGACAAAAGACAGCAGCCAGTGTTTGCCCAGGGAAAAATAGGGACTGATGGGCCAACGGGTTTTTTGTTTAATGTGACGACCACAGTTTAAAAAATAAGAAGGTTTATATTATTTTTGTTTTTTCTTTGAGTTGTTTAATTACAGTGCAAGAACGTCACATTTGATTTTAAAACTACTTTTTAATCTTTTAGTCACAGAAAAATGCCCAGGGGGATGGGGGGTACCGAAGGATGTTGGTGGGGAAAAATGGAAATGGCCAACAAAGGGCCCCAAAATTTTTCATTCCCCCCGATGACATCCAGGGTCTTCGGGGAGGACAACACCATAAGAGGGGCACAGGGCCGTTTATCTACAAATTTTAATTAATTATAGGTATGTGTAGATGATGGCTGTCCCCTTTATCAGCAATGACACAGCAGCTCAGGTATGTGTACAGCGAAATAGTGTTCCACAGAGCCCTTTTACATTTTCCATTTGAAATATTATTGTGGAAGGCAATATTTTTAAATTTCAGCTCCTTATGTCCCAGTGTTTATTTTTTTGCCTTTTTGTGAGATTTTGTTTTGTTTTGGGGGGGTTTTTTTGGTATGGGTTCCCTGTCCCAAACCCACCGGGGTTTTTGTTCCAACCGGGCACATTTTCCCCTTTTTTATGCGAAAAATAATTATACAATTATTGTACAAAAGAGTGCAAGTGTCATAAAAGTTTCATGGGTTTAAAAATTTTTTCAAATTGGGTCTTTTTGGTGGGGAACGAAATGAAAAATAACTTCAAATGACGGAACAAACTGTCTTAAGTGTCATTTTTAAAAAGACTTGAATTTTTTTTAACAAAGATCCCCTACTTTTTTTTGTTGGGTTTTTTTTATTTGTTTTTAAAAACATTTTTGCGTGTTTTTTGTTAGGTATTCCCCTTGAAACACTTTTTTTTGCACTTTTTGGTTTCCCTGTCACAAACCGACCGGGCTAAAAATAAATTTTTATTCTTCAAATACAAGGAAATGCGATCAGTTATAATTTTTTCTAAGCATTAAGGGCAAAGTGCTCTATAATGACAAAATGCATTAAATTTCCCTTGACATTATTTTTTTAATATCTATCACAAAAACGCACATGTTTTTGAGAAGACTCCCAAAACAAGGAAACAAAAATCCACATTAAAACCCTCACCACACACACACATACACACTGTCTGAGTTATAACAGTGAACAGGAGCATCATTTTTTCTTTTTTTAATTGTGGCAGAGGTTTGGGTTGTTTCGGGGGGTTTACGTAGACGAAAAATGTGCGACACCTTTCATCAAATGGCAATTCCCTGAAAGAAAAATTTATGTCAGACTTTTTTATGGCCCCCACCTCGCTTTTGGGGGGCAACCCCGGTTTGGTTTTTGATTCGAGGTGACTGCATGCTTTGCCTGACTGAAGGCAGTCTGAAAAAAGTTGTCCAATTTTGACATTTTCTGAAAATCAGGCCCGCACAGCGATTTAGTTTTTTAAGTCGGGGAAAATTTTTAACGTTTTTTACCCCCATGATTTTTGTAAATTTCATACAAATGGGTGTGGACTGCTTGCCCCCTTCACTAAAATTCAAAAAAGAAAAACGGATAGCTCAGTGGCATAGTTTTTTTTCACAATTTTCACTAAAGGCTTTTAAATTTTTTTTGTCTTAACACCCACTCTCCCAAACTCGACATACAAAGGGGTCCGTTACAGTGGCATAACGAGTGTTCCGAAAAAATGCGCCACTGCGAAACTAATGAAACACCACCCCAAACCCTAACCACACTTAAACGATTCGAATACAAAATTAAAATACACACGCTAAAATAGAATTTACATCATCCCCAGGGAACCCCCAAAAGAACCAAATTATTTTATTTTGGATACTTTCCCGAGGTAGGGAAACACACACAAAATTGTCAAGCATGCTCATTCTAAAACTTTTACAAGAAGGCAGTGTGGTGGCTAGCGGGAGGGGACAATCAGGTCCGCGTGCCAGACCGGGGCTTGGCCCATAACCCCCTGGCTCGCGCAGGATGGAAAAATACGGCCCTGGCTTGTAATTTTGTTTTGTTGTATTTTCTGGCAAAAAAGAAAAATTTTAAAAAAATTTCCCAGAAAACCACGGGCATGATTTCCTTTTCGGAATTTTTTGCAAATAAAAAACATTCACTTTCGAATTACTGCAAAAAAAACTCTATAGTCTTCCCCCCGGTTTCTTTCAAGATTTTCCATTATAGTCCCTTTGGTCTGTAGGCCCTAATAATATTTAGTGCTTGCAAGTTTGATAACACTAAATTCTTGCATTTAATGAGAAAATCCCAAGTTTAAGTTTAACCACAGACACACACAGGCATGCTTTAACCATATTCACCTGCCTGAAGTACGCAAATAATTTAACTCTTATTTTAAACGTGTTTCTTAGCTTATTTTTTCAATGTATTTTTTTTTCCCCTTTTTTTGGAAAAAACCCCGGTAAAATCCAAAAAAAAAAAAGTTTTTTTTTTTGTTGAAAACCACTGGAGATATTTAAAAGGGCTGGTAAGTCTGTCAGTGTTTTGAACACGAGTATGCACTCATAGGAGGAGGGCGAAAGAATCATTTTAGCCCACAGAGGCCTAGAGACCGAACCTCAGGACGCTGTCCAACTGCTGACCATCATACCAGGTGACCAAGATAGTTGGGAAAGCTACGGGAAACCTAAAGAAAGAGAAAGAAAGAATATGTTGATTGGGAAGCAGGTTACTTACCGAACCTTATTCGTGTTCAGCCCTTCACCTTTCGCCCTTCACCCTTCACTTTTACCCCTGAGGTGGTTAAAGATGGCCATGTGTGGGGAACACAACCGGTAGTTCAGCCCAGCAAATAAGGACTCCAGGAGAAGAGTCGGAACTCATCATATCTCCAGTGACGGGAGAATTCAAGGGCCGATACGCTGCTAGAGAGACAGGGAATCATGACAGTATGGAGCGAGTCTTAATTCTGATGCAGCATAGCATCAAGGAGAAAGAATTATTTTCTCCTGGTCTGAATCTTGGCTAATGTGATGGTGAAGTCATGACTATACAAAACTTGTATTGATGTAAATGGAAAATTTATTTATCTCTCAGTCTGAAAAAGAGAGATACATGTATAAAATTTGTGTATAAATTGTTTGATGTGATTTAGTAAACTGTTTTCCCTGAAGGAGAGGGGAGAAGAAAAAACATTCGGTAGTGCGCCTTTTTGGTTGATTGGAAAGATTGCGTGTGCGTATGGAGTAAATGCTGTCATGAATGCGTGTGTGCAAAAGTGACAGTGTACACCGTAAATATAGGTCATTCTCAGAAACATGTGTGGTGTGATAGTGACCCAATTGCTCGAGCAATTATTTGGCTGTATTAAATTGAAAACTGAGATGAATGCTTTTATATTGACTGCATTTGTATTAAAGAAATAAATTTTAAATGATTCTAGTGAGTTGTTGTGGTTTTCTTGTTAAAAATCTCGATGTTAGTCACAAAATATGGTCAAACCAACATGGCGGATTTGTGACATGATGGTGCCTGCTTCAAACAAATAGTTCTTGGACCACAAAGATTGATATTTTGACAAATAAAGTATATCAAATTGATAACACACTCATCCTTTTACAATCACATAAAGAAACAATTACGTTTTTTATTTACTACCAGTCAAGTAAGGGGCACATTAAATACCCTCCGGTCGCGACCCTTGGTTTCCGATTTTTGCCCAAATAAAAAACTTCATGCACAAACAACTAAACATTGTAATGCATGCATTTAAATACACACTGATAAGAAAACAGAGTGCAACATTAAGATACATCGATTTATGACGTCTGCTGTTCTAATCCTCGTACGTAATAATTTCGCCTGAAGAGGAGCATCGTTTTCCGTTTTTTCATCGTCGCGACCGATCAACGAAAAGCGCTGGAAATCCAAGACCTTCATTCACTTGCTGAGATTTTCCCCCCAGCACGACTCATTACCTAAAACATCTCTGGCATCTACTTTTTTCCCGCCGAAAGAACATCGGATGATATTACCGAGCTGCTGTCTTTTGTCTTCTGCCTAGTTCGTGAGAGGTCGCGACCGAGTGCTTCGTGCCGACTGCATCTATTCAAGGTGAGTTTACTGGCTTCTATCTTCATTCTCAATCGTTTGAAAAGTAACACTCTCTTCCCAAGTATTGTTGTTTTCGTCAGTGTTCTTTAAATTAACTTAAAACCGCACTATGTACTTAGAAATGCATGTGTTTCACGTACTCGTCAACTCTGTCAACTGTCGTCTGCTACTCTTGATTGTTATCGGCGGACACTTTTGCCAGTTTTAAAGAAAAGACCCTTTCAAATCACTCAAAAAAAGAACAGGAAAATAATCTAAATTTAAATACTGAAAGTGGTTGTTCATGTGCAGTACGGGAATATTAAACGAACTCTAAATAGATTTATTTTCTGTTGTACAACGTCGCGGTCAAGACCAGAAACGTACGCACTATGGTATCTTGTGCCGACCGACACACTCTTAGAACGCTTTTTTTTATCTTCCTTTGTTTAAAACATGTTCAGTGTATTTTCATTGGAACAATTACAAACACGTTTTGCAACATGGTTGTGGATTTTTGTTTTTTTATCTGTAGTGTGGGGTTTTTGTTTTCGTAGATAGCAAAAATTCTGACAGAGCGTGTTAGTAGTGACGGAATTCACGCTCTATGGTATCTTGTCTCGACCGATAGATCCATAACTTGGACAGAACTATGTCGCGTGTTTTGTCTGTCATTCATGATTTTAAATTAATATGTATCACTCGGCAGTCCCCATTAAAAATGCAAACCAAAATATTACTATTCTGTTAGTTATCTCACATAATAACTGTTGGCCGTAAAACACTCAAACCATATCGGTCGAGACAGGAAATGTAATCAATTTGGTTTCTTGTCATGACCGATCATTTGTCATGATAAATTATCCCTTTCTCTGTTTCCACATTTTCTTTTGTCGATGTCTGAGAAGCGATTGTCTACACAATCGTTGTCCTGACTTCTGTGATTCACGTTCCGACTTGTGCAAGCTAATCGTCATATTTCGCTGTGACTTTAGTTTAGAACTGTGCTCGGTTCGTGAGCGGAACTCACTGCTCGGCGTTTCTCGTCACAACTAAACACGTCACTACTTCTAATCACGTTTCGCTGTATTTTTTTAATCTAAAGGAAGCAGAGCTGCTTTCTTGTTTTAAAATTAAGTTCCTTACGAAATCTGTTTTATGCTCCTACTATGCTTACTACTTTTGTTTTAAAACAATGAATCTTTTAGTCTATGATTTTGACAGAAACCAAACCATGGATTGGATATTTCGCTTTTTGTTGCTGTTGTTATTGTTGACCTCTATATTTACACTCATTGCACCATTTCATATAGGAATGTATGAGACGCGTGTTTGAACAAAAATAACAACCCCCAGCTGTAAGAGTTTGACGCAAACAGCAAATAGCGTTTCAGTTCACATCACACACACACACACACACACATACAACACATCATAACACACACACACACATCACATCACATCACATCACATCACACAACACAACACACACACACACAAGAAACCATGAACACCCTTTTCAACTTGTTTCTTTTAAAATTATTCCCTAAGTGAAAACAAGCAATCCATGTAGGCCTACAGTGTAATGCGTTTGTGTGTCGCGCACGTGTGCGTGCGTGTGCGTGTTTGTTCTTTAGTTTTGCGTCTTTTCGCTTAGGTAAATTTAGACCAAAGTGATATTGTCGGAGTGAATGAGAAATTGAGTACGTGTATGTGAGAGAGTGAGTGTGTTTGTAAATAGATGTGTGTGTGTGAGTGTGTGTGTACACGTGCGCAGCGCAAATGCAAATGTATGTATGCCTGCGTTACGAGTGTAGAGCTTTGTGTGTGTGTGTGTGTGTGTGTGTGTGTGTGTGTGTGCGTGCGCGCGCGCTATTAAATCTATACTTGCAAAACTAATTAAGAATCAGATTTTTTTGCGTATATCTTTGATATAAGCTACAATTTTCTTACACTCTGTTGTCTAGGCTATCCTCCCTACCCAAACCCAACCTATCTTCCTTTCTGGAAGCCAAACACTAGATCCCAATATGGAACCACGCAGATGCGGACGACTTGCACAGAAAGGGCAAAGCCTACAGCAACTGAATCTTCAACCCCTACCCCTACCCCCATCCCTCCTAAAAAAACAGCTTTGTCTCATGCTCAGAGGGTAAAGCTTACAGCAGAAAATTAAAGAAGACTCAGACAAGTATGACAAGTACTTGATTGAGAACAAAGAAAAATGCAAAGCCTACAGACAAAATCTATCTGAAGAAAAAGGGCAGACCAAAGACTCAAAAATACACTTAGAAAGCAAAAGGAGAGGCAGAGAAAGAAAGCTAGCCAACAACAAAAAATGCTCACTAGACAGATGTTTTAGCAGAGGAAACTCAGAGAGCAAAATGGAGGGAAGAGAAGAGAAGCAAGCAGAAAAAATGCACTGGAAAACTAGGAAAAGAGAATGAAAGAGAAGACAACTATATCAGAGAAAAAAGGAGGCGCTAGGCAGAAGAACAGTAAAGCAGTTCAGTGTGAAGGCTAGCAGTAGTTCAGTAGGTCAACTGACAGTTCCAACAGATTTTTGAAGAACGGTCCCCAGAGGCCCAACGGAAGGCACTGCAAGGGCCAGATCCACTCTTCCAAAGAGTCCTCGAAGTTTGTTACAAGTACTGTTGCTTCCCTAATTCAAAAGGCAAGCCCCAAGAAGAAAAAACTCTTTGCCAGTTCCATGAACACACTTCTTCCTGATCACGAATGGGCCATCTCTTCATGAACGCTTGTCTGCGTCTTAGAAATCGGCAACTTTCAGCCGACAGGCAGGCCAGGCGTATTCTTCTCAGTGTCTGCAAAGGCATTGGGACATTCAAAGACAGAAGTGCCATGCTGGGTGTTCACTGGACAACCATCAAAAGCATGAGAAGGGGCAGAAAGCAACAGCCCCAAAAAAAATCCAGCTGATGCGCTTGCAAAGCAGTTTTTTGAGGAGTCGGCCACTACCATTCCTGACAAAAAGTTGGTCAGCAAAAAAAGTGGCAAAGCAGCTGCAGTGCTGAGTCGACCACATCAAAGAGCTGCATCAAGAGTTCATTTCCAGTGGCCAGGAAACAGCTTTTCCAAGTTTGCCAAGTGTCGTCCAGCCAACATTCTCTTATGGCACAGGCAAAACTGAGGCAGTGTCTCTGACAGTGGATAATCCATCACTGGCCTGTATCCATCTGATGGGCCTGCACACCTGACCCCTATGGCCATCTACGGGATGTAACTGCCTGCCCCGATGTGGATCTGTCCTGGCCTGGGAACAGAGGACCGCCACCTGGAAATGAGGGCCAGAATAGCTTTAGAGCTGATCATCCACAGGTCCCATTATCTGGCGAGACGGGTCATCCTGCCATTGTGATTTGCCCATCTTCTGTGCTCAGTACTCCGATCACTTCACAGAGAAGTTCTGACCACAGACGCCATTGGCAGGATCTTTGAGACGGAGTGAGGGATCTCCTCAGGCCAGGCACCTACAGGGAATGTGGCAGGTTCTGGCCCTGTCCTCAGTTCTGCGGCGCCCATTTATTCCATCTATCCTGAGCATGGGGCTACAATGTCAGGCAGAAGCTCCATCAAGTCTGCACCCCAAGATTGCCACCTGAAGACCACACCACCCCTCCCTATCTCCCAGGCATCATGTGGACACACACACAGGGAAGAACCGTCCTGCCCTGACATGGCGACCAAACCATTTCGTCGTCTGCTTGCCATTTGTCGTATCCTTTTCATTTGAAATGATTTGACTGGAAGTTGGATTACATTCACCTTAGTAATGGATAAAAAGTAGTAAATACTGCAGCAAGCATCCACCCTATAATACTGGAAGTGCTTGCAGGAGTTCAAAAACCTATGCTTAAGATTAAGATACTATTCTGCTAAATCATGATTTTGTAACAAAATTAAACAAATAGAGGTTATGGCAATAAATTAATAGTAGTCACAACTGTTGAATAACAGTAATATGATAATATGATATGATAATGACAAAAATTGCTTTTAAGTATTAAATTACAGCATTTAATAAGTTATTTAGCCAACATGCTTTAAATCTATCCCTCTCTCTCATAAAAGTGACATGAAGAACCGGCTTTTATTATGAGTTCTTATACTGAACTATAATTTGACTATCACAACCACAGTCAGTATAATTCGATGAGCCTTTTCCCCTTAACACTATTTATATACTTCAACTTGTTCAAATGTCAGCACAAAGCCAGGAGACTTCCTGTTGGTTGCCGTGCCCAAGGACAAGACAGCAGTCCAGTGTGTTGCCCAGGTAAATATAGGAGACTGATAGGACCAAAAACGCTTTTTTGTTTAATGTGACTGACCCACAGTTTAAAAAATAATGAAGGTTTATATTATGTTCGTTTTTTCTTTGAGTTTCGTTTAACTTACAGTGCAAGAACGTCACATTATGATTTAAATCTACTTTGAATCTGTTTCAGATCACGAAGAAACTGCCGAGGGAGACTGGGGGTGTACCTGAAGATGTTGGTGAGGGAAAGTGGAAATGGCCAGACAAGGCCACAGAATTTTTCATTCCCCTGACTGACATCCAGCGTGTCTTCAGGGAGGAGGACAACACCATGAAGATGGAGCACAGGGCCGTCATCTACAAATTTCAATAGAATTATAGTGTATAGTGTAGATGATGGCTAGTCTCCCTTCATCAGCAATGACACAGCAGCTCAGGTATGTGTGACAGCGAACTATGTGTTGCCACAGAGCTCTAAATATCATTACCATTTTGAAATATATATTCAGTGGAAGGCAATATTTTCAAGTTCAGCTCCTTATGTTCCCTAGTGTTATATTTATTGCCTTTTTGTGATTTTTGTTTTGTTTTGGGGTTTTATTTGGTATGGGTTCCATGTCACAACCGACACGGTTTCTGTGTCACAACCGACACATTTCACTATATTAAGTGCTGAAATATAGATTACTACAATTATTGTACAAAAAGATGTGCTATGTGTCATGAAATATGATTGCATGGTTAAAATTTATTTCAAAATTGGTGTCTTTGTGGTGGGAACTGAATGAAAAATAAACTTCAAATGAGCGGATACAAAACTGTCTTATAGTGTCCATTTGAAAATGAGCTTGAATTGTATTTTATCAATGATCCCCATACTTTTTATTGTTGGGTTTGTTTATTTATGATTTAAAAGGCATTTTGCAGTGTTTTTTGTTAGGTATTCCATCTTGAAACACTTTTTTATGCTACTTTTGGTTTCCATGTCACAACCGACACGGGCTAAAAATAGAATTTTTATTCTTCAAATACAAGGAAATGAGCTGATCAGTTATAATTTTTTCTACAGCAATATAATGTGTGCTAAAGTGCTCTATTATATGACAAAAGTGCATTAAGTTCCATTGACATCTATTTTTGAATATCTATGTCACAAAAACAGCACATGTTTCTGAGAATGACTCATATACAAGGAAACAAATATGCCACATATAAACCCTCACCACACACACACATACACACTGTCTGAGTATATATACAGTGAACAGGAGCATCATATACTGTTTCTTCTTAACTTTGTGTGCAGAGTGTTTTGGGTTTTTAACTGGGGTTGACGTAGACTGACAAAATGATGCTGACACGCTTTCATCAACTGGCAATTCCGCCTGATGAAAACTTTCATGTGCAGATCTTTTCATGGCCCCTACTCTCGCTTTTGGGGACAACCAGGTTTGGTTTTTGATTCGAGGTGACTGCATGCTTTGCACTGACTGAAGGACAGCTCTGAAATGAAAGTTGTCCAGATTTCTGACATTTTCTGAATATCAGAGCAGCACAGACGATTGTAGTTTTGAAGTCGAAAACTTGTTAACGTGTTTACCCCCATGAGTTTTTTGGTAACATTTCATACAAATGGCTGTGGACTGCTTGCCCTCTTCATCATTCAAAATGTCTAAATTGTAACAACGTGATAGCTCAGTGCATAGTTTTTACACAATTTGCACTAAAGTGCTTAATATTTTTCTGTCTTAACACACACTCTCCACAAACTCGACATACAGAAGTGTCTCGTTCACAGTGTGCAGTGAACGAGTGTTTCCAATACAGTGACGCCACTGTCGGAAACTAATGAATCACTACACCTCAAACCATAACCACACTTAAACGATTCTGAATACAATATAAAATACACACAGCTAAAATAGAATTCACATCATCCTCAGGAACCCAAAATGAACCAAATTATTTCCAATTGGATACATCCAGAGGTAGGTAAACACACACAAAATCAGTCAAGCACTGCTCATTCTAATACTTCACAAAGAAGGCGGAGTGTAGGTGGCTAGCGTGGATGGCACAATCAGGTCACGGTCAGTGCCAGACACGGCTGCTTGGCCCTATAACCCATGGCTCGCGCAGGATGGAAAGTACGGCCATGGCTTGTAATTTTGTTGTTGTTGTATTTACTGAGCAAAATGCCAACTTTAAAGTTTACCACAGACACCCACGGGCATGATTCACTGCTGGAATTACTGCAAATAATAAACATTCACTTGCTGGAATTACTGCAAATAATAAACTCATATAGTCTTCCTTGGTTATAGCTGTCAAGATATTTCCATTTATAGTCCATCTTGGCTCTGTAGGCCCTAATAATATTTAGTGCTCTGCCAAGTTTGATAACACTAATGCTTGCATTTAATGAGAAAATCCCAACGTTTAAGTTTACCACAGACACACACAGGCATGCTTTAACACATATTCACCTGCCTGAAGTACTGCAAATAATTAACTCTTATTATATCGTGTTTCTTAGCTATATTTGTCAATGTATATTTCATTGTTGACAGTACTCCATGTTGATTCTGTACGCCCTAACAATATCTATCATTCTGCCTAGTTTGATGACACTAACACTTGTATTTACTAAGAAAATCCCAACATTAACGTTAACCACAGACATACACAGACAAGCTTTACCATAGATTCACTTGCTTAACTCTTTCATCCCTACAACCCGGTTTTCCTGTTTGCAGAAATCCTACCCTTCCTTCCTGCAGCCCGGAAAACCGGGCAGCACAAAATCCCTCCTTTCCTTCCTGCAGCCCGGAAAATCGGTTCTCGCGGTAAGCACTTTGAACTTCCTGCAAGTCGCGTCATCGGTACACGTCATGACCGGGTTGCTCGCGCGGCAGTGTTTATGAATGGAATGGATGCCAGATGGCCCCTACAGAGTGGGAAAGTTGTTGCCGCTCTATTCTGGCCGGTTTGCTACTGCACACATGGCAGTTCTCACTTTACACTTCTTTTTCTTTTCTCTAAATCCAGGAATGAAGGGAATACTCATATTATAAGTTTCTAGGAACAAGAGGAAGTAATGCTTCATATAAAAGTAGGAATGAAAGAGTTAATTACTATCCATCTAATATTTACTTGTGGACTTCAGCAATATTTATCACTCTGTCAAGTTGGGAAACACTAATGCTTGTATTTATTCAGAAAATTCCAGATTTACCAAAGACATGCACAGGTATGCATGCAAACACACAAGTACAAACGTGCACACTGAAACAGACAATCGAAACTGTATGATTACATAGACTCACTTGTTTACACATGTGAATTAAAGAAACATCAGTTCTGATACCACAAATATACCACAATGTATCGAACAAACACATTTGTGCACTTCTTACCATCTTCAAGTTCCAAAGGAAATGCAGGTAATCCGAGTGGATCAGACTTCGGAGACGTCAACCTCTGCTGCTGTGTTTTCTTTGCTGGTGTGCTGCAGAAAACAGTGGTTCCCTTCTCTTCAGACTCAGGACTCCTCTCAACATGGGACACTTCTCTCACAGGCTTCAGAGAACCTAGCTCAACTTCAAGGTCACTGTCATCACTGAGCAAGACAATGTCGTGTGGACTGTCGTGAAGGTCCCAAAAGCTATGGTCTTCTTTGGGAAGGGCAGTTCCGATGGAGGACAGTTTCAGCTGAGATTGGACTTTTGGCAGATGATCTTTTCCAACCAGGGAAGGCGATTTGTCAAGATTGCTTTGTGATGCTTTCTTGGCTCTAAAACTGCCAGATGCCTCTTCAGAGTGAACATCTATTTTCCTCACATTTCTGGAATTCAGTGCAAGTTTTCTTTTCGATATCTTTGGTAAACACACATCAAAAAAATCAACTGTACATGGTTCAGTAACAGGTGTGGATACACATGGCTTACTCAAACTGTCAGACCACATATTATTTGCACCCAAGTCCCCATGCCCTCTAGGTTGAAAACTTGAACTGAAAGAGGTTGAATTTTGCTCAGCATCTTGTTTGATGATGCCAAGAGGACTGTCGGGAGCAGGGCAAACCAAATGCGAAATGATTTCATTCGCAAGTCCTCTTGGATCCTTGTTCCCTTGGTTGGAAACTAGCGGCACTGGCCGGCTGCTGCAAGACAAAGACCTCACAGTTAGCTGAGATACTGATGACGGCGCTTCTGCTTCCGGCGAAGGTGGGATGATGTCCTCATCAAAATCAAACCCCAAATCAAAATTGGGCAATTCCTCATCTCCATGTGTTTCTGGTAAAGAAGCATCTTTGGTAGGCAATTCCACTGCTTTAGCTGCCATCAGTCCTTCTGATACCTTCCTTGAATGTTCATGACAATCTTTTGGGCCACTTCCTGAGTTCATTTTGTCAGAGTGGACAGGGTCTGAAGAAGAACGACTGTGCACAAAAGACAGGGCCTGAGTGAATGTAAACAAGCTGCTGTTTTTACTACCACATAACTCTTCTAAAACAGGGCTAACCGCAGACACATTCGTCACAACTGGAGTCGGGCAGTGCCCTTTCCTTTTGGAGGGGGGTGTATGGCACAGCTCTGAACTGGCATTCCTTTGTTTTTCTTTGTTTGAGGACCCACTTGAATTCCTGTCTGTCTGTTCAAAATCCCCATCATCATCGAAGAAGTTTTTGTGAAAGAATGAATCAGAGGCTGATAAGTCCAAAAAGGATTTGTGTCCAGTTCCTGGAGTTTTCTTCACATTCTGACCTAACTGCCCATGTTGCTTGCCTGGGGTGGACTGTGAACTTTTAGGACTACCTCCAATCTTACCTGACTTCATCTGCTGTTCATCCACAATATGTGTTGTTCTTTCAGGTCTATCCAGGTTTCTATCCGAGTGAAGAGTACTGTGAGAGGGACTGTCTCTGTTTTCCATAGCAGTGTTATCTAAACTAGTTTGTATTACGACAGGAGGGGCGTCAGACTGAACACTTTCAGAACATAACACAAACACTTCTTCTTTGCTCTCTGCCATTTCGGGGACAATGTCTTCCAAATCAAGAGCAAAGTTGGTGAGCATGTTTGATCTCATTTCAGTTTTCGTCTCAACCAAGTTATCCTTTGCATCATCATTCTGAGAGACAACAGTAAGTGGCCTCCACCAATCATTACCATCCTGGACTGTCCTGCTGTTGACATTTTCCAACTCACAGCTGTCATCAGGATCACCTAGTATTCTTGGTATGACTGACGGCCCTGACCAATGGCAAGGCATGTCATTCTGTTCACTGTTACCAACGATTTGTTGTATGTCAACACGTGCCAAGTCTTCAACATTGATGAGACTCAGCAGCTGGCAAATGTCCTCAACAGGAGGTGGAGGTGGAACTTGATCAGGATTCCCTTCCATTCTGTTGGCTCCATTGTCGTGCTCTGGCAACTCAGAATCTAAAGCTTTTAGTCTTGCAAGAACATCTTTGTGGCCATCCACAGATCTGAACACAGAACTTCCTTCCCTCTTGCAGAGACTTCAGCTTCCACCGGGTCTCCTTCATGTTCAGGGAAAACGAACTCAGCTTCACTCTGTTCTTCTGCCTTATTACAATATGGCGTTTTCTTTGTGACTGAAGATGTAACGACATCTATCTCGGGCAAAAAATCTGAATCATCTGAATGCTCTGAAATCTCCAAGTTTTGAACAACCAGCCTCTGCTTCTTTCTGGTTGGAATTTCTGAATTTTCCCCCAAGAATCCTTGTCTCTTCCTTTGTCTCTTTGGCTTTTCACTTCTCTGCCCTTGGCCTGTAGCTTGATTTCTGGGGAAGGCATGACAAACTGGGCGATATTGTTGGACACTGGACATTTAGAGTCGGTCAGGACATCATCCATGTCAAGGTAGATGTTCATTTCTTGTCCATAGTTGTCCTCTTCCGGTAGTTCTTCTGTTAACAGAAAACAGTACTGTCTACAGTTGCTGGCTTCTGATGTATAATAATTCAATTCTTGTGACAAACTTCTGAAATTTTTGTATGCTTACTTATGGGAGCGTGGGTAGAGGGGTATGGGGCAGGGGGAGGGACCAAGGGTGATAGGATAGGGCAACAGAAGCAGAAGAGAGGGGGAAGTTAGGGGCAGGCTTTTTTATTCGTTATAAACAGATATATGAAAAATGACCACAAGGAACTTACGAGAACTAAGAGATGCTTATCGTCTGCAAAATGGAAACGGCTCAACGTTTTTTTCCCTTCCATGCCACTTCAATTACATTTTTGTTTGTAGACACTGTAGACAACACCGTTGTATGAATGTTTGAATTAGTATTCTCTACTTCTCCACATCAAATTGCAAACTACAAAACCATCATAAACTGACACTTTGAACTGTTTTACTACAGACTGATATTACAGGTTCACAGACAGGAAGTCAAGATACAAATTTCTCTGCACCGGAAACAAGATGTTTCATGCTTTTATAATTTTTCTGATGTAATTCATACAATTTGGCTGATCAACATTCCTGAGACACAGACTAAAAGGAACTGGAAAGCCATAAGGAAATGATAATATAACAATAATACAAATATCAACTACATAAACTCAATATGAGTATTACAAGGAAAAACAATAAGCAAAACAGTTGAAAAGAATATTTAAAAAAATAGTACGGGGGTTACCTGTTCCTCTTGTTCTTTTTCTGGAGGGGGCCGTGTGTTAAAAATCAAACTGTTACTAATATACTGAAGGAGAAAATTAACAGTAATAAGAAATAATGACAGTTAATAAAAATGAACAAAATATTATCTCAACAAACATGAAACAGTCAACAGTTAAGGAAATGCCTGAGAGCAAAACCCCAAACTTCACATGCATACACACTCTCTTTCTCTCTCTCAATACAACACCTCATTCACACAAATATACAAACAAACACACACTAATTCTTTCTCTTACCTTGCAGACCAGTGAACTCCATCAGTTCAACGAGGTGTCGACTGCGTCTGCTGTGACCAAAACGAGAAGTCTCCTGAAGGCTGTTCTGCCATGGTAACCAGTCCGCTAAGCTGAGTTCACCTCCGTCCCCTCCATCAGCATCACACTGAAAAGGTCAGCACAGATTTCCCTTCTCTAGTGATGAAGAAAGTTAACACCATCACGGCTAAACATGAAGAAAGTTAACACCATCATGGCTAAACAATACATACAATAAAGAAACCTGGATCTTTCAAGTTTGCTTTGTGCAGTACACAACATACACCCTGCACATTCACAGAAATCTCAGGCTGGTTCACTAAGTGGCACTAAAGCAGACATGAAAGAAGGAACTCAACTCCCTTGTCTCTGCCCTGGTCATTCTGCAGCAGTCCACTGAGAACATCGTCATCCAGTGGATACCCTCACACTGCAACATATATGGCAATGAGGAAGCAGACCGACAGGCAAAGGAAGGAGGCCAGCAGTCCCAACTGGAGCAGGAGATCTTTGAAGAAGTCATAAGCTTTATCAAGAAGAAGCAGAAAAGCAGATGTCTTGAGGAGCACCCAGACTTCAACAAGAAGGTTGTGTACTACCTGCTGCCCAGACCAGACCAAGTGCGCATTGTGAGACTGAGGACAGGGCACTCCAGACTCAAATGCCACATGTTCACAATCAACGACTAAAGAACACTTCCTGAATAAATAACTGTGGAACATTCCTAGCAGGACTGTCCCACACATCAAAAGCCAGGAGCAGAGACCAGGCCTGCCGACACTTCGACGAGGGAGAAGCTCTATGGATCTCTGGAGGGCCTCTGCCGTACAGCCGGATTTGTCAGTGCCCCTGGGATTCCTGTCTGAGTGTACAAAGAAGAAAAAGAAGAAGAAAATAGATACAGAACAATACAGCATTGCTGGGATGAGCTGAAACATTGCAAGCTTCAGCTGTGAATACAACAGCTCCAAACGTTTTTAAACATGGCTCAATCTTCCAAATAAAGGCATTCAATTATGTATCTTTACTTGAACCATAAGTCTGAAAATGTCTTCATGATGCAGTTTCTTATACTACTCAAAATAATACATGGACCATTCTCTATTTTTCCTGCTCTATCCAAAAGAACAAATAATCAAATAAACAAAAAAAAACAAGAAAAAAATCTTTAAATATCCATTTCGTGCATGAATTTAACTAGACCTAAACACTGTCCAACAACTGTGATTCTAGAATGAGTTTGCTAGAAGATTAATTTTTTCAAATAATAGAACAAAACATATTCACTTTTCAGTGACTTTGGCCATGAGACAAATATTTCCATAATTCTCCTTATGTGCAATGCCATAATCATGCCTATCTGCCACAGTGTCAGACACAGTGATCTGCTCCAGCATTCCTGCTTTATGGAGCTCACCACACACTGATCTGCTCCATCATTCCTGCTTTATGGTGCTCACCACACACTGATTTGCTCCATCATTCCTGCTTTATAATGCTCACCACACAGTGATCTGCTCCATCATTCCTGCTTTATGGAGCTCACCGCACACTGATCTGCTCCAGCATTCCTGCTTTATGGAGCTCACCACACACTGATCTGCTCCATCATTCCTGCTTTATGGTGCTCACCACACACTGATTTGCTCCATCATTCCTGCTTTATAATGCTCACCACACAGTGATCTGCTCCATCATTCCTGCTTTATGGAGCTCACCGTACACTGGATCTGCTCCATCATTCCTGCTTTATGGAGTTCACCACATACTGATCTGCTCCTGCTTTATGGAGGTCACCACACAGTGATCTGCTCCAGCATTCCTGCTTTATGGAGGTCACCAAACAGTGATCTGCTCCAGCATTCCTGCTTATGGAGGTCACCACACTGATTTGCTCCAGCATTCCTGATTTATGGAGCTCACCACCACTGATCTGCTCCAGCATTCCTGCTTTATGGAGGTCACCACACAATGATCTGCTCCATCATTCTGCTTTATGGAGCTCACCACACAGTGATCTGCTCCATCTTCCTGCTTTATGGAGCTCACCACACACTGATCTGCTCCTGCTTTATGGAGCTCACCACACAGTGATCTGCTCCATCATTCCTGCTTTATGGAGCTCACCACACACTGATCTGCTCCTGCTTTATGGAGGTCACCACACAGTGATCTGCTCCATCATTCCTGCTTATGGAGCTCACCACACACTGATCTGCTCCATCATTCCTGCTTTATGGAGCTCACCACACACTGATCTGCTCCAGCATTCCTTGCTTTATGGAGCTCACAACACACTGATCTGCTCCATCATTCCTGCTTTATAATGCTCACCACACACTCATCTGCTCCATCATTCCTGCTTTATGGAGCTCACCACACACTGATCTGCTCCATCATTCTGCTTTACAGAGTGACCACACAGTGATCTGCTCCATCATTTTCTTTATAATGCTCACCACACAGTGATCTGCTCCATCATTCCTGCTTTATGGAGCTCACCACACAATGATCTGCTCCATCATTCCTGCTTTACAGAGCTCACCACACAGTGATCTGCTCCATCATTCCTTCTCTATTTACTCACCATACACTGATCTGCTCCATCATTCCTGCTTTATGGTGCTCACCACACATGATTTGCTCCATCATTCTGCTTTATGGAGCTCACCACACAGTGATCTGCTCCATCATTCCTGCTTTACAGAGCTCACCACACAGTGATCTGCTCCAGCATTCCTGCTTTATAATGGTCACCATACACTGATCTGCTCCATCATTCCTGCTTTATGGAGCTCACACACAGTGATCTGCTCCATCATTCCTGCTTTATAATGCTCACACCACAGTGAAACTGCTCCATCATTCTGCTTTATGGAGCTCACCACACAGTGATCTGCTCCATCATTCCTGCTTTATAATGCTCACCACACAGTGATCTGCTCCATCATTCCTGCTTTATAATGCTCACCCCACAGTGATCTGCTCCAGCATTCCCGCTTTATAATGCTCACCACACAGTGATCTGCTCCATCATTCCTGCTTATAATGCTCACCACACATGATCTGCTCAGCATTCCTGCTTTTATGGAGGTCACCACACAGTGATCTGCTCCATCATTCCTGCTTTACAGAGCTCACCACACAGTGATCTGCTCCATCATTTCCTGCTTATATGGAGCTCACCACACACTGATCTGCTCCATCATTCCTGCTTTATAATGCTCACCACACACTGATCTGCTCCAGCATTCCTGCTTTATAATGCTCACCACACAGTGATCTGCTCCATCATTCCTGCTTTATAATGCTCACCACACAGTGATCTGCTCCATCATTCTGCTTTATAATGCTCACCACACAGTGATCTGCTCCATCATTCTGCTTTATAATGCTCACCACACAGTGATCTGCTCCATCATTCCTGCTTTATAATGCTCACACACACTGATCGCTCCAGCATTCCTGCTTTATGGAGGTCACCACACAGTGATCTGCTCCATCATTCCTGCTTTATGGAGCTCACCACACACTGATCTGCTCCATCATTCCTGCTTTATAATGCTCACCACACACTGATCTGCTCAGCATTCCTGCTTTATGGAGGTCACCACACAGTGATCTGCTCCATCATTCCTGCTTTATGGAGCTCACCACACACTGATCTGCTCCATCATTCCTGCTTTATGGAGCTTACCACACAGTGATCTGCTCCATCATTCCTGCTTTATAATGCTCACCAGACCCACACTAACAAGTAGGCCATTCCGAACACTGAACTTGCGTGAATTGTTTACTGATCATAAACAAACCGCTTTTTGTTTGTGGTATAACTAGGTTTGTAGTTTGACAAGGAAACAACAGCATTATGACTGTGCATGTCTTGTAGATGAAACATTGTTCCAAAGTACGCACATATGACACATGCACACACACCCTCCACCACCACACAATTTAAAGGATGTGTGCTGTCCTTAAGTTTTCTTCTTTTTTTTTTCTCAACAATATACAGCTCTCTTAGTTGTAAAATCAATCAGTTAACAGATGGAAAACCCAAACTCCCTCAGTATAATACAGGTTACTTGTGCATCCATCTCTTCCCAGCAAACAGCAAGTCATGGGCTGTTTTTCTTTTTCAGAATGAACATTTCTAAGATCAGAAGGTGGAGCCCTGATGCAATCATGAGTATACAGGTTGTCACTCAGCATATTATGAAAACAACTGACAAACACAATCATGAGTGTACAGGTTGTCGCTCAGCATATGAAAACAACTGACAAACACAATCATGAGTGTACAGGTTGTCGCTCAGCATATTATGAAAGCAACTGACAAACACAATCATGAGTGTACAGGTTGTCGCTCAGCATATTATGAAAGAAACTAATGAACACAATCATGAGTATACAGGTTGTCGCTCAGCATATTATGAAAACAACTGACAAACACAATCATGAGTATACAGGTTGTCGCTCAGCATATTATGAAAACAACTGACAAACACAATCATGAGTATACAGGTTGTCGCTCAGCATATTATGAAAACAACTGACAAACACAATCATGAGTATACAGGCTGTCGCTCAGCATATTATGAAAACAACTGACAAACACAATCATGAGTGTACAGGTTGTCGCTCAGCATATTATGAAAGAAACTAATGAACACAATCATGAGTATACAGGTTGTCGCTCAGCATATTATGAAAGCAACTGACAAACACAATCATGAGTATACAGGTTGTCGCTCAGCATATTATGAAAGCAACTGACAAACACAATCATGAGTGTACAGGTTGTCGCTCAGCATATTATGAAAGAAACTAATGAACACAATCATGAGTATACAGGTTGTCGCTCAGCATATTATGAAAGCAACTGACAAACACAATCATGAGTATACAGGTTGTCGCTCAGCATATTATGAAAGCAACTGACAAACACAATCATGAGTGTACAGGTTGTTGCTCAGCATATTATGAAAGAAACTAATGAACACAGTCATGAGTATACAGGTTGTCGCTCAGCATATTATGAAAGCAACTGACAAACACAATCATGAGTGTACAGGTTGTCGCTCAGCATATTATGAAAGAAACTAATGAACACAATCATGAGTGTACAGGTTGTCGCTCAGCATATTATGAAAGCAACTAACAAACACAATCATGAGTATACAGGTTGTCGCTCAGCATATTATGAAAGCAACCAATGAACACAATGGCACAGCTGTTCAAACCTGTTCTGTTTTATTCAAGGACAGCATTGCGGGTCTGGGCAGACCACTTGCAGTCACTGCACAACCCATTGATTTCAGCTCAACAAATTCCTCCAGCGAAATAGCCCCGTCTTTTGAACCGCGCCTCTTCTTTTTGCCTGAAAAGACATGTCCCCATAATGATACAGTCTGTTGTTATTAAATCCATGTATTGTTTGCCTATGATTAAAACAAAAAGACAATTAACTGGCAGAGAGACAGAGAAAGAGAGGGAGAGACAGACAGAGACGGAAACAGGGGGAAAGAGACACACAGAGAAACAGTCTGACAGACAGAAAGAGAGTAATTCATTACATTAGATATCAGACATTTACTGCACACAGCACAAATATGAACTGACTCTAGATTACTTAGCAAAAGCAGATGTGACTATCAAATCATAATGGACTCAGTAGTCTGCATCTTGAAAGAAATCAAAATAGAAATAAAACACATTGCAAACTCAAGTGTTGACCTACACCCCCCCCCCCCCCCCCTCCTCCCCTCGTGTTTGAACCAAACAAGAGTCAATATTCCTTACTTCTTCCAGACTGGTTTACAAAAAGAATCCCAAACATACAATGAAATTCTGGTAGGGCGTTTGTGAAGTTAGTTTTTCTGTCATGTGTATCCTCAGTCTGAAAATTCAATTGTCATTTTTTATAACCTGGTGTTTAATTTCCGAGCAAAGTATATTTTCAGAGGAGGAATGAATCTGGCTAGGAAATGAGAATTGCAAAATTATTTCATTATCAGACCTATTTACCCTAAAACTGCTATCTATTGGTGTACTTTTCAATTTATATAAGCATACTTTCTACAAAACATGTGTACACAACACATCTTCCAAAGGTTACAGACATGACATGGCAGGGGTAGACAGTCGAGGGATATCTGATCTAACAGTACCTACTGCACAACAAGTTTCAACAAAAACCAATTACTTTCAAAACTGATTCATCAACCTACTCTGGCTCACATTCTGGCTCTCTCCTCAGTCGTTTTTCTTTTTTTATTTCAGAGCCTAAAGTCCCTCCTATTGTTCCAACATCATCCAGACGCAAGTTCTCTTGCACAAGATAGAGTTGTCACTCTTTGGTCACAGCACATAAATATAATGGTTACATACAGCAGGTCTTGAGGTTTGTTGTCCGATATTTTTTTCTTTTCAGTTCATTGAATTCATCCCATTTTCACTAAGAGCGTCAAAAACACAGCAGGTCTGCATTCTCTATTTAAAAGCCTGTCTCTCTTTGCAGACCTCCATGTTGACAAACTGACTTCCCACTGAGAAGTATCCGGCTGTGCAAACCTACCAGCCTTGGCCCTGGAACCAGGGCCTGGCGGTCGTCCTGGTGCTCTGCCTTTAGGCCTGTCCACCCTGTCAGCTGCTGGGGGGGGCTGCACCGTGATGTGCATGCGGTGACAAGCTGGAGTCACATCGGCAGGAATCATGCCAGGATTGTTACCATAGAACACTAGAGATTTTGCCCCATTCAACATGGCACGGTGAATGCTGCGTCTAGTGTACTGACTGTGGTTGTAGATCTGTTGACATAAAATGTAAGTCAAAACCTGTGTCACAATAAATGTATAAAGTATGATTCTTAAAGTGGTTAGTGATTGAGGCTTTTCTAATAAGAACTTAGAATTAAAATAACAAACAAAACAATGAATATAAAAAAAAGACAACTGTTATCAAACACAAAAGGAAGCATACACTAATACATCACCCCAACCCCCATCCAATCTCTCTTCTGAACTCCCCCCCCCCCCCTCCCCAATAATATGGAATAAAAATAACAATTACAATCTAATATTTTGAAAAAGTCAATAAACATTGATTATGCATAAGCATGGTCAAAACAAAATACATCCATATAACTTGACACTCAACATGTGTTGCTGCTTCTCTCCTGAGTCTGTATTTGCTGATGGCAGAAACAGTCAAATAATCCACATATGACTGAATACAAAAGCTTATATTAGAATCTATATTGTTATTCTATATAAAGTAAACCAATGAAAATAGTCTGGTCCCACCTGGCAATATTCTGTTTTTCTTGTCAAAAAAAGAAAAAGAAGAAGGCTTGATTCCATTTAAGGCATTTTTTCTGCATCTGTGTGTGTGTGTGTGTGTGTGCGTGCGTGCGTGTGTGTGTGTATGTGTGTGTGTGTGCAGGAGTAAGTATGTGCAGTGTATGTATACTTGTGTGCATGTGTAATATGTGTTCAAGCAATGTGGTGTGGTCAATGTGTGCTTGAGTGCTTGCTTTAGTATGCACGCATGCATGCATATTGGTTTGTGTTCATTTCTGTCATAATAAAGTCACCTAACATTATTTCATATCCAGTGGCGTCCACACTGCAATGGAAAGAATACAAAAACGAAGAAAAAAATGCCACATGACAAAACAAATTCTGAGTTCACACTTTCTGTAGGGGGTTTTGAAATCAAAAAGGAAAAGTGCATATCTGTGAATACAGGCCCCACCCTAACAAAAAAGGATAAAGTGGCACACTGTGAAAACAGGCCACACCCAACAATAAGGAAAAATGCACTCTGTGTAAACAGACCACTAACAAATAAAGGGAAAAGGCACATTTGGTAAACAGACCACAAACCCCAAACAAGTAAGGGTAATGTGCACACTGTTAACACAGCCACTCCAATCATGTAAGGGAAATGGCCATTTGTGAAATACAGACCACCCTAACAAAAGATAATGTCACATTTGTTAACACAGGCCACCCCAAAAAAGTAAGGAAATTGCAACTGGGTAACACAGGCCACACCCTAATCAGAAAAAAAAATGCGCATATCTGTTAAACAGGGCCCCAAACCTAAACAGAAGGATAATGTGTACATTTTGTAATACAGGCCACAACCCCCAAACAAAAAGGGTAAAAGTGGGCCCTGTGAACCAGGCCCCATCCTAACCCTGTAAAAAATGTTACATTTTGTAATACAGGCCACACCCAAGCTCTCAATTTTGTTCCCCTAATGGAGGATTTTTTTGTGTTGTTGTTTTTGTTTTTGTTTTTTTTTTTTTTTTGATATTTAAAGTTTCTTTATAAATAGAATATGGCCCAAAACGACATGATTTCCTTTTGTGAATTTTTTAATACCCAGACATCGAAAACAAAAAGCAGCGTGGCAGACAAACCTTGCGACACCCGTGACCCCAAATCAGGGTGTTCACCCAAAAATCTTTTCCTTTTCAATAACCCAATCAGGGGTTCACCCAAAAAATCTCTCTCTTTTTTTTAACCAAGTCAGCTGTTCACCCCAAAAAATCTTCTCTCTTTCATAACCAAGTCAGCGTTCACCCAAGAAACTTCTCTCTTTTTTAATAACCCAAATCAGGGGTTCACCCCAAAAAAATCTTCTCTCTTTTCAAGAAAACCCAAATCAGGTTTTCACCCAAGAAATCTTTTCTCTTTTCAAAACCAAGTCAGGCGTTTCCCAAAAAAATCTTTTCTCTTTTAAAACCAAGTCAGGGTGTTCACCCAAAAATCTTCTCTCTTTTCAAGAACCAAGTCACTGTTCACCCAAGAAATCTTCTCTCTTTTCAAAACCAAGTCAGGCTGTTACCCCAAAAAATTTTCTCTTTTCAAAACCAAGTCAGACGTTCACCCAAAATCTACTCTCTTTTCAATAACCAATCAGGGTGTTCACCCAAGAAATCTTCTTCTTTTCAAAACCAAGTCAGGCCACCCAAAAATCTTTTCTCTTTCAATAACCAAGTCAGGCTGTTTCCCCAAGAAATCCCCTTTTTCAATAACCAATCAGGGTGTTTACCCAAGAAATCTTCTCCTTTTCAATAACCAATCAGGGGTTCACCCAAGAAATTTCTCTCTTTTTAATAACCAAGTCAGGGTGTTTACCCAAGAAATCTTCCTCTTTCAAGAACCAAATCAGGCTGTTCACCCAAAAATCTCTTTTCTTTTTCAGAACCAAGTCGGCTTTTCCCCAAAAAATCTTTTCTCTTTTCAAAACCAAGTCAACTGTTCACCCCAAAAAATCTACTCCCTTTTCAAAAACCAAGTCAGGGTGCCCCCCAAAAAACTTCTTCTTTTCAAAACCAAACACTGTTCCCCCCAAAAAATTCTCTCTTTTTAAAACCCAAGTCAGCGTTCACCCAAGAAATCTCTCTTTTTTAAAACCCAAATCAGGGGGTTCACCCAAGAAACTTCTTTTTTCAATAACCAAGTCAGGCTTTCCCCCCCAAAATTCCCACTTTCAAAAACCAAGCAGGGTGTTTCCCCAAAAACTCTCTTTTTAATAAACCCAAATCAGGGGGTTTTCCCCAAAAATCTTCCTCTTTTCATAACCAAGTAGGCGTTCACCAAGAAACTCTCTTTCAACAACCAAACACTGTTCACCCCAAAAAATCCTCTTTTCAAGAAACCCAAATCAACTGTTCACCCAAAAAATCTCTTTTTCAAAAACCAATCAGGGGTTCACCCAAAAACTCTCTTTTCAATAACCAATTTAGGGGTGTTTACCCAAGAAATCTCTCTTTTTAATCCAAGTCAGGGTGTTCACCCCAAAAAATCTCTCTCTTTTTTAAAAACCAGTCAGCTTTCACCCAAAAATCTTCTCCTTTTCAATAAACCAAATCGGGGTGTCACAAACCCAAAAAATCTCTCTTTTCAATAACCAAACAGGCGTTTACCAAAAAATCTTTCTCCTTTTTAACAAAACCCAAATCAGGGCTGTTCACCCCAAGAAATCTCTCTTTTCAATATCCAATCAGGCGTTTACCCAAGAAACCTCTTTCAATAACCAATACAGGGGTTTACCCAAGAAATCTCTCTTTTTAAAACCAAGTCAGGGGTGTTCACCCAAGAAATCCTCTTTTTAAAAACCAAGTCAGGGGGTTTACCCAAGAAATCTCTCCTTTCAAGAACCAAAGCAGCGTTCCCCAAGAAAATCTCTCTTTTTTAAGAACCCTCGCTGTTCACCCCCCCAAAAAATCTCTCTTTTTAAGAACCAAATCAGGGTGTTCACCCCCAAAAAATCTTTTTTTTCAAAAACCCAAATCAGGGGTTCACCCAAGAAACTCTTTTTTAAGAACCAAAATCAGACTGTTCACCCAAGAAATCTACTCTCTTTTCAAGAACCAATCAGCTGTTCCCCAGAAATCTTTTTCCTTTTCAAAACCAAGCGGCTGTTCACCCCAAAAAATCCCTTTTCAACAACCAAATCAGGCTGTTCACCCAAGAAATCTTCTCTCTTTTTCAATAACCAATCGGCTGTTCCCCAAAAATCTCTCTTTCAACAACCAAGTCAGGCGTTCACCCAAGAAATCTCCCTCTTTTCAATAACCAAAACAGGCTTTCCCCCAAGAAATCTTCCCTTTTTCAATAACCAAGTCAGGGTGTTCACCCAAGAAATCCTCTTTTTAAAAACCGTCAGGCTGTTCCCCAAAAATCTCCTTTTTCAATAACCAAATCCCGGCTGTTCACCCAAGAATCTCCTTTTCAATAACCAACAGGCTGTTCACCCCAAAAAATCTCTCTTTCAATAACCAAGCAGCTGTTCACCCGAAATCTCTCTTTTCAATAACCCAATCAGGCGTTCACCCAAAAAAACTCTCTTTTCAATAAAACCCAATCAGGCTGTTTTACCCCAAAATCTCTCTTTTCAATAACCAAGCAGGGTGTTACACCCCGAAATCCTTTTTTCAAAACCAAGTCAGGGGTTCACCCAAGAAATCTCTCTCTTTTAAGAACCAAGCGGGTTTCACCCCAAAATCTTCTCTCTTTTCAATAACCAAGTCAGGCTGTCACCCAAGAAATCTCTCTTTTCAAAAACCAATCAGGGTTTCACCCTAGAAACTCTCTTTTTATAACCAAATCAGGGTTTCACCCCAAAAATCTCCCTTTTCAATAACCAATCAGGGGTTCCCCTAGAAATCTCCTTTTCAAAACCAATCAGGCGTTTACCCAAGAAAATCTCTCTTTTAATAACCAAGCGCGTTCACCAAAAATCTCTCTTTTTTAAAAACCAATCAGGCTGTTCACCCTAGAAACTCTTTTCAAAACCAAGTCAGGGTGTTCCCCCAAGAAAATTTTTTTCAATAACCAATCAGGCGTTCACCCAAGAAACTCTCTTTTCAATAAAAAGCAGGAAAAATCTCCTTTTTAAAACCCAAATCATATACAATCCCCTATGGGGCGTCCCAAAAGGACAGTGTTCGGGAAATCTTTAGGCAGTGAAAAAAAAATGGGACTTGCTATTTTATTTTGACGGGGCACATTATGCTTTTCTCGAAATTAAATTTCAAAAAATTTCCAGACATGTAACATGTCGTAAAGTACCCTTTATGACATTAAAAAAAGGGGGTTTTTTAAATTTCCACTGTGTTGTTTTTTTTCTTTAGAAACAAAGAAAGTTTGAACCATGCACATCAACCTTTTTACCAAACTGACAACAACAGTAGATTCTAGGGTCAAGAATCTGCTTCTGAGCAAGCACTTTACACTTATTGCGCAACAGTCTAATAGTCTGCCTGAACAACACATCAAAGGTGCCTTGAACAAAAAATCAAAAAGCAGGATAATACTAATAATGTCCAAATTGTGAATCGTCAACAAAACATCAAAAGTTAAAATCTGAATGACTGGTGAAAACATCATAATACCTGTATTCCTGCTTTTCTTTTCCTTCTGTCATGAGCATGAAATGATTGGTTGAAATCACCATAATGCCTTTATTCCTGCTCTTCTTTTCCTTCTGTCATGTCATGATGAGCATGAAATGATTGGTGAAAATCATCATACCTTTATTCCTGCTCTTCTTTTCCTTCTGTCCATGTCGTGATGAGCATGAAATGATGGTGAAAATCATACCTTTATTCCTGCTCTTCTTTCCTTCTGTCATGTCATGATGAGCATGAAATGATGGTGAAAATCACCATACCTTATTCCTGCTCTTCTTTTCCTTCTGTCATGTCATGATGAGCATGAAACGATTGGTGAAATCACCATACCTTTATTCCTGCTCTTCTTTTCCTTCTGTCATAAGCATGAAATGACTGGTGAAATCATCATACCTTTATTCCTACTCTTCTTTTCCTTCTGTCATAGCATGAATGACTGGTGGAAATCATCATAATGCCTTTATACCTGCTCTTCTTTTCCTTTTTTCATATTGTGATGAGCATGAAATGACTGGTGGAAATCATCATACCGCCTTTATACCTGCTCTTCTTTTCCATTTTTTTTCATATTGTGATGAGCATGAAATGACTGGTGGAAATCATCATAATGCCTTTATACCTGCTCTTCTTTTCCTTCTGTCATGAGCATGACAATGCGGCCTTGTCGCTTGCGCCCATGTTCTCCCATTCTCTGCACAAGACGGACTGGGCTCTTGTGGGCATCGTAACAGACGATGAGGTCCACGTCCCCGATGTCCAGACCCTCCTCTCCCACACAGGTTGATACCAGCGTGTTGTAGCCTCCTGTGCGAAATGCTTGCATAACCTGTACGTTGTCACATGCAAAACGTACATCATCTTTAATGCTGTACAGTTCTGTACAATGCGATCCAACGGGGATCTGATGGTCATAACAATTTCTGTCATTTTCTTTTTTTTTATCGTATTCCTGGACAAGTAATTCTGAACAGAGCTCAGGCCTTTCACTCCAAATATCCATGTTCAGGGGGCCGTGTACATGTGTGAACCAGTTCTCAGCCAAAAGTCAAACAACACAACTTGCATTCATGCCACCATTGAGTTTTCCTGCAAGTTTTCTGTGGACAGCATTTTCTTTTTCTAGATAAAGAAATTCATCTGGAACTTCTGGTGTGAAAGGTGCACACACACACACACACACACACACACACACATTCCGTGGAAGATGTAAGAAGTTGCATATCCGATAATATGATATAATAGTATAACAGACTATCAAGAATTACTTGAAGTAGAAGATAAACATCATGGTCACAGTTTACCGATAAGAGTATGATACTTGAAATCAATTTCTATGACATCACTGGGTCACTCTAAAATATAAATTAGAACATTACAAGTGATTACACAACCCTCAAAATACATTACAAGTGATTACACAACCCTCAAAATAAACTGACTGAAATCACAGAATAAAGGTTGATTTGACCCAGTTCTGATGTTAAGTGATTACACAACCTCCAAAATAAACTGACTGAAATCACAGAATAGGAAGTTGATTTGACCGAGTTCTGATGTTGAATGAATTGTTTATGGCTGACATGACAGCAACCCATTTCACTATTTTCCTTCCTCCCTTGTCATTTGCCTTTAACTTATGCAGACATTAACCCCTAGTCCAGCTGAGTGTGGTGCCTTGGCACCACCAGACCAGTGTAAAAAAATTGTGAAAAAGAGAGGTAAGATGAGTAACAGGACCTCTAGTTCACAGACCTCTCTCTTCTATAAAGTTTTCTCCCTGAACTGTTTTCTGCTGTTGAATCTGTGGTCCACAGTGGAATGTGGGCCCATTTAAAGAGGGGCTTAGTGTACTGACCTTGCCTTTTATTTTGCCACAGGCGCTGAGCGCTATCTGCTTGTCTCTTCTACGATATAACCAACAGTCAAGCCAGGCAACTAACACAAAAGTATCTTCCCCCATCAAAATAATTCTTCTCTTTGGGCTTGTCCATCAGTGCAGAAATTCTACACAGCAAATGATCAAAAGTGATAAGAATTCAGTAAAACATTTACTTCATTTAGGAACAATACCTTGCTTTTAACCAGGGCTTCTACTGAGGAAACGTTAAAGTCCAAGAAATTCTAGTGGGGTCCAGGAGCATGCCCCTCCCTGATCACCTCCCCCTGAAAGGTTTGGAACACTTCATTAAAAACGGTGAAATCTGACCAACTCTGCATGTTCAATGGTGTGTTGTCCACTGACCAACTCTGCATGTTCAATGGTGTGTTGTCCACTGACCAAACTCTGCATGTTCAATGGTGTGTTGTCCACTGACCAAACTGCTTGTTCAATGGTGTGTTGACCACTGACCAAACTGCTTGTTCAATGGTGTGTTGTCCACTGACCAAACTGCTTGTTCAATGGTGTGTTGACCACTGACCAAACTGCTTGTTCAATGGTGTGTTGACCACTGACCAAACTGCTTGTTCAATGGTGTGTTGACCACTGACCAAACTCTGCATCTTCAATGGTGTGTTGTCCACTGACCAAACTGCTTGTTCAATGGTGTGTTGTCCACTGACCAACTCTGCATGTTCAATGGTGTGTTGTCCACTGACCAAACTCTGCATGTTCAATGGTGTGTTGACCACTGACCAAACTGCTTGTTCAATGGTGTGTTGACCACTGACCAAACTGCTTGTTCAATGGTGTGTTGTCCACTGACCAAACTCTGCATCTTCAATGGTGTGTTGTCCACTGACCAAACTGCTTGTTCAATGGTGTGTTGTCCACTGACCAAACTGCTTGTTCAATGGTGTGTTGACCACTGACCAAACTCTGCATCTTTAATGGTGTGTTGACCACTGACCAAACTCTGCATCTTCAATGGTGTGTTGACCACTGACCAAACTCTGCATCTTCAATGGTGTGTTGTCCACTGACCAAACTCTGCATCTTCAATGGTGTGTTGTCCACTGACCAAACTCTGCATCTTCAATGGCGTGTTGTTCGCGTTTTGGTCCTACCACCACCAGGATCACTTTGTACAACTTTAGTCCTACCACCACCAGGATCACTTTGTACAGCTTTAGTCCTACCACCACCAGGATCACTTTGTACAGCTTTAGTCCTACCACCACCAGGATCACTTTGTACAGCTTTAGTCCTACCACCACCAGGATCACTTTGTACAGCTTTGGTCCTACCACCACCAGGATCACTTTGTACAGCTTTAGTCCTACCACCACCAGGATCGTTGTACAGCTTTAGTCCTACCACCACCAGGATCACTTTGTACAGCTTTAGTCCTACCACAACCAGGATCACTTTGTACAGCTTTAGTCCTACCACCACCAGGATCACTTTGCACAGCTTTAGTCCTACCACCACCAGGATCACTTTGTACAGCTTTAGTCCTACCACAACCAGGATCACTTTGTACAGCTTTAGTCCTACCACCACCAGGATCACTTTGTACAGCTTTAGTCCTACCACCACCAGGATCACTTTGTACAGCTTTAGTCCTACCACAACCAGGATCACTTTGTACAGCTTTGGTCCTACCACCACCAAGATCACTTTGTACAGCTTTGGTCCATCTCCTTCACTTCTGCAGCATTATGCCGATGTGCCACTTAGGAGATCAGCATCATTTTGCCTTCAGTCCACACAAAATGGAGATGCCCACCCTCCCAAAAGTTTAAATGAGACCTCATAATCATTCTGTCGCTTGCTAGCATACTGAAAAGATGATCAGCGCACTGCGGATTGACAACCACCTCCCTTTCCCCTCAATCCTTTTCTCCACTAAACTTCCAAGCCTTGGTTTCTGATCTTTGCATTTCTTTGAAATGCACACATTCGCAAAAAATTGTGAGCCTTGTTAACTTTATCAGGCTCCAAAAGCATGGTGGATACATCGCAAAGGAATGAGTCTTTACTTACTTGTAGAATAAGGGAAGACAATTACATCAAAATGTATTAAAGTGGCTGGCACAGAATTTAAGATCTGCTAATTTGCAGATGATATATCTTTTATATTGGGAGGGGACAGAAAGTCTTAAGAAAAGCTGTTTGAAAGGCTTAGCAAATTTGAAAGTATATCAGGATTGAAACCGATTTATTCAAAAACATTCAATGTATGGTTAGGTAGCAAGAAAAACTCCTCAGATTTATATCTGGTGGATAAAAAGATGGGTTGGAATCCTCTTAAAGTTCAAATGCTAGGGCTCTAGCATACTAATGATATCAGAGGAGTCACAGAAATAAACATGAAAGACAAGTTAATCTCTGTGCATAGGGGATCTAAAAGATAATATAATGTTCTACGTAAAAAAATGGATTCTTAATATCAAGCCTTCTGTGCATTGGGAAGAAAAACTAAATATACCAGCTGACTGAGAAAAAGTCAAAGAAAGTCAGAATATTGGAAATAAAGCTAAAATGATTTGAGATGAAACTATGTTACAGAATTTTAGTGACACAAAACTGTCTTATTAAGGAAAGTGGGAATAGTTAACAGCGACCTGTGTAGAAAGTCAGAATATTGGAAATAAAGCTAAAATGATTTGAGATGAAACTATGTTACAGAATTTTAGGGACAAAAACTGTCTTATTAAGGAAAGTGGGAATAGTTAACAGCGACCTGTGTAGAAAGTCAGAATATTGGAAATAAAGCTAAATGATTTGAGATGAAACTATGTTACAGAATTTTAGTGACAAAAACTGTCTTATTAAGGAAAGTGTGAATAGTTAACAGCGACCTGTGCAGTTTTTGCCACCAGGAAAGGGGCACAACGCAACACTATTCACACAACTGTGACTTTTCTCCTTCCTTGTGGATGGCGCTACAACTTATTTTCAGGGAGTATTCTGTAGCTTGTCAAAGGCTGTCATTTAACGTTGAACTGATTCTCTTTGGCACTGAAGACAACACAAAAACAGGCAAACTTCTTGACCTTATAATTTTACTGGGAAAATTCTACAAATATAAATGCAGAATGAACAAAAAAAAGATCCTTATTACAAACATTCTTGAAAGAAGTAAAAATAAATTAAGATATCAAATTGGAAAATATACTCATAACCTGGAAATGAAACACCTTGAGTTGGAAAAGAAATGGTGTCAGCACACAACGCTATTAGAACATTGACTATTGGTTATTATGATCATGAATCATAAATATAATTAACAAACAGAAAGATATCAAGATGTCAGTGATCATTATTAACATTCTGGTCTGGTAAAAGCAAAGGAACACTCCACTGAGCAGATCTCTTTGGATTGGATTGGAAAAGATTGGATTAAATTGGATTGTATTAGACTGGACTGTATTGCGTTGGATTGGATAAGATTGGATTGTATTAGACTGGACTGTATTGCGTTGGATTGGATAAGATTGGATTAAACTGGATTGTATTAGACTGGACTGTATTGCGCTGGATTGGATAAGATTGGATTAAATTGGATTGTATTAGACTGGACTGTATTGCGTTGGATTGGATAAGATTGGATTAAATTGGATTGTATTAGACTGGACTGTATTGCGTTGGATTGGATAAGATTGGATTAAATTGGATTGTATTAGACTGGACTGTATTGCGTTGGATTGGATAAGATTGGATTAAATTGGATTGTATTAGACTGGACTGTATTGCGTTGGATTGGATAAGATTGGATTAAATTGGATTGTATTAGACTGGACTGTATTGCGTTGGATTGGATAAGATTGGATTGTATTAGACTGGACTGTATTGCGTTGGATTGGACAAGATTGGATTAAATTGGATTGTATTATACTGGACTGTATTGTGTTGGATTGGACAAGATTGGATTAAATTGGATTGTATTAGACTGGACTGTATTGCGTTGGATTGGATAAGATTGGATTAAATTGGATTGTATTAGACTGGACTGTATAGCGTTGGATTGCATAAGATTGGATTAACTTGGATTGTATTAGACTGGACTGTATTGCGTTGGATTGGACAAGATTGGATTAAATTGGATTGTATTAGACTGGACTGTACTGCGTTGGATTGGATAAGATTGGATTAAATTGGATTGTATTAGACTAAACTGTACTGCGTTGGATTGGATAAGATTGGATTAAATTGGATTGTATTAGACTGGACTGTATTGCGTTGGATTGGATAACATTGGATTAAATTGGATTGTATTAGACTGGACTGTATTGCGTTGGATTGGACAAGATTGGATTAAATTGGATTGTATTAGACTGGACTGTATTGCGTTGGATTGGATAAGATTGGATTAAATTGGATTGTATTAGACTGGACTGTATTGCGTTGGATTGGACAAGATTGGATTAAATTGGATTGTATTAGACTGGACTGTATTGCGTTGGGTTGGATAAGATTGGATTAAATTGGATTGTATTAGACTGGACTGTATTGCGTTGGATTGGATAAGATTGGATTAAATTGGATTGTATTAGACTGGACTGTATTGCGTTGGATTGGACAAGATTGGATTAAATTGGATTGTATTAGACTGGACTGTATTGCGTTGGATTGGATAAGATTGGATTAAATTGGATTGTATTAGACTGGACTGTATTGCGTTGGATTGGACAAGACTGGATTAAATTGGATTGTATTAGGCTGGACTGTATTGCGTTGGATTGGACAAGATTGGATTAAATTGGATTGTATTAGACTGGACTGTATTGCGTTGGATTGGATAAGACTGGATTAAATTGGATTGTATTAGGCTGGACTGTATTGCGTTGGATTGGATAAGATTGGATTAAATTGGATTGTATTGGACTGGACTGTATTGCGTTGGATTTGGACAAGATTGGATTAAATTGGATTGTATTAGACTGGACTGTATTGCGTTGGATTGGACAAGATTGGATTAAATTGGATTGTATTAGACTGGACTGTATTGCGTTGGATTGGATAAGATTGGATTAAATTGGATTGTATTAAACTGGACTGTATTGCGTTGGATTGGATAAGATTGGATTAAACTGGATTGTATTAGACTGGACTGTATTGCGTTGGATTGGATAAGATTGGATTAAATTGGATTGTATTAGACTGGACTGCATTGCGTTGGATTGGATAAGATTGGATTAAATTGGATTGTATTAGACTGGACTGTATTGCGTTGGATTGGATAAGATTGGATTAAATTGGATTGTATTAGACTGGACTGTATTGCGTTGGATTGGATAAGATTGGATTAAATTGGATTGTATTAGACTGGACTGTATTGCGTTGGATTGGATAAGATTGGATTAAATTGGATTGTATTAGACTGGACTGTATTGCGTTGGATTGGATAAGATTGGATTAAATTGGATTGTATTAGACTGGACTGTATTGCGTTGGATTGGATAAGATTGGATTAAATTGGATTGTATTAGACTGGACTGTATTGCGTTGGATTGGATAACATGGATTAAATTGGATTGTATTAGACTGGACTGTATTGCGTTGGATTGGATAACATTGGATTAAATTGGATTGTATTAGACTGGACTGTATTGCGTTGGATTGGACAAGATTGGATTGTATTAGACTGGACTGTATTGCGTTGGATTGGATAAGATTGGATTAAATTGGATTGTATTAGACTGGACTGTATTGCGTTGGATTGGACAAGATTGGATTAAATTGGATTGTATTAGACTGGACTGTATTGCGTTGGATTGGATAAGATTGGATTAAATTGGATTGTTTTAGACTGGACTGTATTGCGTTGGATTGGATAAGATTGGATTAAATTGGATTGTATTAGACTGGACTGTATTGCGTTGGATTGGATAAGATTGGATTAAATTGGATTGTATTAGACTGGACTGTATTGCGTTGGATTGGACAAGATTGGATTAAATTGGATTGTATTAGACTGGACTGTATTGCGTTGGATTGGACAAGATTGGATTAAATTGGATTGTATTAGACTGGACTGTATTGCGTTGGATTGGATAAGATTGGATTAAATTGGATTGTATTAGACTGGACTGTATTGCGTTGGATTGGATAAGATTGGATTAAATTGGATTGTATTAGACTGGACTGTATTGCGTTGGATTGGACAAGATTGGATTAAATTGGATTGTATTAGACTGGACTGTACTGCGTTGGATTGGACAAGATTGGATTAAATTGGATTGTATTAGACTGGACTGTATTGCGTTGGATTGGATAAGATTGGATTAAATTGGATTGTATTAGACTGGACTGTATTGCATTGGATTGGATAAGATTAGATAAAGTGGATTGTATTAGACTGGACTGTATTGCGTTGGATTGGATAAGATTGGATTAAATTGGATTGTATTAGACTGGACTGTATTGCGTTGGATTGGATTAAATTGGATTGTATTAGACTGGACTGTATTGCGTTGGATTGGATAAGATTGGATTAAATTGGATTGTATTAGACTGGACTGTATTGCGTTGGATTGGATAACATTGGATTAAATTGGGTTGTATTAGACTGGACTGTATTGCGTTGGATTGGACAAGATTGGATTGTATTAGACTGGACTGTATTGCGTTGGATTGGATAAGATTGGATTAAATTGGATTGTATTAGACTGGACTGTATTGCGTTGGATTGGACAAGATTGGATAAATTGGATTGTATTAGACTGGACTGTATTGCGTTGGATTGGATAAGATTGGATTAAATTGGATTGTTTTAGACTGGACTGTATTGCGTTGGATTGGATAAGATTGGATTAAATTGGATTGTATTAGACTGGACTGTATTGCGTTGGATTGGATAAGATTGGATTAAATTGGATTGTATTAGACTGGACTGTATTGCGTTGGATTGGATAAGATTGGATTAAATTGGATTGTATTAGACTGGACTGTATTGCGTTGGATTGGACAAGATTGGATTAAATTGGATTGTATTAGACTGGACTGTATTGCGTTGGATTGGACAAGATTGGATTAAATTGGATTGTATTAGACTGGACTGTATTGCGTTGGATTGGATAAGATTGGATTAAATTGGATTGTATTAGACTGGACTGTATTGCATTGGATTGGATTAAGATTGGATTAAAGTGGATTGTATTAGACTGGACTGTATTGCGTTGGATTGGATAAGATTGGATTAAATTGGATTGTATTAGACTGGACTGTATTGCGTTGGATTGGATTAAATTGGATTGTATTAGACTGGACTGTATTGCGTTGGATTGGATAAGATTGGATTAAAATTTGGATTGTATTAGACTGGACTGTATTGCGTTGGATTGGATAACATTGGATTAAATTGGATTGTATTAGATGGACTGTATTGCGTTGGATTGGATAACATTGGATTAAATTGGATTGTATTAGACTGGACTGTATTGCGTTGGATTGGACAAGATTTGGATTGTATTAGACTGGACTGTATTGCGTTGGATTGGATAAGATTGGATTAAATTGGATTGTATTAGACTGGACTGTATTGCGTTGGATTGGACAAGATTGGATTAAATTGGATTGTATTAGACTGGACTGTATTGCGTTGGATTGGATAAGATTGGATTAAATTGGATTGTTTTAGACTGGACTGTATTGCTTTGGATTGGATAAGATTGGATTAAATTGGATTGTATTAGACTGGACTGTATTGCGTTGGATTGGATAAGATTGGATTAAATTGGATTGTATTAGACTGGACTTTATTGCGTTGGATTGGACAAGATTGGATTAAATTGGATTGTATTAGACTGGACAGTATTGCGTTGGATTGGACAAGATTGGATTAAATTGGATTGTATTAGACTGGACTGTATTGCGTTGGATTGGATATGATTGGATTAAATTGGATTGTATTAGACTGGACTCTATTGCGTTGGATTGGACAAGATTGGATTAAATTGGATTGTATTAGACTGGACTGTATTGCGTTGGATTGGATAACATTGGATTGTATTAGACTGGACTGTATTGCGTTGGATTGGATAAGATTGGATTAAACTGGATTGTATTAGACTGGACTGTATTGCGTTGGATTGGATAAGATTGGATTAAATTGGATTGTATTAGACTGGACTGTATTGCGTTGGATTGGATAAGATTGGATTAAATTGGATTGTATTAGACTGGACTGTATTGCGTTGGATTGGATAAGATTGGATTGTATTAGACTGGACTGTATTGCGTTGGATTGGACAAGATTGGATTAAACTGGATTGTATTAGACTGGACTGTATTGTGTTGGATTGGACAAGATTGGATTAAATTGGATTGTATTAGACTGGACTGTATTGCGTTGGATTGGATAAGATTGGATTAAATTGGATTGTATTAGACTGGACTGTATAGCGTTGGATTGCATAAGATTGGATTAACTTGGATTGTATTAGACTGGACTGTATTGCGTTGGATTGGACAAGATTGGATTAAATTGGATTGTATTAGACTGGACTGTATTGCGTTGGATTGGATAAGATTGGATTAAATTGGATTGTATTAGACTAAACTGTACTGCGTTGGATTGGATAAGATTGGATTAAATTGGATTGTATTAGACTGGACTGTATTGCGTTGGATTGGATAACATTGGATTAAATTGGATTGTATTAGACTGGACTGTATTGAGTTGGATTGGACAAGATTGGATTAAATTGGATTGCATTAGACTGGACTGTATTGCGTTGGATTGGATAAGATTGGATTAAATTGGATTGTATTAGATGGACTGTATTGCGTTGGATTGGACAAGATTGGATTAAATTGGATTGTATTAGACTGGACTGTATTGCGTTGGATTGGATAAGATTGGATTAAATTGGATTGTATTAGACTGGACTGTATTGCGTTGGATTGGATAAGATTGGATTAAATTGGATTGTATTAGACTGGACTGTATTGCGTTGGATTGGACAAGATTGGATTGTCATAGCTGCCAACCTCAGAGATGCAGAAATAGTAATGGGGGGTGGGTTCGGGAGGGGGGTGACTCCCCTCCCGAAAAAAGCGGGGGTCAGGGGGCGCAGCCCCCTGAAGCTGAAGCATTTTTAATTTCCAAGCAGTAAACTTTGCACTTTTCAGCAAGATTGTAAAGCTTTTAAGTATTATGGAAATGGAACAAAAATGAAAGATAATTCTCTAGGTTTACTATCATTCCCTCCTTGGAAACTTCAGAAGAAAAAAAATCAAGCAAAATCAGTGTGGATTACATACCTTTCATGCGAACTTGTTTGCGAACTTGTTTGTTGATAGCCAGTCCAACACAAGAGTACATCACAATTCACATGCCAGCTCAGTTAGTTTGTCTCATCTTCAATCCTTGAATGTTTTATCTGCAGATGTTCACCTGACATGCGGTCTTCTGACTTGGAAGTTCTGTTTTGTTTCAGTTTCACACCGGTAGCTGATTTTGCCACACACAAAAATGTATCTTTAAAAAAAAACTTCTGTTCATAATATTTAACACTTGCACTTCACACAAGAGTACATTACATACACTGCTTAAAAGTTTGTCTCATCTTTTGACGTACACAGGTCTCTGATAGTCCTAACAGTGTTTATCTAGCATGTATTCTCCCTTGAAGTGCCAAGCTTCTCACAGCCTGCGTTTCTTCCCCAGCGTTCCGTTTGTGCTTTTCCGACTTTCGTCTTCGATGTCGGAAGATCCTCCATCAGCAATGTTGATGTCAGCACGGCATGGCTTACAGAAGGCATAGTGCGGGCCTTGTCGGGACTCGCCAATCCAATCAAACATTTCTTTGTACTTGGCGGTGAAACATTGTTGCACCTTGGGCTTCTTTGACTTCTTCGCTTGCTGTATGGCGTGGTAGTCGCCGTGCTAGGTGTTTTGTCCGCCAAATTTTGATGGAAGAAGAGGGTGACTGCGCATGCGCATCAACAAATTGGCTTTACAATGCATCCGGTTTTTAAAAGGTGGATAAGCCTTTGGACTGATTCAGTTGCTTTTTTTTTTTTTTTTTTTTTTTTTTTTTTTTGCGAAAATTCAGAAATCGGAAATGAAAACCCAAAAGTCGTAATTTCGTAATCTGTCTCAGAATTCGTAAAAAATTTATGAAAAATCGTAAGGGTTGGCAGCTATGGATTGTATTAGACTGGACTGTATTGCTTGGATTGGATAAGATTGGATTAAATTGGATTGTATTAGACGGACTGTATTGCGTTGGATTGGACAAGACTGGATTAAATTTTGGATTGTATTAGGCTGGACTGTATTTCGTTGGATTGGACAAGATTGGATTAAATTGGATTGTATTAGACTGGACTGTATTGCGTTGGGTTGGATAAGACTGGATTAAATTGGATTGTATTAGGCTGGACTGTATTGCGTTTTGGGTTGGATAAAGATTGGATTAAAATTGGGGTTGTATTAGACTGGACTGTATTGCGTTGGATTGGACAAGATTTGGGTTAAATTGGATTGTATTTGACTGGACTGTATTGCGTTGGAATTGGACAAGATTGATTTAATTGGATTGGGATTAGACTGGACTGTATTGCGTTGGATTGGATAAGATTGGATTAAATTGGATTGTATTAAACTGGACTGTATTGCGTTGGATTGGATAAGATTGGATTAAACTGGATTGTATTAGACTGGACTGTATTGCGTTGGATTGGATAAGATTGGATTAAATGGATTGTTTTTTAGACTGGGACTGCATTGCGTTGGATTGGATAAGATTTGGGTTAAACTGGATTGTATTAGACTGGACTGTATTGCGTTGGATTGGATAAGATTGGATTAAATTGGATTGTATTAGACTGGACTGTATTGCGTTGGATTGGATAAGATTGGATTAAATTGGATTGTATTAGACTGGACTGTATTGCGTTGGATTGGATAAGATTGGATTAAATTTGGGTTGTATTAGACGGACTGTATTGCGTTGGATTGGATAAGATTTGGGTTAAATTGGGATTGTATTAGACTGGACTGTAATTTCGTTGGATTGGATAACATTTGGATTAAATTGGATTGTATTAGGGCTGGACTGTATTGCGTTGGATTGGATAACATTGGATTAAATTGGATTGTATTAGACTGGACTGTATTGCGTTGGATTGGACAAGATTGGATTTGTATTAGACCCGGACTGTATTGCGTTTTGGATTGGATAAGATTGGATTAAATTGGATTGTATTAGACTGGACTGTATTGCGTTGGATTGGACAAGATTGGATTAAATTGGATTGTATTAGGGCTGGACTGTATTGCGTTGGATTGGATAAGATTGGATTTAAAAAGGATTGTTTTAGACGGACTGTATTGCGTTGGATTGGATAAGATTGGATTAAATTGGGGTTGTATTAGACTGGACTGTATTGCGTTGGATTGGATAAGATTGGATTAAATTGGATTTTTATTTGACTGGACTGTATTGCGTTGGATGGACAAGATTGGATTAAATTTGGATTGTATTAGACTGGACTGTATTGCGTTGGATTTGGACAAGATTGGATTAAATTGGATTGTATTAGACTGGACGTAAATTTCGTTGGAAATTTGGGTAAGATTGGATTAAATTGGATTGTATTAGACTGGACTGTATTGCGTTGGATTGGATAAGATTTGGGTTAAATTGGATTGTATTAGACTGGACTGTATTGCGTTGGATTTGGACAAGATTGGATTAAAAATTTGGGTTGTATTAGACTGGACTGATTGCGTTGGATTGGACAAGATTGGATTAAATTGGATTGTATTTGAAGGACTGTATTGCGTTGGATTGGATAAGATTGGAATTAAATTGGATTGTATTAGACTGGACTGTATTGCATTGGATTGGATAAGATTGGATTAAAGTGGATGTATTAGACTGGACTGTAATTGCGTTGGATTGGATAACATTGGATTAAATTTTGGGTTGTATTAGACTGGACTGTATTTTCGTTGGATTGGATTAAATTGGATTGTATTAGACTGGACTGTATTGCGTTTGGATTGGACAAGATTGGATTAAATGGGGTTGTATTAGACTGGGTGTATTGCGTTGGATTGGATAAGATTGGATTAAATTGATTGTATAGACTGGATGTATTTCGTTGGATTTGATAAGATTGGATTAAATTGGTTTTTATTAGACTGGACTTATTGCGTTGGATTGGACAAATGGATTAATTGGATTGTATTAACTGAATGATTGCGTTGGGTGACAAAATTGGATTAAATTGATGTATTAATGACGCATTGCGTTGGTTGGGTAAATTTGGGTTAAATTGGATTTTATTAGACTGGAAATGTATTGCATTGGGTTGGATAAATGGGATTAAAGTGGGTTGTATTAGACTGACTGTATTGCGTTGGATTGATAGATTGATTAATGGATTGTATTAGACTGACGTATCGTTGGATTGATTAATTTGGGTTGTATTAACTGGACGTTTGCGTTGGATTGGATAATTGTTAAATTGGGTGATTAGACGGACATGCCCTTGATTGGATAACATTGATAAATTGATGATTGACTGGACGTATTGCGTTGATTGGACAAGTTTGGGTTTATTTGACTGACTGTATTTCGTTGATGAAAGATTGATTTAATTGGATTGTATAGCTGGACTGTATGCGTTGGATGACAAGTTTATTAAATTGGATTGTATAGACTGGACGATTGCGTTGGATTGATAAGATTGGATTAATTGGATTGTATTAGCTGACTGTAAATTTCGTTGGATTGGATAGATGATTAATGGATTGTATAGACTGGACTGTATTGCTTGGATGGATAAGTTGGATTAAATTGGATGTATAGACTGACGTATTCGTTGGATTGGATAGATTGGATTAATTGATTGTATTAGACTGGACTATGCGTGGATTGGACAAGTTGATTAATTGGATGCATTAGACTGACCCGTATGCGGGATTGGACAAGATTGAAATTAAATTGGTTGTATTAGACTGGATGTATTGCCGTTGGATTGGATAAGATTGGATTAAATTGGATTGTATTAAAACTGGACTGTATTGCATTGGATTGGATAGATTGGATTAAAGTGGATTGTATTAGACTGGACTGTATTTCGTTGGATTGGGTAAGATTGGATTAAATTTGGATTGTATTAGACTGGACTGTATGCTTTGGATTGGATTAAATTGGATTGTATTAGACTGGGCTGTATTTGCGTTGGATTGGATAAGATTGATTAAATTGGATTGTATTAGACTGGACTGTATTGCGTTGGATTGGATAACATTGGATTAAATTGGATTGTATAAAACTGGACTGTATTGCGTTGGATTGGACAAGACTGGATTAAAAATTTGGGTTGTATTAGGCTGGACTGTATTGCGTTGGATTGGGCAAGATTGGATTATATTGGATTGTTAGACTGGGCTGTATTGCGTTGGATTGGATAAGACTGGATTAAATTGGAATTGTATTAGGCTGGACTGTATTTGCGTTGGATTGGATAAGATTGGATTAAAATTGGATTGTATTGGAAATGGACTGTATTGTTGGATTGGACAAGATTGGATTAAATTGGATTGTATTAGACTGGACTTTTATTGGTTGGATTGGACAAAATTGGGTTAAATTGGATTGTATTAACTGGACTGTATTGCGTTGGATTGGATAAGATTGGATTAAATTGGATTGTATTAAACTGGACTGTATTGCGTTGGATTGGATAAGATTGGATTAAACTGGATTGTATTAGACTGGACTGTATTGCGTTGGATTGGATAGATTGGATTAAATTGGATTGATTTTGACTGGACTGCATTGCGTTGGATTGGATAAGATTGGATTAAATTGGATTGTATTAGACTGGACTGTATTGCGTTTTGGGTTGGATAAGATTGGATTAAATTGGATTGTATTAGACTGGACTGTATTGCGTTGGATTGGATAAGATTGGATTAAATTGGATTGTATTAGACTGGACTGTATTGCGTTGGATTGGATAAGATTGGATTAAATTGGATTGTATTAGACTGGACGTATTGCGTTGGATTGGATAAATTGGAATAAAATTGGATTGTATTAGACTGGACGTATTGCGTTGGATTGGATAATATTGGATTAAATTGGATTGTATTAGACTGGACTGTATTCGTTGGATTGGATAAGATTTGGGTTTTAAAATTGGATTGTATTAGACTGGACTGTATTGCGTTGGGTTGGATAACATTTGGGTTACATTGGATTGTATTAGACTGGACTGTATTGCGTTGGATTGGAAACTTGGATTAAATTGGATTGTATTAGACTGGACTGTATTGCGTTGGATTGGACAAGATTGGATGTATTAGACTGGACTGTATTGCGTTGGATTGGATAAGATTTGGGTTAAATTGGATTGTATTAGGGCTGGCCCGTATTGCGTTGGATTGGACAGATTGGATTAAATTGGGTTGTATTAGATGGACTGTATTGCGTTGGATTGGATAAATTGGATTAAATTGGGGTTGTTTTAGACTGGACTGTATTTGCGTTGGATTGGATAAGATTGGATTAAATTGGATTGATAAACTGGACTGTAAATTTCGTTGGATTGGATAAGATTTTGGGTTAAATTGGATTGTATTAGACTGGACTGTATTGCGTTGGATTGGACAAGATTGGATTAAATTGGATTGTATTAGACTGGACTGTATTGCGTTGGATTGGGACAAGATTGGATTAAATTTGGATTGTATTAGACTGGACTGTATTGCGTTGGATTGGATAAGATTGGATTAAATTGGATTGTATTAGACTGGACTGTATTGCGTTGGGTTGGGATAAGATTGGATTAAATTGGATTGTATTAAAACTGGACTGTATTGCGTTGGGTTGGACAAGATTGGATTAAATTGGATTGTATTAGACTGGACCCGTACTGCGTTGGATTGGACAAGATTGGATTAAATTGGATTGTATTAGACTGGACTGTATTGCGTTGGATTGGATAAGATTGGATTAAATTGGTTGTATTAGACTGGACTGTATTGCATTGGATTGGATAAGATTGGATTAAAGTGGATTGTATTAGACTGGGGCTGTATTGCGTTGGATTGGATAAGATTGGATTAAATTGGGATTGTATTAGACGGACTGTATTGCGTTGGATTGGATTAAATTTGGGTTGTATTAGACTGGACTGTATTGCGTTGGATTGGATAAGATGATTAATGGATTGTATTAGACTGGACTGTATTGCGTTGGATTGGATAACATTGGATTAAATTGGATTGTATTAACTGGACTGTATTGCGTTGGATTGGACAAGATTGGATTGTATTAGACTGGACTGTATTGCGTTGGATTGGATAAGATTGGATTAAATTGGATTGTATTAGACTGGACTGTATTGCGTTGGATTGGACAAGATTGGATTAAATTTGGGTTGTATTAGACTGGACTGTATTGCGTTGGATTGGATAAGATTGGATTAAATTGGATTGTTTTAGATGGACTGTATGCGTTGGATTGGATAAGATTGGATTAAATTGGATTGTATTAGGGCTGGACTGTATTGCGTTGGATTGGATAAGATGGATTAAATTGGATTGTATTAGACTGGACTGTATTGCGTTGGATTGGATAAGATTGGATTAATTGGATTGTAATTAGACTGGACTGTATTGCGTTGGATTGGACAAGATTGGATTAAAATTTGGGTTGTATTAGACTGGACTGTATTGCGTTGGATTGGACAAGATTGGATTTAAAATTTGGGTTGTATTAGACTGGACTGTATTGCGTTGGATTGGATAAGATTGGATTAAATTGGATTGATTAGACTGGACTGTATTGCATTGGATTGGATAAGATTGGATTAAAGTGGATTGTATTAGACTGGACTGTATTGCGTTGGATTGGATAAGATTGGATTAAATTGGATTGTATTAGACTGGACTGTATTTCGTTGGGATTGATTAAATTGGATTGTATTAGACTGGACTGTATTGCGTTGGATTGGATAAGATTGGATTAAATTGTATTAGACTGGACTGTATTGCGTTGGATTGTAACATTGGATTAAATTGGATTGTATTTGACTGGACTGTATTGCGTTGGATTGGATAACATTGGATTAAATTGGATTGTTATTAGAAGGACTGTATTGCGTTGGATTGGACAAGATTGGATTGTATTAGACTGGACTGGGATTGCGTTGGATTGGATAAGATTGGATTAAATGGATTGTATTAGACTGGGCTGGGATTGCGTTGGATTGGACAAGATTGGATTAAATTGGATTGTATTAGACTGGCCCGTATTGCGTTGGATTGGATAAGATTGGATTAAAAATTTGGATTGTTTTAGACTGGACTGTATTGCTTTGGATTGGATAAGATTGGATTAAATTGGATTGTATTGACTGGACTGTATTGCGTTGGATGGATAAGATTGGATTAAATTGGATTTTATTAGACTGGACTTTATTGCGTTGGATTGGACAAGATTGGATTAAATTGGATTGTATTAGACTGGACAGTATTGCGTTGGATTGGACAAGATTGGATTAATTGGATGTATTAGACTGGACTGTATTGCGTTGGATTGGATATGATTGGATTAAATTGGATTGTATTAGGGCTGGCTCTATTGCGTTGGATTGGCAAGATGGGGTTTTAAAATTTGGGTTGTATTAGACTGGACTGTATTGCGTTGGATTGGATAAAAATTGGGATTGTATTAGACTGGACTGTAATTGCGTTGGATTGGATAAGATTGGATTAAACTGGATTGTATTAGACTGGACTGTATTGCGTTGGATTGGATAATTGGATTAAATTGGATTGTATTAGACTGGACTGTATTGCGTTGGATTGGATAAGATTGGATTAAATTGGATTTGTATTAGACTGGACTGTATTGCGTTGGATTTGGGTAAGATTGGATTGTATTAGACTGGACTGTATTGCGTTGGATTGGACAAGATGGATTAAATTGGATTTTTTATTAGACTGGGACTGTTATTGTGGGTTTGGGTTGGGGCAAGTTGGATTAAATTGGATTGTATTAGACTGGACTGTATTGCGTTGGATGGTAAAATTGGATTAAATTTGGATTGTATTAGACTGGATGTATTGCGTTGGATTGCATAAAATTGGATTAATTGGATTGTATTAGACTGGACTGTATTGCGTTGGATTGGACAGTTGGATTAAATTGGATTGTATTAGCTGGACTGTATTGCTTGGATTGGATAAGTTGGTTTAAATTGGATTGTATTAGACTAAACTGTACTGCGTTTGGGTTGGATAAGATTGGATTAAATTGGATTGTAAATTTGACTGGACTGTATTGCGTTGGATTGGATAACTTGGATTAAATTGGATTGTATTAGACTGACTGTATTGAGTTGGATTGGACAAGATTGGATTAAATTGGATTGCATTAGACTGGACTGTATTGCGTTGGATTGGATAAGATTGGATTAAATTGGATTGTATTAGACTGGGGCGTATTTGCGTTGGGTTGGACAAGATTGGATTAAATTGGATTGTATTAGACTGGACTGTATTGCGTTGGGGTTGGATAAGATTGGATTAAATTGGATTGTTTTTAGACTGGACTGTATTGCGTTGGATTGGATAAGATTGGATTAAATTGGATTGTATTAGACTGGACTGTATTGCGTTGGATTGGACAAGATTGGATTGTCATAGCTGCCAACCTCAGAGATGCAGAAATAGTAATGGGGGGTGGGTTCGGGAGGGGTGACTCCCCTCCCGAAAAAAGCGGGGGTCAGGGGCGCAGCCCCCTGAAGCTGAAGCATTTTTAATTTCCAAGCAGTAAACTTTGCACTTTTCAGCAAGATTGTAAAGCTTTTAAGTATTATGGAAATGGAACAAAAATGAAAGATAATTCTCTAGGTTTACTATACATTCCCTCCTTGGAAACTTCAGAAGAAAAAAAAATCAAGCAAAATCAGTGTGGATTACATACCTTTCATGCGAACTTGTTTGCGAACTTGTTTGTGATAGCCAGTCCAACACAAGAGTACATCACAATTCACATGCTCAGCTCAGTTAGTTTGTCTCATCTTCAATCCTTGAATGTTTTATCTGCAGATGTTCACCTGACATGCGGTCTTCTGACTTGGAAGTTCTGTTCGTTTCAGTTTCACACCGGTAGCTGATTTTGCCACACACAAAAATGTATCTTTAAAAAAAAACTTCTGTTCATAATATTTAACACTTGCACTTCACACAAGAGTACATTACATACACTGCTTAAAAGTTTGTCTCATCTTTTGACGTACACAGGTCTCTGATAGTCCTAACAGTGTTTATCTAGCATGTATTCTCCCTTGAAGTGCCAAGCTTCTCACAGCCTGCGTTTCTTCCCCAGCGTTCCGTTTGTGCTTTTCCGACTTTTCGTGCTTGCCGATGTCGGAAGATCCTCCATCAGCAATGTTGATGTCAGCACGGCATGGCTTACAGAAGGCATAGTGCGGGCCTTGTCGGGACTCGCCAATCCAATCAAACATTTCTTTGTACTTGGCGGTGAAACATTGTTGCACCTTGGGCTTCTTTGACTTCTTCGCTTGCTGTGATGGCGTGGTAGTCGCCGTGCTAGGTGTTTTGTCCGCCATTTTGATGGAAGAAGAGGGTGACTGCGCATGCGCATCAACAAATTGGCTTTACAATGCATCCGGTTTTAAAAGGTGGATAAGCCTTTGGACTGATTCAGTTGCTTTTTTTTTTTTTTTTTTTTTTTTTTTGCGAAAATTCAGAAATCGGAAAATGAACCCACAAGTCGTAATTTCGTAATCTGTCTCAGAATTCGTAAAAATTATGAAAAAATCGTAAGGGTTGGCAGCTATGGATTGTATTAGACTGGACTGTATTGCGTTGGATTGGATAAGATTGGGATTAAATTGGATTGTATTAGACTGGACTGTATTGCGTTGGATTGGACAAGACTGGATTAAATTGGATTGTATTAGGCTGGACTGTATTGCGTTGGATTGGACAAGATTGGATTAAATTGGATTGTATTAGACTGGACTGTATTGCGTTGGATTGGATAAGACTGGATTAAATTGGATTGTATTAGGCTGGACTGTATTGCGTTGGATTGGATAAGATTGGATTAAATTGGATTGTATTAGACTGGACTGTATTGCGTTGGATTGGACAAGATTGGATTAAATTGGATTGTATTAGACTGGACTGTATTGCGTTGGATTGGACAAGATTGGATTAAATTGGATTGTATTAGACTGGACTGTATTGCGTTGGATTGGATAAGATTGGATTAAATTGGATTGTATTAAACTGGACTGTATTGCGTTGGATTGGATAAGATTGGATTAAACTGGATTGTATTAGACTGGACTGTATTGCGTTGGATTGGATTAAACTGGATTGTATTAGACTGGACTGCATTGCGTTGGATTGGATAAGATTGGATTAAATTGGATGTATTAGACTGGACTGTATTGCGTTGGATTGGATAAGATTGGATTAAATTGGATTGTATTAGACTGGACTGTATTGCGTTGGATTGGATAAGATTGGATTAAATTGGATTGTATTAGACTGGACTGTATTGCGTTGGATTGGATAAGTTTGGATTAAATTGGATTGTATTAGACTGGACTGTATTGCGTTGGATTGGATAAGATTGGATTAAATTGGATTGTATTAGACTGGACTGTATTGCGTTGGATTGGATAACATTGGATTAAATTGGATTGTATTAGGCTGGACTGTATTGCGTTGGATTGGATAAGATTGGATTAAATTGGATTGTATTAGACTGGACTGTATTGCGTTGGATTGGACAAGATTGGATTAAATTGGATTGTATTAGACTGGACTGTATTGCGTTGGATTGGACAAGATTGGATTAAATTGGATTGTATTAGACTGGACTGTATTGCGTTGGATTGGATAAGATTGGATTAAATTGGATTGTATTAAACTGGACTGTATTGCGTTGGATTGGATAAGATTGGATTAAACTGGATTGTATTAGACTGGACTGTATTGCGTTGGATTGGATAAGATTGGATTAAACTGGATTGTATTAGACTGGACTGCATTGCGTTGGATTGGATAAGATTGGATTAAATTGGATTGTATTAGACTGGACTGTATTGCGTTGGATTGGATAAGATTGGATTAAATTGGATTGTATTAGACTGGACTGTATTGCGTTGGATTGGACAAGATTGGATTAAATTGGATTGTATTAGACTGGACTGTATTGCGTTGGATTGGATAAGATTGGATTAAATTGGATTGTTTTAGACTGGACTGTATTGCGTTGGATTGGATAAGATTGGATTAAATTGGATTGTATTAGACTGGACTGTATTGCGTTGGATTGGATAAGATTGGATTAAATTGGATTGTATTAGACTGGACTGTATTGCGTTGGATTGGACAAGATTGGATTAAATTGGATTGTATTAGACTGGACTGTATTGCGTTGGATTGGACAAGATTGGATTAAATTGGATTGTATTAGACTGGACTGTATTGCGTTGGATTGGATAAGATTGGATTAAATTGGATTGTATTAGACTGGACTGTATTGCGTTGGATTGGATAAGATTGGATTAAATTGGATTGTATTAGACTGGACTGTATTGCGTTGGATTGGACAAGATTGGATTAAATTGGATTGTTTAGACTGGACTGTATTGCGTTGGATTGGACAAGATTGGATTAAATTGGATTGTATTAGACTGGACTGTATTGCGTTGGATTGGATAAGATTGGATTAAATTGGATTGTATTAGACTGGACTGTATTGCATTGGATTGGATAAGATTGGATTAAAGTGGATTGTATTAGACTGGACTGTATTGCGTTGGATTGGATAACATTGGATTAAATTGGATTGTATTAGACTGGACTGTATTGCGTTGGATTGGATTAAATTGGATTGTATTAGACTGGACTGTATTGCGTTGGATTGGACAAGATTGGATTAAATTGGATTGTATTAGACTGGACTGTATTGCGTTGGATTGGATAAGATTGGATTAAATTGGATTGTATTAGACTGGACTGTATTGCGTTGGATTGGATAAGATTGGATTAAATTGGATTGTATTAGACTGGACTGTATTGCGTTGGATTGGACAAGATTGGATTAAATTGGATTGTATTAGACTGGACTGTATTGCGTTGGATTGGACAAGATTGGATTAAATTGGATTGTATTAGACTGGACTGCATTGCGTTGGATTGGATAAGATTGGATTAAATTGGATTGTATTAGACTGGACTGTATTGCATTGGATTGGATAAGATTGGATTAAAGTGGATTGTATTAGACTGGACTGTATTGCGTTGGATTGGATAAGATTGGATTAAATTGGATTGTATTAGACTGGACTGTATTGCGTTGGATTGGATTAAATTGGATTGTATTAGACTGGACTGTATTGCGTTGGATTGGATAAGATTGGATTAAATTGGATTGTATTAGACTGGACTGTATTGCGTTGGATTGGATAACATTGGATTAAATTGGATTGTATTAGACTGGACTGTATTGCGTTGGATTGGACAAGATTGGATTGTATTAGACTGGACTGTATTGCGTTGGATTGGATAAGATTGGATTAAATTGGATTGTATTAGACTGGACTGTATTGCGTTGGATTGGACAAGATTGGATTAAATTGGATTGTATTAGACTGGACTGTATTGCGTTGGATTGGATAAGATTGGATTAAATTGGATTGTATTAGACTGGACTGTATTGCGTTGGATTGATAAGATTGGATTAAATTGGATTGTATTAGACTGGACTGTATTGCGTTGGATTGGATAAGATTGGATTAAATTGGATTGTATTAGACTGGACTGTATTGCGTTGGATTGGATAAGATTGGATTAAATTGGATTGTATTAGACTGGACTGTATTGCGTTGGATTGGACAAGATTGGATTAAATTGGATTGCATTAGACTGGACTGTATTGCGTTGGATTGGACAAGATTGGATTAAATTGGATTGTATTACACTGGACTGTATTGCGTTGGATTGGATAAGATTGGATTAAATTGGATTGTATTAGACTGGACTGTATTGCATTGGATTGGATAAGATTGGATTAAAGTGGATTGTATTAGACTGGACTGTATTGCGTTGGATTGGATAAGATTGGATTAAATTGGATTGTATTAGACTGGACTGTATTGCGTTGGATTGGATTAAATTGGATTGTATTAGACTGGACTGTATTGCGTTGGATTGGATAAGATTGGATTAAATTGGATTGTATTAGACTGGACTGTATTGCGTTGGATTGGATAACATTGGATTAAATTGGATTGTATTAGACTGGACTGTATTGCGTTGGATTGGATAACATTGGATTAAATTGGATTGTATTAGACTGGACTGTATTGCGTTGGATTGGACAAGATTGGATTGTATTAGACTGGTCTGTATTGCGTTGGATTGGATAAGATTGGATTAAATTGGATTGTATTAGACTGGACTGCTGGACATTATTGCGTTGGATTGGACAAGATTGGATTAAATTGGATTGTATTAGACTGGACTGCATTGCGTTGGATTGGATATGATTGGATTAAATTGGATTGTATTAGACTGGACTGTATTGCGTTGGATTGGACAAGATTGGATTAAATTGGATTGTATTAGACTGGACTGTATTGCGTTGGATTGGATAACATTGGATTGTATTAGACTGGACTGTATTGCGTTGGATTGGATAAGATTGGATTAAACTGGATTGTATTAGACTGGACTGTATTGCGTTGGATTGGATAAGATTGGATTAAATTGGATTGTATTAGACTGGACTGTATTGCGTTGGATTGGATAAGATTGGATTAAATTGGATTGTATTAGACTGGACTGTATTGCGTTGGATTGGATAAGATTGGATTAAATTGGATTGTATTAGACTGGACTGTATTGCGTTGGATTGGATAAGATTGGATTAAATTGGATTGTATTAGACTGGACTGTATTGCGTTGGATTAGATAAGATTGGATTAAATTGGATTGTATTAGACTGGACTGTATTGCGTTGGATTGGATAAGATTGGATTGTATTAGACTGGACTGTATTGCGTTGGATTGGACAAGATTGGATTAAATTGGATTGTATTAGACTGGACTGTATTGTGTTGGATTGGACAAGATTGGATTAAATTGGATTGTATTAGACTGGACTGTATTGCGTTGGATTGGACAAGATTGGATTAAATTGGATTGTATTAGACTGGACTGTATAGCGTTGGATTGCATAAGATTGGATTAACTTGGATTGTATTAGACTGGACTATTGCGTTGGATTGGACAAGATTGGATTAAATTGGATTGTATTAGACTGGACTGTACTGCGTTGGATTGGATAAGATTGGATTAAATTGGATTGTATTAGACTAAACTGTACTGCGTTGGATTGGATAAGATTGGATTAAATTGGATTGTATTAGACTGGACTGTATTGCGTTGGATTGGATAAGATTGGATTAAATTGGATTGTATTAGACTGGACTGTATTGCGTTGGATTGGACAAGATTGGATTAAATTGGATTGTATTAGACTGGACTGTATTGCGTTGGATTGGACAAGATTGGATTAAATTGGATTGTATTAGACTGGACTGTATTGCGTTGGATTGGATAAGATTGGATTAAATTGGATTGTATTAGACTGGACTGTATTGCGTTGGATTGGATAAGATTGGATTAAAATTGGATTGTATTAGACTGGACTGTATTGCGTTGGATTGGACAAGATTGGATTAAATTGGATTGTATTAGACTGGACTGTATTGCGTTGGATTGGATAAGATTGGATTAAATTGGATTGTATTAGACTGGACTGTATTGCGTTGGATTGGACAAGACTGGATTAAATTGGATTGTATTAGGCTGGACTGTATTGCGTTGGATTGGACAAGATTGGATTAAATTGGATTGTATTAGACTGGACTGTATTGCGTTGGATTGGATAAGACTGGATTAAATTGGATTGTATTAGGCTGGACTGTATTGCGTTGGATTGGATAAGATTGGATTAAATTGGATTGTATTAGACTGGACTGTATTGCGTTGGATTGAACAAGATTGGATTAAATTGGATTGTATTAGACTGGACTGTATTGCGTTGGATTGGACAAGATTGGATTAAATTGGATTGTATTAGACTGGACTGTATTGCGTTGGATTGGATAAGATTGGATTAAATTGGATTGTATTAAACTGGACTGTATTGCGTTGGATTGGATAAGATTGGATTAAACTGGATTGTATTAGACTGGACTGTATTGCGTTGGATTGGATAAGATTGGATTAAATTGGATTGTATTAGACTGGACTGCATTGCGTTGGATTGGATAAGATTGGATTAAATTGGATTGTATTAGACTGGACTGTATTGCGTTGGATTGGATAAGATTGGATTAAATTGGATTGTATTAGACTGGACTGTATTGCGTTGGATTGGATAAGATTGGATTAAATTGGATTGTATTAGACTGGACTGTATTGCGTTGGATTGGATAAGATTGGATTAAATTGGATTGTATTAGACTGGACTGTATTGCGTTGGATTGGATAAGATTGGATTAAATTGGATTGTATTAGACTGGACTGTATTGCGTTGGATTGGATAAGATTGGATTAAATTGGATTGTATTAGACTGGACTGTATTGCGTTGGATTGGATAAGATTGGATTAAATTGGATTGTATTAGACTGGACTGTATTGCGTTGGATTGGATAACATTGGATTAAATTGGATTGTATTAGACTGGACTGTATTGCGTTGGATTGGATAACATTGGATTAAATTGGATTGTATTAGACTGGACTGTATTGCGTTGGATTGGACAAGATTGGATTGTATTAGACTGGACTGTATTGCGTTGGATTGGATAAGATTGGATTAAATTGGATTGTATTAGACTGGACTGTATTGCGTTGGATTGGACAAGATTGGATTAAATTGGATTTATTAGACTGGACTGTATTGCGTTGGATTGGATAAGATTGGATTAAATTGGATTGTTTTAGACTGGACTGTATTGCGTTGGATTGGATAAGATTGGATTAAATTGGATTGTATTAGACTGGACTGTATTGCGTTGGATTGGATAAGATTGGATTAAATTGGATTGTATTAGACTGGACTGTATTGCGTTGGATTGGACAAGATTGGATTAAATTGGATTGTATTAGACTGGACTGTATTGCGTTGGATTGGACAAGATTGGATTAAATTGGATTGTATTAGACTGGACTGTATTGCGTTGGATTGGATAAGATTGGATTAAATTGGATTGTATTAGACTGGACTGTATTGCGTTGGATTGGATAAGATTGGATTAAATTGGATTGTATTAGACTGGACTGTATTGCGTTGGATTGGACAAGATTGGATTAAATTGGATTGTATTAGACTGGACTGTATTGCGTTGGATTGGACAAGATTGGATTAAATTGGATTGTATTAGACTGGACTGTATTGCGTTGGATTGGATAAGATTGGATTAAATTGGATTGTATTAGACTGGACTGTATTGCATTGGATTGGATAAGATTGGATTAAAGTGGATTGTATTAGACTGGACTGTATTGCGTTGGATTGGATAAGATTGGATTAAATTGGATTGTATTAGACTGGACTGTATTGCGTTGGATTGGATTAAATTGGATTAAATTGGATTGTATTAGACTGGACTGTATTGCGTTGGATTGGATAAGATTGGATTAAATTGGATTGTATTAGACTGGACTGTATTGCGTTGGATTGGACAAGATTGGATTAAATTGGATTGTATTAGACTGGACTGTATTGCGTTGGATTGGACAAGATTGGATTAAATTGGATTGTATTAGACTGGACTGTATTGCGTTGGATTGGATAAGATTGGATTAAATTGGATTGTATTAGACTGGACTGTATTGCATTGGATTGGATAAGATTGGATTAAAGTGGATTGTATTAGACTGGACTGTATTGCGTTGGATTGGATAAGATTGGATTAAATTGGATTGTATTAGACTGGACTGTATTGCGTTGGATTGGATTAAATTGGATTGTATTAGACTGGACTGTATTGCGTTGGATTGGATAAGATTGGATTAAATTGGATTGTATTAGACTGGACTGTATTGCGTTGGATTGGATAACATTGGATTAAATTGGATTGTATTAGACTGGACTGTATTGCGTTGGATTGGATAACATTGGATTAAATTGGATTGTATTAGACTGGACTGTATTGCGTTGGATTGGACAAGATTGGATTGTATTAGACTGGACTGTATTGCGTTGGATTGGATAAGATTGGATTAAATTGGATTGTATTAGACTGGACTGTATTGCGTTGGATTGGACAAGATTGGATTAAATTGGATTGTATTAGACTGGACTGTATTGCGTTGGATTGGATAAGATTGGATTAAATTGGATTGTTTTAGACTGGACTGTATTGCTTTGGATTGGATAAGATTGGATTAAATTGGATTGTATTAGACTGGACTGTATTGCGTTGGATTGGATAAGATTGGATTAAATTGGATTGTATTAGACTGGACTTTATTGCGTTGGATTGGACAAGATTGGATTAAATTGGATTGTATTAGACTGGACAGTATTGCGTTGGATTGGACAAGATTGGATTAAATTGGATTGTATTAGACTGGACTGTATTGCGTTGGATTGGATATGATTGGATTAATTGGATTGTATTAGACTGGACTGTATTGCGTTGGATTGGACAAGATTCGATTAAATTGGATTGTATTAGACTGGACTGTATTGCGTTGGATTGGATAACATTGGATTGTATTAGACTGGACTGTATTGCGTTGGATTGGATAAGATTGGATAAACTGGATTGTATTAGACTGGACTGTATTGCGTTGGATTGGATAAGATTGGATTAAATTGGATTGTATTAGACTGGACTGTATTGCGTTGGATTGGATAAGATTGGATTAAATTGGATTGTATTAGACTGGACTGTATTGCGTTGGATTGGATAAGATTGGATTAAATTGGATTGTATTAGACTGGACTGTATTGCATTGGATTGGATAAGATTGGATTAAATTGGATTGTATTAGACTGGACTGTATTGTGTTGGATTGGACAAGACTGGATTAAATTGGATTGTATTAGACTGGACTGTATTGCGTTGGATTGGATAAGATTGGATTAAATTGGATTGTATTAGACTGGACTGTATTGCGTTGGATTGGATAAGATTGGATTAACTTGGATTGTATTAGACTTGACTGTATTGCGTTGGATTGGACAAGATTGGATTAAATTGGATTGTATTAGACTGGACTGTATTGCGTTGGATTGGATAAGATTGGATTAAATTGGATTGTATTAGACTAAACTGTACTGCGTTGGATTGGATAAGATTGGATTAAATTGGATTGTATTAGACTGGACTGTATTGCGTTGGATTGGATAACATTGGATTAAATTGGATTGTATTAGACTGGACTGTATTGCGTTGGATTGGACAAGATTGGATTAAATTGGATTGTATTAGACTGGACTGTATTGCGTTGGATTGGATAAGATTGGATTAAATTGGATTGTATTAGACTGGACTGTATTGCGTTGGATTGGACAAGATTGGATTAAATTGGATTGTATTAGACTGGACTGTATTGCGTTGGATTGGACAAGATTGGATTAAATTGGATTGTATTAGACTGGACTGTATTGCGTTGGATTGGATAAGATTGGATTAAATTGGATTGTATTAGACTGGACTGTATTGCGTTGGATTGGATAAGATTGGATTAAATTGGATTGTATTAGACTGGACTGTATTGCGTTGGATTGGATAAGACTGGATTAAATTGGATTGTATTAGGCTGGACTGTATTGCGTTGGATTGGATCGTATTGTCTTGCATTGTATCATTAACCTATTATTTTAAGAAACCCATTTTTGTGGATGAAACTTACAGAAATGCCACTAATGAGCTGACTTTGCCCACTGTCCTCTTTTTGTGCACCTGTAGTTCAAATTGTTTTGGGGAAAAAACAACAAGAAATGAGTCTTGGCCGCTGCTCTTTAGTACCAATCACAACGCCCCCTGTCATACTAAACACGAACTATTCACTGTCACTTAGTTATGGGTGTTTAAAAAACTCCAACAGATCTCAATCCCTGCCACCATAAACATGCACTATTCACTGTCACTTAGTGATGGGTGTTTGTAAACTGCACCACTCACTGTCACTTAGTGATGGGTGTTTGAAAACTGCACAATTCACTGTCACTCAGTGATGGGTGTTTGTAAACTGCACTATTCACTGTCACTTAGTGATGGGTGTTTTGTGAACTGCACTATTCACTGTCACTTAGTGATGGGTGTTTATAAACTGCACCACTCACTGTCACTTAGTGATGGGTTTTGTAAACTGCACATTTCACTGTCACTCAGTGATGGGTGTTTGTAAACTGCACTATTCACTGTCACTTAGTGATGGGTGTTTGTAAACTGCACTATTCACTGTCACTTAGAGATGGGTGTTTGTAAACTGCACAATTCACTGTCACTCAGTGATGGTGTTTGAAAACTGCACCATTCACAATCACTTAGTGATGGGTGTTTGAAAACTGCACCATTCACTGTCACTTAAGAGATAGGTGTTTGAAAACTGCACTATTCACTGTCACTTAGTGATGGGTGTTTGAAAAACTGCACCATTCACTGTCACTTAGTGATGGGTGTTTGAAAACTGCACTATTCACTGTCACTCAGTGATGGGTGTTTGAAAACTGCACCATTCACAATCACTTAGTGATGTGTGTTTGAAAACTGCACCATTCACTGTCACTTAAGAGATAGGTGTTTGAAAACTGCACTATTCACTGTCACTTAAGAGATAGGTGTTTGAAAACTGCACCATTCACTGTCACTTAGAGATAGGTGTTTGAAAATTGCACCATTCACTGTCACTTAGTGATGGGTGTTTGAAAACTGCACCATTCACTGTCACTTAGTGATGGTGTTTGAAAACTGCACCATTCACTGTCACTTAGTGATGGGTGTTTGAAAACTGCACCATTCACTGTCACTTAGAGATAGGTGTTTGAAAACTGCACCATTCACTGTCAGTTAGTGATGGGCGTTTGAAAACTGCACCATTCACTGTCACTTAGTGATGGGTGTTTGAAAACTGCACCATTCACTGTCAGTTAGTGATGGGCGTTTGAAAACTGCACCATTCACTGTCACTTAGTGATGGGTGTTAGAAAACTGCACCATTCACTGTCAGTTAGAGATAGATGTTTGAAAACTGCACCATTCACTGTCACTTAGTGATGGGTGTTTGAAAACTGCACCATTCACTGTCACTTAGTGATGGGTGTTTGAAAACTGCACCATTCACTGTCACTTAGTGATGGGTGTTTGAAAACTGCACTATTCACTGTCACTTAGTGATGGGTGTTTGAAAACTGCACTATTCACTGTCACTTAGTGATGGGTGTTTGAAAACTGCACCATTCACTGTCAGTTAGAGATAGATGTTTGAAAACTGCACCATTCACTGTCACTTAGTGATGGGTGTTTGAAAACTGCACCATTCACTGTCACTTAGTGATGGGTGTTTGAAAACTGCACTATTCACTGTCACTTAGTGATGGGTGTTTGAAAACTGCACCATTCACTGTCACTTAGTGATGTGTGTTTGAAAACTGCACCATTCACTGTCACTTAGAGATAGGTGTTTGAAAACTGCACCATTTACTGTCACTCAGTGATGGGTGTTTGAAAACTGCACTATTCACTGTCACTTAGTGATGGGTGTTTGAAAACTGCACTATTCACTGTCACTTAGTGATGGGTGTTTGAAAACTGCACCATTCACTGTCACTTAGTGATGGGTGTTTGAAAACTGCACTATTCACTGTCACTTAGTGATGGGTGTTTGAAAACTGCACTATTCACTGTCACTTAGTGATGGGTGTTTGAAAACTGCACCATTCACTGTCAGTTAGAGATAGATGTTTGAAAACTGCACCATTCACTGTCACTTAGTGATGGGTGTTTGAAAACTGCACCATTCACTGTCACTTAGTGATGGGTGTTTGAAAACTGCACTATTCACTGTCACTTAGTGATGGGTGTTTGAAAACTGCACCATTCACTGTCACTTAGTGATGTGTGTTTGAAAACTGCACCATTCACTGTCACTTAGAGATAGGTGTTTGAAAACTGCACCATTTACTGTCACTCAGTGATGGGTGTTTGAAAACTGCACTATTCACTGTCACTTAAGAGATAGGTGTTTGAAAACTGCACCATTCACTGTCAGTTAGTGATGGGTGTTTGTAAACTGCACCATTCACTGTCACTTAGAGATAGATGTTTGAAAACTGCACTATTCACTGTCACTCAGTGATGGGAGTTTGAAAACTGCACCATTCACTGTCACTTAGTGATAGATGTTTGAAAACTGCACAATTCACAATCACTTAGTGATGGGTGTTTGAAAACTGCACTATTCACTGTCACTTAGAGATAGATGTTTGAAAACTGCACCATTCACTGTCACTTAGAGATAGATGTTTGAAAACTGCACCATTCACTGTCACTTAGTGATGGGTGTTTGTAAACTGCACTATTCACTGGCACTTAATGATGGGTATTTGAAAACTGCACTATTCACTGGCACTTAATGATGGGTATTTGAAAACTGCACCATTCACCGTCACATAGAGATAGGTGTTTGAAAACTGCACCATTCACTGTCACTCAGTGATGGGTGTTTGAAAACTGCACCATTCACTGTCACTTAGAGATAGGTGTTTGAAAACTGCACTATTCACTGTCACTTAGTGATGGGTGTTTGAAAACTGCACCATTCACTGTCACTTAGAGATAGATGTTTGAAAACTGCACTATTCACTGTCACTTAGTGATGGGTGTTTGTAAACTGCACTATTCACTGTCACTTAGTGATGGGTGTTTGAAAACTGCACCATTCACTGTCACTTAGTGATGGGTGTTTGAAAACTGCACCATTCACCGTCACTTAGTGATGGGTGTTTGAAAACTGCACCATTCACTGTCACTTAGTGATGGGTGTTTGAAAACTGCACCATTCACTGTCACTTAGTGATGGGTGTTTGTAAACTGCACAATTCACTGTCACTTAGTGATGGGTGTTTGTAAACTGCACCATTCACTGTCACTTAGTGATGGGTGTTTGAAAACTGCACAATTCACTGTCACTTAATGATGGGTATTTGAAAACTGCACCATTCACTGTCACTTAGTGATGGGTGTTTGAAAACTGCACCATTCACTGTCAGTTAATGATGGGTATTTGAAAACTGCACCATTCACTGTCACTTAGTGATGGGTGTTTGAAAACTGCACTATTCACTGTCACTTAATGATGGGTATTTGAAAACTGCACCATTCACTGTCACTTAGTGATGGGGGTTTGAAAACTGCACCGTTCACTGTCACTTAGTGATGGGTGTTTGTAAACTGCACAATTCACTGTCACTTAGTGATGGGTGTTTGTAAACTGCACCATTCACTGTCACTTAGTGATGGGTGTTTGAAAACTGCACAATTCACTGTCACTTAATGATGGGTATTTGAAAACTGCACCATTCACTGTCACTTAGTGATGGGTGTTTGAAAACTGCACCATTCACTGTCAGTTAATGATGGGTATTTGAAAACTGCACCATTCACTGTCACTTAGTGATGGGTGTTTGAAAACTGCACTATTCACATTCACTTAATGATGGGTATTTGAAAACTGCACCATTCACTGTCACTTAGTGATGGGTGTTTGAAAACTGCACCATTCACTGTCACTTAGAGATAGATGTTTGAAAACTGCACTATTCACTGTCACTTAGTGATGGGTATTTGAAAACTGCACTATTCACTGTCACTTAGTGATGGGTGTTTGAAAACTGCACCATTCACTGTCACTTAGTGATGGATGTTTGTAAACTGCACTATTCACTGTCACTTAATGATGGATATTTGAAAACTGCACCACTCACTGTCACTTAGTGATGGGTGTTTGAAAAAACTCAAACAGATGTCAATCCCTGCCACATTAAACACACACTATTTACTGTCATGTAGTTATGGATGTTTAAAAATGGTCCCAACAGATGTCAGTCTCTGTTGGTCTGTTTACTATGACTGAAAAATGTGTAGTTATGGATGTTTAGAAAAGCTCCCAATATATGTCAGTCTCTGCTGGTCTGTTTACTATGACTGAAAAATGTGTAGTTATGGATGTTTAAAAAAGCTCCAACAGATGTCAGTCTCTGTTGGTCTGTTTACTACAACTGAAAAATGTGTAGTTATGGATGTTTAAAAAAGCTCCAACAGATGTCAGTCTCTGTTGGTCTGTTTACTACGACTGAAAAATGTGTAGTTATGGATGTTTAAAAAAGCTCAAACAGATGTCAGTCTCTGTTGGTCTGTTTACTACGACTGAAAAATGTGTAGTTATGGATGTTTAAAAAAGCTCAAACAGATGTCAGTCTCTGTTGGTCTGTTTACTACAAATGAAAAATTTGTAGTTCTGGGTGTTTTAAAAAGCTCCAACAGAGGTCAGTCTCTGTTGGTCTGTTTACTACGACTGAAAAATGTGTTATTATGGATGTTTAAAAAAGCTCCAACAGATGTCAGTCTCTGTTGGTCTGTTTACTACGACTGAAAAATGTGTTATTATGGATGTTTAAAAAAGCTCCAACAGATGTCAGTCTCTGTTGGTCTGTTTACTACGACTGAAAAATGTGTTGTTATGGATGTTTAAAAAAGCTCCAACAGATGTCAGTCTCTGTTGGTCTGTTTACTACGACTGAAAAATGTGTTGTTTATAGTGTCATGGCTAAAACAGACACAAGCAACTACAACCAAAAAAAAAAAAAGAAAAAAAAAGAAACAGCTGCCAACCTTGAGCTGCTCCTTCTGTGTAAAGCCTTTGGTGCCTTTGCCGACAGAAGCCTGCCCAATGAACGACATCACCAGCACCAGGGGAGCATGCTGGTGCAGCATGCTGGTGATCTCTTGCACGCTGTCACGATACTGTGAGAAAATCATCACCCGGGTGCCTGACCAGCTGAAACATCAACAGCCTTTGTCAACACACCACATCATACATGACTGCACGCTGTCACCATACTGTGAGAAAATCATCACCCGGGTGGCCTGACCAGCTGAAACATCAACAGCCTTTGTCAACACACCACATGATACATGACTGCACGCTGTCACCATACTGTGAGAAAATCATCACCCGGGTGGCCTGACCAGCTGAAACATCAACACACCACATGATACATGACTGCACGCTGTCACCATACTGTGAGAAAATCATCACCCGGGTGGCCTGACCAGCTGAAACATCAACAGTCAGCATCAACACACCACATGACACATGATTGCAAGCCATATGAGCATATTTTCTACAAACAAGTGTGTACAAAATATTCCAAAATTTTGTTAAAAGGTAAAGGGGGGTGGGGGGAGAGGAAGAGAGCGTTTGTTTCGTTTTCACCTGCCATCACACTGCAGAGGCATCTTCCCTGTTATAACTAACTGATCTTGTATCAACTATGGGAAAATAGGTCCTTTCCAATACATCCTGTTGTAACTAACTGATCTTGTATCAACTATGGGAAAATAGGTCCTTTCCAATACACCCTGTTGTAACTAACTGATCTTGTATCAACCTTGGGAAAATAGGTCCCTTCCAATACACCCTGTTGTAACTAACTGATCTTGTATCAACCTTGGGAAAATAGGTCCCTTCCAATACACCCTGTTGTAACTAACTGATCTTGTATCAACCTTGGGAAAATAGGTCCCTTCCAATACACCCTGTTGTAACTAACTGATCTTGTATTAACCTTGAGAAAATAGGTCCTTTCCAATACACCCTGTTGTAACTAACTGATCATGTATCAACTATGGGAAAATAGGTCCTTTCCAATACAAATTACTTTCAAACCTGATTAACAGCATACTTGATCTCAAGCTCATGTTCTCTCGCCAATTTCTTTATTTTTTTCTTGATCTCTCCAGACATATTTTTGAGAAGAAAAAAAAACAGACACTGCCTACACAATTTCAAGCGAGGAAGTTAGCAAGAGCTGCTGTTCTTGGGTCGCCACATGGTTACACTCTGCCAGTGCAATTACTGCTCAAAAACTCTGTCTCTGGAGGTTTTTTTAACGCTTTTTTTCTCTAGTTCATCTTCTTTTCACCAAATGTGTACAAAATAAGGCAAAATCGTATGGTTAAACAGGTCCACATTCAAAGTCATCAACACCCATGTCACCTGAGCAGCTGCAACATTCTGTCATCATCACCCAAGTCATTTGAACTACTGCAACATCCACCGTTGTCATCATCTAGTTGTGACCATCTCAAACGTTTACAATCAGGGTGATGACCCTGGTTACGTCATGAAACAGTCAGTCATCATCACTGAAGTCCCATGACCAGCTGAAATGTTCAGTCATCATCATTTAGGTCATCTAACCGATGAAACAGTCATCATCATTTAGGTCATCTAACCGATGAAACAGTCATCATCATTTAGGTCATCTAACCGATGAAAGTCATCATCATTTAGGTCATCTAACCGATGAAACAGTCATCATCATTTAGGTCATCTAACCGATGAAACAGTCATCATCATTTAGGTCATCTAACCGATGAAACAGTCATCATCATTTAGGTCATCTAACCGATGAAACAGTCATCATCATTTAGGTCATCTAACCGATGAAACAGTCATCATCATTTAGGTCATCTAACCGATGAAACAGTCATCATCATTTAGGTCATCATAAACGATTGGCAGTCCTAAGTCATCATTTAGGTCATCTAACCGATGAAACAGTCATCATCATTTAGGTCATCTAACCAATGAAACAGTCATCATCATTTAGGTCATCTAACCAATGAAACAGTCATCATCATTTAGGTCATCTAATCAATGAAACAGTCATCATCATTTAGGTCATTAACCATGAAACAGTTCATTTAGGTCATCTAACCAATTAAACAGTCATCATCATTTAGGTCATCTAACCAATGAAACAGTCATCATCATTTAGGTCATCTAACCGAATGAAAGATCATTTAGGTCATCTAACCAATGAAACAGTCATCATCATTTAGGTCACTCTAAACTCGATGAAACAGTCATCATCATTTAGGTCATCTAACCGATGAAACAGTCATCATCATTTAGGTCATCTAACCGATGAAACAGTCATCATCATTTAGGTCATCTAACCAATGAAACAGTCATCATTAGGTCATCTAACGATGAAACAGTCATCATCATTTAGGTCATCTAACCAATGAAACAGTCATCATCATTAGGTCATCTAACCAATGAAACAATCATCATTTAGGTCATCTAACAATGAAACAGTCATCATTTAGGTCATCTAACCAATGAAACAGTCATCATCATTAGGTCATCTAACGATGAAACAGTCATCATCATTTAGGTCATCTAACCAATGAAACAGTCATCATTTAGGTCATCTAACTGATGAAACAGTCATCATCATTAGGTCATGTAACCGATGAAACAGTCATCATCATTTAGGTCCATGTAACCGATGAAAGTCATCATCATTTAGGTCATGTAACCAATGAAACAGTCAGTTCATCATCATTAGGTCATCTAACCGATGAAAGTCAGTATCATCCTTTAGGTCATCTAACCGATGAAACAGTCATCATCATTAGGTCATCTAACCGATGAAAGTCAGTCATCACCTTTACGTCATCTAACCGATGAAACAGTCATCACTAAGGTCACCTAACCATAAACAGTCATCATCACTAGGTCACCTAACCGATCAAACAGTCATCATCACTAAGGTCACCTAACCGATGAAACAGTCATCATCACTTAGGTCACCTAACCGATTAACGTCATCATCACTAGGTCACCTAACGATGAAACAGTCATCATCACTTAGGTCACCTAACCGATGAAACAGTCAGTCATCATCACCAGCTCACCTCACGATGAAGCATCAGTCTGATCACTTAGGTCACCTAACGATGAAACAGTCAGTCATCATCACTAGTCACCTAACCAATTAAACAGTCATCATCACTAAGGTCACCTAACGATAAACAGTCATCATCCAAGGTCACTAACGATGAACAGTCATCACACTAGGTCTCTAACCGATGAAACAGTCATCATCACTAGTCACTAACGATAACAGTCATCATCACTTAGGTCACCTCATGATGAAGATCAGTCACATCACGAGGTCACCTAACCGATGAAACAGTCAGTCATCATCACTAAGGTCACCTAACCGATGAAACAGTCATCATCACTTAGGTCACCTAACCGATGAAACAGTCAGTCATCATCACCAAGTTCATCTCAATGATGAAGCATTCAGTCACCATCACATAGGTCACCTAACCGATGAAACAGTCCTCATCACTTAGGTCACCTAACCGATGAAACAGTCAGTCATCATCACCAAGCTCACCTCAATGATGAAGCATTCAGTCACCATCACTTAGGTCACCTAACCGATGAAACAGTCAGTCATCATCACCAAGCTCACCTAACCCATGAAACAGTCAGTCATCCTAATTCAAGTCATCAGACAAGATAAAATAATCTTCATCCTCAAGGTCACATGATCATATGAAACATTTAGTTATCATCACTTACGTCACTTAACCGATTAAACATTTAGTCGTCATCATCACCCCGGTCACCTGACTGATGAAACATTCAGTTATCATCACTTACATTACCTAATCAATCAAACATTTAGTCGTCATCATCACCCAGGTACCTGACTGATGAAACTTCAGTTATCATCACTTACGTCACCTAACCATTCAAACATTTAGATATCATCATCACCCAGTTCACCTGAGTGATGAAACATTCAGTTATCATAATATGTCACCTAACCAATCAAACATTTAGTCGTCATCATCACCCCTGTCACCTGACTGATGAAACATTCAGTTGTCATCACTTACGTCACCTAACCAATCAACATTTGGTCATCATCATCACCCAGTTCACCTGACTGATGAAACATTCAGTTATCACTTATGTCATCGTATGGTTCTGCTTAACGTCCTCCAGCCTGTGCACACAGGACATATTGGGACATGTATTTTTGCTTTAGATATAAGTAGTCATTGGGGACCGCAAAGCGGTCGTCTGAAGATAGTTCAGCTGCAGTTGTTTCCAAGGCCATAATCACTTATGTCACTTAACCAATCAAACATTTAGTCGTCATCATCACCAGGTCACCTGACTGATGAAACATTCAGTCACCATCCTCCAGGTCACTAAACCAAGTAATGCTGATGCCATGACATTACCACCGCCGTTGATGCCACGACATTACCACCGCCGTTGATGCCACGACATTACCACTGCCGTTGATGCCACGACATTACCACTGCCGTAGATGCTACGACATTACCACTGCGTTGATGCCACGACATTACCACTGCTGTTGATGCCACGACATTACCACTGCCGTTGATGCCACGACATTACCACTGCCGTTGATGCCACGACATTACCACTGCCATTGATGCCACGACATTACCACTGCGTTGATGCCACGACATTACCACCGCCGTTGATGCCACGACATTACCACTGCCGTTGATGCCACGACATTACCACCGCGTTGATGCCACATTACCACCGCGTTGATGCCACGACATTACCACCGCCGTTGATGCCACGACATTACCACTGCCGTCGATGCCACGACATTACCACCCCCGTTGATGCCATGACATTACCACTGCCGTTGATGCCACGACATTACCACTGCCGTTGATGCCATGATATTACCACTGCCGTTCATGCCACGACATTACCACTGCGTTGATGCCACGACATTACCACTGCCGTTGATTGCCATGACATTACCACTGCTGTTGATGCCACATTACCACCGCCGATGATGCCACATTACCACCGCCGTTGATGCCACATTACCACCGCCGATGATGCCACATTACCACCGCCGTTGATGCCACGACATTACCACCGCGTTGATGCCACGACATTACCACCGCCGTTGATGCCACGACATTACCACTGCCGTTGACGCCATGACATTACCACTGCCGCTGACGCCATGACATTACCACTGCCATTGATGCCACGACATTACCACTGCCGTTGATGCCACGACATTACCACCGCCATTGATGCCACATTACCACTGCCGTTGATGCCACGACATTACCACCGCTGTTGATGCCACGACATTACCACCGCCGTTGATGCCACATTACCACTGCCGTTGATGCCACGATATTACCACCGCCGCTGATGCCACGACATTACCACTGCTGTTGATGCCACATTCCACTGCCGTTGATGCCACATTACCACCGCCGTTGATGCCACATTACCACTGCCGTTGACGCCATGACATTACCACCGGCGTTGAAGCCACATTACCACTGCCGTTGATGCCACGACATTACCACCGCCGTTGATGCCACGACATTACCACCGCCGTTGATGCCACGACATTACCACCGCCGTTGATGCCACATTACCACTGCCGTTGATGCCACGACATTACCACCGCCGTTGATGCCACGACATTACCACTGCCGTTGATGCCACATTACCACTGCCGTTGATGCCACGACATTACCACTGCCGTTGATGCCACATTACCACTGCCGTTGATGCCACGACATTACCACTGCCGTTGATGCCACGACATTACCACTGCCGTTGATGCCACATTACCACTGCCCTTGATGCCACGACATTACCACTGCCGTTGATGCCACATTACCACTGCCGTTGATGCACGACATTACCACCGCCGTTGATGCCACATTACCACCACCGTTGATGCCACGACATTACCACCGCCGTTGATGCCACGACATTACCATCGCCCTTGATGCCACGACATTACCACTGCCGTTGATGCCACGACATTACCACCGCCGTTGATGCCACGACATTACCACCGCCGTTGATGCCACGACATTACCACCGCCGTTGATGCCACATTACCACCGCCGTTGATGCCACGACATTACCACCGCCGTTGATGCCACGACATTACCACTGCCGTTGATGCCACATTACCACTGCCGTTGATGCCTCGACATTACCAGTGCGCTGATGCCACGACATTACCACCGCCGTTGATGCCACATTACCACCGCCGTTGATGCCACGACATTACCACCGCCTTTGATGCCATGACATTACCACCGCCGTTGATGCCATGACATTACCACCGCCATTGATGCCACATTACCACCGCCGTTGATGCCACATTACCACTGCCGTTGATGCCATGACATTGCCACTGCCGTTGATGCCATGACATTACCACCGCCGTTGATGCCACGACATTACCACCGCCGTTGATGCCACGACATTACCACCGCCGTTGATGCCACATTACCACTGCCGTTGATGCCACGACATTACCACCGCCGTTGATGCCACATTACCACCGCCGTTGATGCATGACATTACCACCGCCGTTGATGCCACGACATTACCACCGCCGTTGATGCCACGACATTACCACCGCCGTTGATGCCACGACATTACCACTGCCGTTGACACCATGACATTGCCACCGCCGTTGATGCCACGACATTACCACTGCCGTTGATGCCACAAACATTACCACCGCCGTTGATGCCACGACATTACCACCGCCATTGATGCCATGACATTACCACCGCCGTTGATGCACGACATACCACTGCCGTTGATGCCACATTACCACCGCCGTTGATGCCATGACATTACCACTGCCGTTGATGCCACGACATTACCACCGCCGTTGATGCCACATTACCACTGCCGTTGATGCCACGACATTACCACTGCCGTTGATGCCACGACATTACCACTGCCGTTGATGCCACGACATTACCACTGCCGTTGATGCCACCACATTGATGCCATGACATTACCATCGCTGTTGATGCCACGACATTACCACCGCCATTCATGCCACGACACTACCACTGCCGTTGATGCCACGACATTACCACTGCCGTTGATGCCACATTACCACCGCCGTTGATGCCACGACATTACCACCGCCATTGATGCCACGACATTACCACCGCCGTTTACAAATTTAGAAAATCTTTCATTTTCATAAAGGTACAACTCTATAATTTATTTAGTTTTTTCCCCCCATTACAACACAAAATCAAACAGCTATATCAAAGTTATGTGTGCATTTCTAGTCGTCCAAGATAGCACATCTAACAATCATCACACCTGTCATTGCAGTTTTCGTCAATGTCATTCTCTTGATCGATCAAAGTCCACTTTCCCTCACAACCTCAACAACGACAAAAAACAAGTTCTCACGACTACGGCTTGAATATGACCATTACCCAGGACACTTAGCAAAATTGTGTTTAAAAAACAACTCTGAATGCCCAAGTCATTTCAACAGATTCCACATGCATGCAAAGGTATGTTTGTTTGTGTGTTTAATTCATATTCTAAAGATATGGTGGCAGCACTACAGGCAGATAGGGCATAGGAGAAACATTCCAATTCAAATAGTCATTTTCATGTTCTCGCTAGTAATCAGATTATAACAACTGAGTATTGTATTTGTATTAAGACCGCTATCTTATGAGAACTTTCTAATTTCTTATATTACTTTCACCCCTTTCTTTCATAAAACCAAGCAACCATCGATGTCACCACAAATTCATCTGGGCAAACTTATATCTGAAACAAATGACAAGACAGAATTGCAAAAGACCAAGAGAATATATAAGATATATCTTTTCAAATAAATAAAAGAGGCAGGAACTGAGCTAGAGCCACATACCAGCCTGGAACTGCTGAAAATGCTCCAGCACAATGGCCTCCAGCTTCACCAGCTTGGGGTGGCCAGCCAGAAAAGCCGGCTTGTTCTCTGAAGGGCCACTGCATGAACACACACACACCTCTTACAACATAATGCTCCCCACAAGCATCCATATGGCATGATCCTATTGTTAACAATTTGTCACTAAGAGCTGTGGACTATAGGATGTTCTCTCTGCTTTATGTTAATTTGTCACTAAGAGCTGTGGACTATAGGATGTTCTCCTCTCTGCTTTATGTTAATTTGTCACTAAGAGCTGTTGACTTTAGGATGTTCTCTCTGCTTTATGTTAATTTGTCACTAAGAGCTGTCGACTATAGGATGTCTTCTCTGCTTTATGTTAACAATTTGTCACTAAGAGCTGTGGACTATAGGATGTTTTCTCTGCTTTATGTTAACAATTTGTCACTAAGAGCTGTGGACTATAGGATGTTCTCCTCTCTGCTTTATGTTAATTTGTCACTAACAGGGTTCACACAGATGTGACCAAACAAAATTCCATACTTTTTCCAGACTTTTTCCAGGGCTTTTCATAATTTTTCCAGACCCCAGAATGTGTGTGTGCGTGCACCTCTGTATGTGATTACCATGCTAAACACACCAGAAAAGAACCGCTTTAATGATAGCAGAGCATTCAATACTTGCCAAAAAATTTAGTGTGTGTGCGTGCGCGCACATGCGTGAAAAAGTCAGAGACACGGAGACAGAGAGAGAGAGAGAGAGAGAGAGAGAGAGAGAGAGAGAGAGAGAGAGAGACAGTGTATGTGTCTATGTATGTGAGAGAGAAAGAGACGGTGTGTGTGTAAGTGTGAGTGTGAGTGCGCGCGCGCATGTGTGGGTGTAGGTGTGTGAGAGACAGACAGTGTGTGTGTGTGTTTGTGGGAGTGTGTGTGTGTGTGTGCGCGTGTGTGTGTGTGTGTGTGAGAGAGATATGGTCAGGTCAGGTAATTAGGACACTAGGCCTCGCGGCCTCTCAACTGTCCTTTCATTTTAATTTGGATGTTCAACATGGCTGAGTACTTACAAGCCAATATGCTCTCTATTCAATTCCGTATTTAAATTTTGACATTTTTGGATAAGAGAGAAAGAGCGAGTGCGTTAGAGACAGCGTGTGTGTGTGTGTGTGTGTGTGTGTGTGTGTGTGTGTGTATGTACAGGGTTCCTACAGACTCCCAAGAACAAAATTCAAGGAGTTTTCAAGGAGTGCCTTTTCTATTTCAGGGTTACAATACTTGCGTAAAAATTGAAAAAAGAAACGGCAGTTTGATTTTTCTGTGTTAAGGTTGATGAAAAAAAAATTACTTAAAAATTTTTTTTTTGTACAAAGAAAACAAAAAACTTTGTTTTAAAATAATTTTTTCATAAACCTGAACAGAGAAACATCAAACTGCCATTTCTTTTTTTTCATTTTTTATCAGAGTGAGTGTGCCAGTACACCACACATTAGAACATTAACAAACTCAAGACTCTTTGTATTAAATCATAAATGCCAAAACACTAAAATCAGCAAAAATATGTCCATTTGTAAGAGAACATACAGACTATGCATGGTGTGTTAGAGACTGGTTGGAGGAAAAAAAAGTATAATGAAAAAAAGTATAAAAAAAAGAAAGAAAAAAAATAGTTAAAAAAAAAAGTTTACGAACGTCGTCGCGAGCGTTAATACCAAGGGAGATAATTTGATCAAAATTGATGAAGTTATAAATTACCTCCCTTGGTAATTGTCTGCTAAACCTCCGGCCAGAGAAAATCTGAAAACGGCGATCATTGTGCGTGATTTAATTTCTGTTTTCATTCCTATTTCAATGTTTTTGTAAAGAAACTTCAAAGCAAAATTCGACATCATGAAAACGTTTGCACATCTTTTACAAAATTACAGGACTTTTCCAGAAAAATGGCCACAAATTACAAAATTCCAAGACTTTTCCAGCCCTGGAAATGGTCTTTTCATTTTTCCAGACTTTTTCCAGACTTCCAGGACTCTGTACGAACCCTGCACTAAGAGCTGTCGACTATAGGATGTTCTCCTCTCTGCTTTATGTTAAGAATTTGTCACAAAGAGCTGTGGACTATAGGATGTTCTCTCTGCTTTATGTTAACAATTTGTCACTAAGAGCTGTGGACTATAGGATGTTCTCCTCTCTGCTTTATGTTAACAATTTGTCACTAAGAGCTGTCGACTATAGGATGTTCTCTCTGCTTTATGTTAACAATTTGTCAGTAAGAGCTGTGAACTATAGGATGTTCTCTCTGCTTTATGTTAATTTGTCAGTAAGAGTTGTGGACTATAGGATGTTCTCTCTGCTTTATGTTAACAATTTGTCACTAAGAGCTGTCGACTATAGGATGTTCTCTCTGCTTTATGTTAATTTGTCAGTAAGAGCTGTGGACTATAGGATGTTCTCTCTGCTTTAACAATTTGTCAGTAAGAGCTGTGGACTATAGGATGTTCTCCTCTCTGCTTTATGTTAACAATTTGTCACTAAGAGCTGTGGACTAAAGCATTTTCTCTCTGCTTTATGTTAACAATTTGTCACTAAGAGCTGTGGACTATAGGATGTTCTCCTCTCTGCTTTATGTTAATTTGTCACTAAGAGCTGTGGACTATAGGATGTCCTCTCTGCTTTATGTTAATTTGTCACTAAGAGCTGTGGACTATAGATGTTCTCTCTGCTTTATGTTAACAATTTGTCAGTAAGAGCTGTGGACTATAGGATGTTCTCTCTGCTTTATGTTAATTTGTCACTAAGAGCTGTGGACTATAGATGTTCTCTCTGCTTTATGTTAACAATTTGTCACTAAGAGCTGTGGACTATAGATGTTCTCTCTGCTTTATGTTAACAATTTGTCACTAAGAGCTGTGGACTATAGCATTTTCTCTCTGCTTTATGTTAACAATTTGTCACTAAGAGCTGTGGACTATAGGATTTTCTCTCTGCTTTATGTTAACAATTTGTCAGTAAGAGCTGTGGACTATAGATGTTCTCTCTGCTTTATGTTAACAATTTGTCACTAAGAGCTGTGGACTATAGGATGTTCTCTCTGCTTTATGTTAACAATTTGTCACTAAGAGCTGTGGACTATAGCATTTTCTCTCTGCTTTATGTTAACAATTTGTCAGTAAGAGCTGTGGACTATAGGATGTTCTCCTCTCTGCTTTATGTTAATTTGTCACTAAGAGCTGTCGACTATAGGATGTTTTCTCTGCTTTATGTTAACAATTTCTCACTAAGAACTGTCGACTATAGGATGTTCTCCTCTCTGCTTTATGTTAATTTGTCACTAAGAGCTGGACTATAGGATGTTCTCTCTGCTTTATGTTAACAATTTGTCACTAAGAGCTGTGGACTATAGGATGTTCTCTCTGGTTTATGTTAATTTGTCACTAAGAGCTGTGGACTATAGATGTTCTCTCTGCTTTATGTTAACAATTTGTCACTAAGAGCTGTGGACTATAGGATGTTCTCCTCTCTGCTCTATGTTAATTTGTCACTAAGAGCTGTGGACTATAGGATGTTCTCCTCTCTGCTTTATGTTGTCACTAAGAGCTGTGGACTATAGGATGTTCTCTCTGCTTTATGTTAATTTGACACTAAGAGCTGTGGACTATAGGATGTTCTCTCTGCTTTATGTTAACAATTTGTCACTAAGAGCTGTGGACTATAGGATGTTCTCCTCTCTGCTTTATGTTGTCACTAAGAGCTGTGGACTATAGGATGTTCTCTCTGCTTTATTTTAATTTGTCACTAAGAGCTGTCGACTATAGGATGTTCTCCTCTCTGATTTATGTTGTCACTAAGAGCTGTGGACTATAGGATGTTCTCTCTGCTTTATGTTAATTTGTCACTAAGAGCTGTGGACTATAGGATGTTCTCTCTGCTTTATGTTAATTTGTCACTAAGAGCTGTTGACTATAGGATGTTCTCTCTGCTTTATGTTAATTTGTCACTAAGAGCTGTGGACTATAGATGTTCTCTCTGCTTTATGTTAACAATTTGTCACTAAGAGCTGTGGACTATAGGATGTTCTCCTCTCTGCTTTATGTTGTCACTAAGAGCTGTGGACTATAGGATGTTCTCTCTGCTTTATGTTAATTTGTCACTAAGAGCTGTGGACTATAGGATGTTCTCCTCTCTGCTCTATGTTGTCACTAAGAGCTATCGACTATAGGATGTTCTCCTCTCTGCTTTATGTTGTCACTAAGAGCTGTGGACTATAGGATGTTCTCTCTGCTTTATGTTAATTTGTCACTAAGAGCTGTGGACTATAGGATGTTCTCCTCTCTGCTTTATGTTAATTGTCACTAAGAACTGTCGACTATAGGATGTTCTCTCTGCTTTATGTTAACAATTTGTCACTAAGAGCTGTGGACTATAGGATGTTCTCTCTGCTTTATGTTAACAATTTGTCACTAAGAGCTGTGGACTATAGGATGTTCTCCTCTCTGCTTTATGTTAACAATTTGTCAGTAAGAGCTGTGGACTATAGGATGTTCTCCTCTCTGCTTTATGTTAACAATTTGTCACTAAGAGCTGTGGACTATAGGATGTTTTCTCTGCTTTATGTTAACAATTTGTCACGAAGAACTGTGGACTATAGCATGTTCTCCTCTCTGCTTTATGTTAATTTGTCACTAAGAGCTGGACTATAGGATGTTCTCTCTGCTTTATGTTAACAATTTGTCACTAAGAGCTGTCGACTATAGGATGTTCTCCTCTCTGCTTTATGTTTATTTGTCACTAAGAGCTGTGGACTATAGGATGTTCTCTCTGCTTTATGTTAACAATTTGTCACTAAGAGCTGTCGACTATAGGATGTTCTCTCTGCTTTATGTTAATTTGTCACTAAGAGCTGTGGACTATAGATGTTCTCTCTGCTTTATGTTAACAATTTGTCACCAAGAGCTGTTGACTATAGGATGTTCTCCTCTCTGCTTTATGTTAAATTGTCACTAAGAGCTGTCAACTATAGGATGTTCTCCTCTCTGCTTTATGTTGTCACTAAGAGCTGTTGACTATAGGATGTTCTCTCTGCTTTATGTTAATTTGTCACTAAGAGCTGTCGACTATTGGATGTTCTCTCTGCTTTATGTTAATTTGTCACCAAGAGCTGTCGACTATAGGATGTTCTCTCTGCTTTATGTTAACAATTTGTCAGTAAGAGCTGTGGACTATAGGATGTTCTCCTCTCTGCTTTATGTTGTCACTAAAAGCTGTGGACTATAGGATGTTCTCTCTGCTATATGTTAATTTGTCACTAAGAGCTGTGGACTATAGGATGTTCTCCTCTCTGCTTTATGTTGTCACTAAGAGCTGTGAACTATAGGATGTTCTCTCTGCTTTATGTTAATTTGTCACCAAGAGCTGTCGACCATAGGATGTTCTCCTCTCTGCTTTATGTTAATTGTCACTAAGAACTGTGGACTATAGGATGTTCTCTCTGCTTTATGTTAATTTGTCACTAAGAGCTGTGGACTATACGATGTTCTCTCGGCTTTATGTTAACAATTTGTCACTAAGAGCTGTGGACTATAGGATGTTCTCTCTGCTTTATGTTAACAATTTGTCACTAAGAGCTGTAGACTATAGGATGTTCTCCTCTCTGCTTTATGTTAACAATTTGTCACTAAGAGCTGTGGACTATAGGATGTTCTCTCTGCTTTATGTTAATTTGTCACTAAGAGCTGTGGACTATAGGATGTTCTCCTCTCTGCTTTTTGTTAATTTGTCACTAAGAGCTGTGGACTATAGGATGTTCTCTCTGCTTTATGTTTATTTGTCACTAAGAGCTGTGGACTATAGGATGTTCTCTCTGCTTTATGTTAACAATTTGTCACTAAGAGCTGTGGACTATAGGATGTTCTCCTCTCTGCTTTATGTTAATTTGTCAGTAAGAGCTGTCGACTATAGGATGTTCTCTCTGCTTTATGTTAATTTGTCACTAAGAGCTGTCGACTATAGGATGTTCTCTCTGCTTTATGTTAATTTGTCACTAAGAGCTGTCGACTATAGATGTTCTCCTCTCTGCTTTATGTTAACAGTTTGTCAGTAAGAGCTGTCGACTATAGGATGTTCTCTCTGCTTTATGTTAATTTGTCACCAAGAGCTGTCGACTATAGGATGTTCTCCTCTCTGCTTTATGTCAACAATTTGTCACTAAGAGCTGTCGACTATAGGATGTTCTCTCTGCTTTATGTTAACAATTTGTCACTAAGAGCTGTCGACTATAGATGTTCTCCTCTCTGCTTTATGTTAATTTGTCACTAAGAGCTGTGGACTATAGGATGTTCTCTCTGCTTTATGTTAACAATTTGTCACTAAGAGCTGTGGACTATAGATGTTCTCTCTGCTTTATGTTAACAATTTGTCACTAAGAGCTGTGGACTATAGGATGTTCTCTCTGCTTTATGTTAACAATTTGTCACTAAGAGCTGTCGACTATAGGATGTTCTCCTCTCTGCTTTATGTTAATTTGTCACTAAGAGCTGTGGACTATAGGATGTTCTCTCTGCTTTATGTTAACAATTTGTCACTAAGAGCTGTCGACTACAGGATGTTCTCCTCTCTGCTTTATGTTAACAATTTGTCACTAAGAGCTGTGGACTATAGATGTTCTCTCTGCTTTATGTTAACAATTTGTCAGTAAGAACTGTGGACTATAAGATAAGATAAGATAAGATAAGATAAGAAACACTTTATTATCTCATCATGAGAAATTTGGTCCAGGTGCATTTCACACAAAAAACACAGCACTAAAAACCGACCAAACACAAAGCAATATTAAAAAAAAAAAAAAAAAAAAAAAAAAAAAAATTATCCACATCACAGAACACAATCATTTCATAAACACATTGCACATTATATTATACATAATATCATTTATATTGCACATTCATACATAGTCACATCATTTACATTGTATATTATCAAGAGAGAAAAAAAAATCACAATAAAAATGCTTATAAATGTAAATTTAACGATTAAATCAAACAAATTTGTGTATAAATGATATTATATGACACATTTACAGCCCCACAAATACACCCATGCACATACACAAGTTTGCACAAACACCCCCACACTCACAGACTATAGGATGTTCTCCTCTCTGCTTTATGTTAATTTGTCAGTAAGAGCTGTGGACTATAGGATGTTCTCCTCTCTGCTTTATGTTAATTTGTCACCAAGAGCTGTGGAATATAGGATGTTCTCTCTGCTTTATGTTAACAATTTGTCACTAAGAGCTGTGGACTATAGGATGTTCTCTCTGCTTTATGTTAATTTGTCACTAAGAGCTGTAGACTATAGGATGTTCTCCTCTCTGCTTTATGTTAATTTGTCACTAAGAGCTGTGGACTATAGGATGTTCTCTCTGCTTTATGTTAACAATTTGTCACCAAGAGCTGTGGACTATAGGATGTTCTCCTCTCTGCTTTATGTTAACAATTTGTCACTAAGAGCTGTGGACTATAGGATGTTCTCTCTGCTTTATGTTAACAATTTGTCACTAAGAGCTGTCGACTATAGGATGTTCTCCTCTCTGCTTTATGTTAATTTGTCACTAAGAGCTGTGGACTATAGGATTTTCTCCTCTCTGCTTTATGTTAACAATTTGTTCTCTAAGAGCTGTGGGCTACAGGATGTTCTCCTCTCTGCTTTATCATCTATGGGATAAGAGTCACAACTTTTCTAGGTCTGGTACTTATCAGAATACTTTATATCTCACCGCAGTTCTTGCACAGATGTATATATAATGTCTTTTGGAAATATGGTCACAATGTATTTGACGTATACATACGTTATAGGTTAAATCATACTTCCATCAAAACAAAGCACCAATTTTCACAAGCACAGTATCATGAAGAGTAACATCATGGAAGGAACTACCTGTCTACAGTATGACAACTTAAATCAAAATAAATTCATTTAAAATATATATAGATTTCTTAAAGAAGAAGAAGAAAATCAAACCTGGGCTGGAATTTTCTGGTCAAAACCTCCATGACATCATTAAAGTCTGCGTTTTTCATCAGCTCTGAGCGCGTGCGTCCAGACGCCTTGGTTCCACTGACTATGCTTTCAAGGAAGTTGTACAGTGAACGCAGGCCATGCAGCTGTAGTAACTCATAGCCATGGTAAAGGCTCATTGCCAGTGCCAAGTCTCCTTCCACTACGCCATACTGACTTCTCTGTGTGGGAACAACAGAGAGGTAAAATTCCCACATCTTCATTTGACTCATCCAAGTTGCAGTACACATGACTCTACTTTTTTAATCATGAAGAGACACTAAATTACAGCTTTTGACACTCTTTCATACACTGATGTAGTGTTGCTTTAAATTATTCTTTACACCTTCGCAGTTGAACAGACTACAGGTGTGAACATCATCAGATATCTGTAAGATGTTCTCAACTGACAGTTTTCCAAATAATCTCAGCCACGGGGCAATGTGACAACATTTCATAACAGATATGCTGCTGCATTTGCACAGCCATTGTCTCCTACCTACCTGTCAAAGGACAAAAAAAGGACATTAATTCATAACATAGTGTAAAATGCAAACCACAAAAACCAAAAACTGCATTTACATGACCACTTTGAACACGTTACAAAAGAAGAAAAACAAACAAACAAACATATAAACAATAGTAAAAATGTGTTTTTAAATCTTGAACTTGCAAATAAAGCCAAACCAAGAAATGGTCCAAAAGCTATGACTAAAAAAAAATAGGATGGTTCTTTTTATCTATTTTTTATGCAACAACAATTTATCTATTTTTATCAAGACCCAAATATCATTTTGCTATACCTACAGGCAGGGATTGTGGGGGGTTCTGTCTGAAGGCATCCCTGGCCTTCAGGATGTGGTACTTGCCCAGTCTGCTGACCTCCCGGTTGTACAACACACCTTGGTGAACCAGGCGTGTCACCACCACCTGAAGCACCTGAACTTGCCACAAACATCCACTAGTATCAGTTCAGTGCCACTTCTACCTAACACAAAGAAAACTTGCCACAAACATCCACTAGTATCAGTTCAGTGACACTTCTACCTAACACAAAGAAAACTTGCCACAAACATCCACTAATATCAGTTCAGTGCCACTTCTACCTGACACAAAGAAAACTTGCCACAAAGATCCACTAGTATCAGTTCAGTGCCACTTCTACCAAACACAAAGAAAACTTGCCACAAACATCCACTAGCGTCAGGTCAGTGCCACGTCCTCCTAACACAAAGAAAACTTGCCACAGACATCCACTGGTATCAGTTCAGTGCCACTTCTACCTAACACAACGAAACAATAAAAAATAACTTTTTTTTAACTGAAAGGCAGTGATAAAACTGAGCACACACACACACAAAAAAAAATGGAGAGAAAATGGGAAGAGGGGCTTGTGTGAACGGGGGAGCAAAGGAAAGGGAGTCATGGAATTTCTGTTTCCCACCATTATCGTTTTTTTTCTCTCTCTTAGTCTCTACCGATTGATCTGCTAACTAAACAAATCACTTCATATTTGCTTTGCATCAGCAACAAGACAGTTTCTCAACACCAATTTGCTTTAGCCAAATAACACTAGTTACATTCTATTCCCATAGCATCTTGAACAGATCATGAGTAAAAATTTGTTTCAGCCAAATAACACTGTTACTTTCTATTCCCATAGCATCAGACGACAATGTACAGATCATGAGTTATCAAGCTAGAGTCAATATCAAACCACCTCTATTACGGCGGTAGCTTTTCTAAAATCTCAAAACAAAAAGTGACTCAAATCAAGTGAAGGCAATATAACTATTATTACTGTTATTATTATGAATATTTATATAGCACCTATCCTCGGCTAGAGACCAAGCTCTAAGCGCTTTACAATCCACACTCATTTACACCATGGGCTGCCTACCTGGGTAGTGCTGACTGTAGAGCTGCCAGCTGGCATTTCATTCAGTCGTTTCCCATGTCATCCAGTCAATATCGTTCACTTAATTTCCTTGCTTCCTTCATTCTTTCCATTTCTCATGCAGTATGCATGCAATGTGTAACGTGTCATCCATACCAACGGCCAAAATGGCCTTCTCTTCCGAAAGTCGGTGATGGGATTTTACATGTATGCAAGATATTATGCATGCGTTCACACACAGAACCTCGGTTTATAGTCATTCGAAGGACTGTATGGGAAATGGAGTCAGAAACAATGTTAACTCCGAGGGAAAAATCCCCCTGTACCAAAACGGCCTGGCCGAAATTCCAACCCGCAACCCCAGGATCATCAAGATTATGAGTCCGCTGCTCTACCACTGCGCTATTCTGGCCCCCAAATACATGTTACTTTGATACGTCTGTTAACAAAATGAAATTTTGTGATAAAAGGAGAAAAGTTTTAATAATCGTATCAACCCATTTCAGCATACATTCAGCATTCAATTTTTTGGTCTGTTAGGCATTCAAGGTGCTTACCCGAGTGTACCTGGTTTTGATTCCCATTAGCTCTTCCCCCAAGGGCACCACAATCTTGTCCACAGTGCGTTCATGTGTGTAGGGCTTGATATCTGGAGAGTCTTCTGATCTCAGCTCTATATGAGAAATCAGGAGGTTGTTGACAACCTTTTGTATAGCCTGTCAACAGATCATAAAAAAGAGAGAGAGTGAGAGAGAGAGAGAGAGAAACACAAAAAAAGCGACATGTCAAGATCACCCTTACTGCATTACAATCTCCACAACCTTTGTATTCCATGCATGACATTGAACCTTTCCCCCTCTGTTTGTGTCTCATCTGTCTTGCCAGGTCAGAGGCAACACCCCCCCCCCCCCCCCCCCCCCCCACCCTGCTCTGTTCATGGTCACACTCAGGATCCTTCTGCTACAGCCTATGCACCTGCACTCTGCTTAAGGCTGTTCATTCAGTCACATCATGAGGCCATGGACCCTTGGATACCGTTTGACAGTGGCTGGATCTCTGCTGCAGTTCATACTAACATTTATATAACAAGATACATGCACATCAGTGCCTAGGACTGTAACTGCTTCCTTCCTTGTGAAGGGAGACACTGAGAGCATCACTCCACAGTACAGTGTTGCAGTCGTTGCTCTCAATCATTCATCAATGGTACAAATATTCAGTTACCATACTTTGGACAACTAAGCACTTTGAGCAGTTGTACTCGTGTTGACACAGACTTTGACCATGATTACATCCTGTGCATAAAAGCTGGCAAACACTGGTGGGTACAAAAACTGTGTTTACAATGGACAGGGCATTTCACAACATATAATGCCATGGTAATGATTGGAGAAAAGCACATTGTCTTGTCGTCTGGATATTGGAGGAATCTCCCACATAGTAAAATCACATAATTTTCACACACACAACAAAAAAGTTTGCATGTACACTATCTATCACTGTATCCCTTGCTCAGTGCTGCAGATTGCTTAGAAATGAGGTGTGGTATCTTTGAAGCACAAAATATCAAAGGGTAAGGCTAAGGGAAAGGGTAAAAAAAAACGTGCATAACATCATTTCTCAGAAATCTCATCAGGTACTGATCACTGGCTGTGGAGGTACATGGGCTGGACAGAATTTTAACAACTCCACCAGGCTCACAAAACCTTTTTTTTTCTTTTTCCCCCGCAAGCCAAAAAAATGTCAGCCAACGACTCACAACCAAAAACACTCGCATGATAAAAACAGTTGGCCTGGACTTAGCACAGAATGACTGTGTCTGGCATCATGAGAGTTATGTTTCCTTTGAAAGCCTTCATACTTGTTGCAAGTCACACTCGTCTCAGAGTGAAAATATCCATGAAGGCTATGTAAAAGAACAATCAGCATAGGAAACACTGGTTTCAGTTTAATCTGTGCCACTGAAAATTCTTAAAAGAGACGTATGATTATCCCCTAGTTTTCTACAGAAGGGTATGAATACACCTAGCTCTGCGATGGATCTGACACCCTGTGTGATCTATTATGTGTTCACACACACACAATAAACACACATGCACATATTCATGTCAAAACAATGACACATCTGCTCCTTCTCCCCAAAACTACAAGTTGGCGTGCTCAGAAAATGGACTTTACACTTTGTGTACTAAGTCAATGGCTCTGGCAAAAGCAATCTTCGCAATTCTCTGAGTAAATCAATAATTATAATGAAGAGCCAAAAAAAATCAAATAATCAACTATCCAAAAAAATCTTTGCCCTTGATAAAAATGACCAGCAGACAGTACCTTAATGTCATTGCCAGGAGTCGCACTCAGAGCCAGCACACGAAACTGTCTAGTGTATTTCACCAATTCTCGCACCACCTGCACACAAACACCTGGATTATCAAGTCAGAGTTTGCAATGCATTTCTTTTATTGCTCTACCAATGTTTGGCAGTTCATTATTTGACAGATCATATTCATGTTCAACTTCGATTAAAAATTCGCAGTTGTACAATTGGATGTTTCCAAATCATGATATTCCATAACTTCTATAGCTCTGGGTAACTATATTTGTTTTCAAATCAAAACACACAGACATACATACTAGGCTCACTTGTGCAAATAATGCACACAAAAACAGTGTTAGTAGTGTTTGATATTCCATAGCTTATATATGCAAACGTGGTGTGTGGATGGATATGGAGGGAAGAGGGGAGTAGGAGATGGGGAAGAGAGCGAGTTGACACATCAACTTCAACACCAGCTCGTTGGTTTCCTCTCTCTTTTATTTCAAATCATGGCTGGACCGAACCAACCATACCAACCACTGACCTCAGGACAGTATGTGCTATACACTATGGCTCCTCGGGTTTCACCTGTTAGGCCTACACCCCGCCCAACAATGGCAGTTGCCTTTCAGCCCTTTACATTTACAAACACCTGACTAACAGAACCAGCGTCACAGCCTTCACCACACTCTGCATAGTGAAGAAAAATGATCTCAGAGCCAGAACGGTGGGAGTGTATAGGCCTTCCACTCCCTTTCAACTAGATCTTTCGAGAAAGTCTTTTGTGGCCTAAGTCACAATGGAACACTAGAAGCGTCTAAAGTGCCTAAGATCTGGCTTCACTGGGCTGCTCTTAGACAATCAATCCCCCAGGGCCCGACAACCAATGGGGCCGACCGCCATGTAAGTGGATGGGTCTGGAGAAGTGCAGAGGAAACAGACCCTTCAGACTTTGTACCTAGGGCAAATACAGCAACGACTCCCACCTGAAGATATTTACCTCTCTAAAATCTCAAGTCCACCTCTGCAAAGACAACACCAACCAAGGCTCCACGGTCTCCAGGGGCTGTTCCCCCGACCTATACTTACTCTTCCAGGCCAAACCATCCAGACCAGCCATGGTCAAAGAGAGGCTCAAAACCTCCTCAGCAAAAGCGACACCAATTACGATGTGGCTGAAGTCCAATGGCTGTCTCTTCAGAACCAGTCTGCCCAGACCAGCCATAGGCAAACTGTCTGCTGAGTGACCAGCCTCTTAACTGGCATTCCACACTATTCGCTAGGTTACCCCTCATTGTGATTCCATCCCATGTTTGAGTGGTTAACCACTACAAACTCTCTGTTCTCAAAGGTTGGGCAGAATGGCATCCTTCACATTATATAGTTCTGGGCAACTATATTTGTTTTCAAATCAAAACACGCAGACATACATACTAGGTTCATTTGTGCAAATAACGCACACAAAAACAGTGTTAATAGTGTTTGACATTCCATACCTTCTATAGTTCTGGGTAACTATATTTGTTTTCAAATCAAAACACACAGACATACATACTAGGTTCATTTGTGCAAATAACGCACACAAAAACAGTGTTAATAGTGTTTGACATTCCATACCTTCTATAGTTCTGGGTAACTATATTTGTTTTCAAATAAAAACACACAGACATACATACTAGGTTCATTTGTGCAAATAACGCACACAGAAACACATTATTAGTAGTGTTTGCAGGCTCTTCAGTCACTGTGCACCACCAAATCTGTGATCCATGCACAACGAAATAATTCATACTGCATTTGTGAAGCAACACACATTAAAGTATGGTTACTTCACCCATCTACAGGACTGAACCAATCACTCAATGACAAAACTAAGCAATGAATATTAATCATTCAACTTCGCTGCTAATATCCACGTCATTATTTTTCTTCTACTTCTCCCTCAACTCCATATGAGTCACTGGGACAGCACACTGAAGAACAGTTTACCAGGTTTCCCCACTTCTGTCCCTGGTGCCTAAATTCTGCAGTAAGGTTTCCCCACTTCTGTCCCTGGTGCCTAAATTCTGCAGTAAGGTTTCCCCACTTCTGTCCTGGTGCCTAAATTCTGCAGTAAGGTTTCCCCACTTCTGTCCCTGGTGCCTAAATTCTGCAGTAAGGTTTCCCCACTTCTGTCTCTGGTGCCTAAATTCTGCAGTAAGGTTTCCCCACTTCTGTCCCTGGTGCCTAAATTCTGCAGTAATGTTTCCCCACTTCTGTCCCTGGTGCCTAAATTCTGCAGTAAGTTTTCCCCACTTCTGTCCCTGGTGCCTAAATTCTGCAGTAAGGTTTCCCCACTTCTGTCCCTGGTGCCTAAATTCTGCAGTAAGGTTTCCCCACTTCTGTCCCTGGTGCCTAAATTCTGCAGTAAGGTTTCCCCACTTCTGTCCCTGGTGCCTAAATTCTGCAGTAAGGTTTCCCCACTTCTGTCCCTGGTGCCTAAATTCTGCAGTAAGGTTTCCCCACTTCTGTCCCTGGTGCCTAAATTCTGCAGTAAGGTTTCCCCACTTCTGTCCCTGGTGCCTAAATTCTGCAGTAAGGTTTCCCCACTTCTGTCCCTGGTGCCTAAATTCTGCAGTAATGTTAAGTCCATCATTTTTTTTTTCATCTTCCCCTCCATCTCCCTCCCTCCAGTTATCTGGAAAAAAATTTTTTGCAAGATCACACAATCACATTACATGGCCATACCAATGTAGTTTACACTTCTTCACTATGTCATACAAACACCATCACACTGTCCACACTGCCTTCTTTACACTTCTTCACTATGTAATACAAACACCATCACACTGTCCACACTACGTTCTTTACACTTCTTCACTATGTCATACAAACACCATCACACTGTCCACACTGCCTTCTTTACACTTCTTCACTATGTCATACAAACACCATCACACTGTCTAGACTGTCTTCTTTACACTTCTTCACTATGTCATACAAACACCATCACACTGTCCACACTACGTTCTTTCAGGTTCTCACCTGACAGTATGCATGGTTGCCTTGGGCTTTATGGGCCTCATCCACAACAACAGCTTTAATGGCTCTAGCCATGCACGTTCCACGACTCAGGTCATTGATCATCACCTGTGGCGTGAGGAAAAATACTTGCCGATCTTGCCAAGCCTTCTTGCGGTCAGTGGGGTTCATGCTCCCTGTTAGACAAAGTACTGACTTTCAGCCCTTCAGTGGGGTTCATGCTCCCTGTTAGTGTTAGACAAAGTGCTGACTTTCAGCCCATCAGTGGGGTTCATGCTCCCTGTTAGACAAAGTGCTGACTTTCAGCCCTTCAGTGGGGTTCATGCTCCCTGTTAGACAAAGTGCTGACTTTCAGCCCTTCAGTGGGGTTCATGCTCCTGTTAGTGTTAGACAAAGTGCTGACTTTCAGCCCTTCAGTGGGGTTCATGCTCCCTGTTAGTGTTAGACAAAGTACTGACTTTCAGCCCTTCAGTGGGGTTCATGCTCCCTGTTAGTGTTAGACAAAGTGCTGACTTTCAGTCCTTCAGTGGGGTTCATGCTCCCTGTTAGTGTTAGACAAAGTACTGACTTTCAGCCCTTCAGTGGGGTTCATGCTCCTGTTAGTGTTAGACAAAGTGCTGACTTTCAGCCCTTCAGTGGGGTTCATGCTCCCTGCTAGTGTTAGACAAAGTGCTGACTTTCAGTCCTTCAGTGGGGTTCATGCTCCCTGTTAGACAAAGTGCTGACTTTCAGCCCTTCAGTGGGGTTCATGCTCCCTGTTAGTGTTAGACAAAGTGCTGACTTTCAGCCCTTCAGTGGGGTTCATGCTCCCTGTTAGACAAAGTACTGACTTTCAGCCCTTCAGTGGGGTTCATGCTCCCTGTTAGTGTTAGACAAAGTGCTGACTTTCAGTCCTTCAGTGGGGTTCATGCTCCCTGTTAGTGTTAGACAAAGTGCTGACTTTCAGCCCTTCAGTGGGGTTCATGCTCCCTGTTAGTGTTAGACAAAGTGCTGACTTTCAGCCCTTCAGTGGGGTTCATGCTCCCTGTTAGTGTTAGACAAAGTGCTGACTTTCAGTCCTTCAGTGGGGTTCATGCTCCCTGTTAGACAAAGTACTGACTTTCAGCCCTTCAGTGGGGTTCATGCTCCCTGTTAGACAAAGTGCTGACTTTCAGCCCTTCAGTGGGGTTCATGCTCCTGTTAGACAAAGTGCTGACTTTCAGCCCTTCAGTGGGGTTCATGCTCCCTGTTAGACAAAGTGCTGACTTTCAGCCCTTCAGTGGGGTTCATGCTCCCTGTTAGTGTTAGACAAAGTGCTGACTTTCAGCCCTTCAGTGGGGTTCATGCTCCCTGTTAGTGTTAGACAAAGTACTGACTTTCAGCCCTTCAGTGGGGTTCATGCTCCCTGTTAGACAAAGTGCTGACTTTCAGCCCTTCAGTGGGGTTCATGCTCCCTGTTAGTGTTAGACAAAGTGCTGACTTTCAGTCCTTCAGTGGGGTTCATGCTCCCTGTTAGTGTTAGACAAAGTGCTGACTTTCAGTCCTTCAGTGGGGTTCATGCTCCCTGTTAGACAAAGTACTGACTTTCAGCCCTTCAGTGGGGTTCATGCTCCCTGTTAGACAAAGTACTGACTTTCAGCCCTTCAGTGGGGTTCATGCTCCCTGTTAGTGTTAGACAAAGTGCTGACTTTCAGTCCTTCAGTGGGGTTCATGCTCCCTGTTAGACAAAGTGCCGACTTTCAGCCCTGCTGATCTTCTGAACAAAACTTCAAATGGAAAGAATTATATTTAGGCAGTTTCATAGTTTGGGGGTTTGGGCACAATTGTCAGTGTTGTCCAATGATCCACACTACCAGTATCAACAAGTATGTTGTGAGGTTTGTTAGGGATCCTTGATGTGGCTGCCAAATTTAACATGTGGGGAGAATACACTTTTCTCTCTTTAACTTAATTATTAAACCAGTATTCTCCTGCATTTCCACGTCAGCATGTATCTGGTTCTTCACACTGAAAACAGAAGAATAACAACAATAATAAGAATATGAATAATAACATTAATAATAATGCTAACAACAATAATGATTAACTTTTAGCCTACGGCGCGCAGGACTCTGTGCACTGCTCATAGCTCTGCTGCCTACGGCACGCACGGTGCCATGCGCTGACTGAAAGCTCCACTGTCTACGGAGCGCACGGGTCCGTGCGTTCTTATTTTGAAAAATTCTACTATTCAAACTGCAACGGTCTAAGAAAAATAACTCCTGCCAGAATTTAGCAGAGGGTTCCTCGTAGCCTGACATGCCCTAGTTTTTAAGTTCAAACAAAGTTCACGTTCGCTATCTGCGGCTGAGACAAAGAACCCCATGCTGGGTTTTTCCGACCGCCTTTCTGGCACTGGCCTTTTGTCTGCTAGTCTAGTCAAAATGCCAGCTCAGCGCTGGCAAATCATTTCTTTAGAACAAGTTACTGTTTCAATGTATTCAAGGCTGTTCCGACAACGAAGGAGAGTCAATCGACAGTGGAGATGATAGGGAAGATCTGGGATGTCTATTTGAAGATGTTTTTGATTACAATGACAAATGAACCGATTTGACCGATTCAGTAACACACACACACAGGCGCTCGACTCGCAAAATCTCTCTACCCAAATTCTGTTCAATTGTTTAAAATGGATAATAACTCATTGCGAAAAGTACCATAACCATAACTGTATTAGGTGAGTGCTTTTTTGTATCAATTTGTCTGCATGCCATTACTAAACATTGATCGTCAAACTCTGCACTTTTTATTTCTGTGTGTTTCGGATACTTCATTCATCTGTGCGTTGTCTCAACGCAGGATCTTTTAGAGTTTTGAAAGTACATTCATCTAAAGTAAAAGTCCTTGATTTCTTCTTTTCGGACATACCAAACATGATGTCAACACGGACCAAACATAACACGTAAAATAAATTCCAAAAATGCCAAAATTGCCACGTAGGCAGGGGTTTCAGCGTGAGCGGCTGTGTGCGGGAGGGAGGAAAACTCATGCTGCACGCATACGCAGGGAGTGTTAACACAACAGGTTAACATCTTGAACATTTTCTGTGTGAAAAATAAAGGAACAGATCTATCACTTCTATGCCTGTACACTTTATAAAACACTTTTTTTTACCAGTGAGACAGCACTCTGCTGAGTTCATGCTGACAAAAATCGAGGCACAGTTTGTGTGTGAACGAGTATAGCAGGGCAGGGGTGGGAAAGGATGAGGGTGTGAGAGTTTGGGGGTTGGGGAGGGAAGAGGGGAGACAAGTGAAAAAGACGGGAGATAGTGTGAACAGTCTGCTCTACAGCTGACTTGGAAGTCACCCTTTTCACCGACGCAGTCAAAAACTGAACTGAAACAGTGGTTACCCAGCAGACAAAGTGGAGACAGCATTTCCACTGGTCTGTCAGCAGGATCAATTGTCCCAGACAATCAGACGGGCAGGAATTTCAAGCCCTGCTCTCTACTTTTTGTTCTTCTGTGAACCAAACCACCTGGGCATGTATCCACAGTCACAACCGTGCACTTTACAAAGTTGCACTCCCCTCCCTCCCCTTTGTCCTACTCTTACCCTGCCTCTTTCATACACATCTCCCCAATTGCTTCCCATTCACCTCCAGTTTCTTACATACGCACACACACACAAACACACACACACACACACACACACACACACACAGAGTGAGTAGCAGTACAGGTGTGGAGTAGAAATGTCTAGCTAATTCTGTTATTAGAATAGACACTCAGTTAAAGTCTAGCTCATTACTGTTATACTGTGAAGTAGAATGTCGCTCATTTACCTATGGAAGTAGAATGTGTAGAAAACCTTCCCTTTAAGCTTCAAAGTTTACCTTCATTTCCACAGCCGTGTCCTGGCGGGGGATACCCATGATGTTGTAGCAGGCTTCAATCTGTTGAGCCACTAGCGGTTTGGTGGGAGCCATGAACACCACCTTGCCCTCTGGGAACCAGCGGTAAAGTTGTACATGATCACAGCAGCAATGAATGTTTTTGCCCAGACCTGTGGGAAGTGTGACCAAAGTGTTTTTGACCAAAGCTTGGCGCACAATGTTTAACTGATACTCTCTCTCCGGGTAGTTTGTCGGGTAGATCCACAACCGACCGCACACCTATCGTAACCCTGGACTTCTGCAGTTATTGCATCACTGGCATTCCACTGTGATAAACAATTGTTTCTGTCAATGCCGTGTTCAGCGTCTTGGTCTTCGATGCCAAAGGAAACGTTACCGTCATCGAGAACATCTTCTTGATTACTCTGCAGGCCGGATGGTGATCCTGTCTCTATACCATCAGTGTTCCTGTTCTGGTACTGAGCAAGGCTTTCTTCTAGCGCAAACGCCAGTTCTTGATCTTCACCATCACTGTCTAGAAGCACAATTTCATCTGTGGGATCTTTCCCTTGCCTGGATTCTTTTGACAGGTGCTCTGGTTTTGCGTCAGCTCTGTTTAGGCCCTTTGCCTGTTGACATTTACCACCCCAGCTCTGGAACAAGGTGGCTTGCTTGGGATTGTTCATTCTTAACAAAGTCTGAATCTCTTTGATGAATACTGGACTGTTGGGACTTGTTCAGCGTCAATTTAAGCATTGACCTTGAGGATATTGTCATGGTAAGACCTGTGTCACAGAGAGGAAAAAAAAAGACATCATTTAATCCAGTCTCCACTCTGTGTCTTATAAATACTGATCATTTACCTGTGTGTGTGTGTGTGTGTGTGTGTGTGTGTGTGTGTGTGTGCGTGCGTGCGTGCGTGCGTGCGTGCGTGCGTGCGTCCATGTGTATATGCATGTGCTGGAGCAAGTAACAGACAGACAGACTGACAGAGAAGAACGCAGACTAGAGTGTGTCATATGCAATGTACGCTGATAGGCTTCACAAGCATCAAGATAACTAGACTTGGAATTTTTTATATATTTCAGCCTTACTACAATTCATTTTTAACGAATTCTTAGAAACAAAGACTTCATTAACAAACTGGTGATGACACAAATATGACTGCAATTTTATCCTTGGACTCTGAAGTTGACTAAATAGTTGAACTTTGAAGTTTACACCACAACTTATTCATGGAATATGTATTGAATTTTGCTGGGTTCCCTCTCATAGTGGGTTGAAATGGAACGAAGCAGCAGATATACTTGCTAAAGCTGGAGCTAAACATTGCCTCGATTGTAATTTACTATCTTCACTGAAAACATCATCGCCAGAAATTTTGCTAAAATTAGAAAATTGTGTTTATAACAGAAATTGTGGAGAAAATCTCAAACATGTAAATATTTGTCCTCGTCACATTTCCAAGATAGTTACAAAACTCAAGTTAAATGCATGGAACACAAATATTCTTGCCATGTTTTTTGTACTTGTGGTAAGCCTATTTCAGTGCATCATTTGTTGACAGAATGTTCTGTCTTAACTCCAATTTATAAAGAAAATTCTATTGATATCAACGTCCAAGATATCAGTCAAATATTGTCCAGCCCTTCTATCATAAACATTGCTACTATTATCGCACAATCTAAAATTGCCAAGTTGCTTTTGATGCGTGTTTATTTTACCACTAATTCAAAAAGTTATTGTTGTTATTTTTTATGTTTGAGGTTAAGCTTTGTTAGTTAGAGATGACGTTTTAAATTATTTTTCGTCTAATATCATCAATGGCGAACAGACGTTAAATAAACCACTGAACTGAACTGAACTGAACTACAACTTATATCATTATCAGTAAACACGATAAGCAGCTACAGCTGGTTTAAGTTCTGTTTTCTAATTCCCTCACAATGTCCCTCTCTCTGAGTCAGTCAGTGTCTGTCCTGTGGTGATATTGTGACAGCTGCATGTGATCCTGGCCATGCAGACTGCTAGTCTGCCAAGACAGACACTCCTGAAGGATATGGCCATAAAGCAGAAACCAGGTCAAGGGTCTGACCCACCATGCAGGGTGCAGACCCTGGGCTTATATTCATGAACAGACTTAACCGGAGGTTAAACCCGACTTCCGCCTATTAACTCTCTAACCGGAGGTTAGCTCCCACAACCGCGCATTCATTGCCATCGGTTACGGCTAACCGGTAGTCTTGACCGGAGGTTATTTTAACAGAGGGGGCCCTCGCCGTTACACTGCCTAACCAGAAGTTAAATATGGCGGCGTTCGTGTACATGCGAAATTTCCGACGGCGTGTTTTGCGACGGGAACGAGTGTTTCGCGATAGAAATAATCCAATTGACTCGTTAAACGACGCGGAACTGTTCAATAAGTTCAGATTTCGTCGTGAGCACATTTTGAGTCTCACAGACGCAATAAACGAGGAAACTGAACACCTGAATCGAAGGGGAGCACTGTTGCAAGGTACAGCAAGTATGCTTAGCCATTCGTTTCTGTGTTACTGGCACATTTGAAGACGCAGTTGGAGAACTGCTTCATGTCAGCCAGTCAACTGCATCCCGTTCAATTGGTATTATTGTTGGTATTTATTATGTATGTGTCCATGTTGGATTCTACAATATATTTTATGAACAAGGTGGTCAATAATGTAATGTAGAGTGCAAACAATAAGTTATCTGTAAACTAGATAAGTTCATGTTGTCATGAATGTAAAAACCTGAACATTGCTTTGAGTAAACAGTAAACAACAGAAGACAAAGAGAATGTTTCAGTGAAAACACATGAAATACACACAAACATGTTCTCAGTTGAATGTTTATTAGACAAATGGTGTTCAACATATATGTGTATATATATACACCAAAAACAAATACAATTTTGCATCAACATTGCAAAATGAATGAAGAAAAAAATGCTGAAGGAAAAAAAGGACACTTGCATGCATGCACTACTCGCTGCAATAATTGGCCTATATCTTAACCTCACAAAAAACAGTCATGAGCAAAACAACATTGTTTTACACCAACTGATAAATTTTAAGACATTATTAACACACCTATCAAAAATACATGGCATTAACAACCTTCATTTCATGTTGACTTTCAAAGTGGCTACCCTCTTAGGCCCCACCATTTAACATTGTCTTCAGTAATAGCAGTGTTTTGACCATACAAAAATTGAAACAAAACCAAGAACAAATTCACAAACACACACACACACACACACACACACACACACACACACACATGAATACATATGCACACAACTAAGTGGACTCTTCCCCTCAGCACAATCACACATACACAGAGAGAAAGTTTTACCTTTTCAGTCAATATCAGAAACAGAAAGAGAGAGAGGTAATCTAGAAACAGCTTCAATGTTATTGTGGGCAAGGAGAGGAATGGAGGGAATGAAAACTAATCAGTTTCTGTGGAGGTGTGAACTTGAAACCTGACACACCTGAACATTTTGTGGAGCTTCTGCAACAGATATCATCATGGCAGTTTTATGAATATGAAAATGATCCTTTGTGACTTCAATGGTACCATGCTGCATATTTATGCTCACAAATGTAGCAGTGTGACTTCTGTTTCTCTCTCAGCTGAAACTAGCAGTTAGTAACACATATGACTAAGAATGTTGCATGCAATATAATCTTGGGTTGTATCTTGGGTGTAAAGATTTGTTCTTTCATATCACATTACTGACAACACTTTTCCAGATGCATCCAAGTTTTGGAAAGTTGCTGCATAGTTTTGTTACAACTCTTGGCCCTTAGCATAATATGGAGGTAGCCCTGATATGGCACTTAGAGGTCAGCTAGGCTGACAGCCATAATTATGAAATGAAAATGAAATGTGAATGCTTACTGATTTTAATTACAAATGACATAAACCTTTAAAAACAAAACAAAACAAACAAAAATGCAGTGACACACACAATGTGTTTTTGTTTAATTTTGATAATGTATCAGCTCCTTCTTTCTTGCTTTCTTCTTATTTTGAAATTTCTATTTTTCTATCCAGTGAAATAGTCATACAGTTTTACAACTGTCAGGCAATGTGCAATGAAGTACAACTGTTCAAAAAAATGTACCAAATCATTCAGTAAGCAGTACAATTACAAGAATACCTGGTGTACAGAATGTAGTTGCTGTTGTTCTTTGTGACACACACACACACACACACACACACACACACACACACACACACACACACACACACACACACAAAGGAAAAGACACCCTCAACTTTCAGGTCTAAAGTGTGACACACTATAAACGTGTCTTTCTGTCTGATCACACCAGATTTTCCTCAACAGACTACAATCCGACATTCATCAGTGTCTCTAGAACACACTTGAAGTAAAAAAAACCTGCATATATGATATTAGAATTTTGAACACACATTTCTAAAGGGACCTAATTTCACTGTGTAGTGTGGGTCAAGGATGAAATATTTCATTAAAATACCATATTATTTTATTTAGATAAAATATATTACTGAGACTGATTTCCAAATATGTTTATATGACAACACCATCCTGAAATACCAAACAAACAAAAATATGCATAAAGACAACAAGACTTGCATAAGTACACAGTGCTTAATTTTTGCTGTTAGGTAGCAAATGCTATTTTAGTCACATGGATCATACTTCACACAATTTGGAAAAAGACCTCCATGCTGCAGAATCATATTTTCAGTGTCAAGGTGAAAGTTCTCATTTCACCTTGGACATGTTGTGCATTCCGTTTTAGATGTTAGGCTGAGACTGCCTTTTTCTTTGTCTGTCAACTGGCCAGTGTGGTTTGAGAAAGGTTAAAATAAACTGAAATATTGCCATTATCTGTTAGGTGTTATGTGGCTTCAATTTTTGCACCTTTTTTTGTTTTGGTCTTGGTGTGTGTGTGTGTGTGTGTGTGTGTGTGTGTGTGTGTGTGTGTGTGTGTGTGTGTGTGTGTGTGTGTGTGTGTGTGAGAGAGAGAAAATTCCTTTGTTCAGACAAATTTTTCTTTTCATTTTCAGAATATTTCTTAATTTTGCTGATATGATTTACCTTCTAGGATTAGGATGTCTGAGTCCACAGGCATAGTTGCATTTAGATCACATTCCTTATTATGTTGGCTGGCTGTTCATTTGAGCTGCAAGAGAATGATATCAGTGTCAGAAAACCCTCACTGTCATTGGGAGGTAGTGAGTAGTTCATGGCAATTTCTAATCCTGTGATCACATAACATCCCCAGGAAATATTTTATCCATGTGGCCAGTGTCCTGTATATACATGAACATTTTGTTTGCTATTAAACCATTTCATACAGTTTGAAAATGTTCACAGAGGAATGTATCCACTCAAAATGAATGCATCACAAGATATACTGTATTACATGTCATAACAGCCATCAGATTGTTGTACAGTAATCCATGTCATAATAGCCATCAGATTGTTGTACAATAATCTATCATCATCTAATTGTTGTACTAGAATCTACATGTATATTGTATATTTTGTGGTGCAAGCTTCTGAAGAAGAAACATGATTAGCTTTTCAATCTTTTCTCAAACAACAGGAAAGCTAAGTTACAAATGTTTGTACATTTCTAGTGCCCCAAAATCGATTCACATAAGCTCAACGTTTATAATCGGAGTTGAAAACAGACTACCTAACACGTTTAACAACTTATGCAGACAGTACACAAGCTCAAGGTTTATAATTGGAGCTGAAAACAGACTACCTAACACGTTTAACATGTGAAAAGCTCCAATATCTAACAACTTATGCAGACAGTACACATTAATGGTGGATCCAGCATAGAAATGTTCAGTTTATCAAAACATGACAACTTAATGCACTGTTGAGTATTTTGTAACATCAGCGATCACTTACTAAAAAGAAATTTTCTGTGAATCGCAATTATATGTAAACATTACATTACATGTCTTAGTGTGATCTTCAGGTTAGATGAGCTTAATGTAGAAGAAAGCTGCATTTGGAGTTTGTTTCATTTGAGAGATATACAAAACAACTAAAGAAATTAAATATACATCTCATTAGCCAACAGCTAATTTATACTTCACTATCAGCAATACTATACACTCACACACACTACACACAGAGCACACACACACACACACACACACACACACACACACACACACACATTCATGCATGCGAGACAAACAAAGAAACTTGGGTTGGGTATATCAGGAATCTAGAATTGAAATTACCAAGCTCACTGCAAGTGCTGGCTGGTAGATGCTGCTGTCGGAATGTGTCATGACCACCACCTGAAAAAGGTATATTTCATATTGATCAAATACATTACAAGTCAAGCAAAGGTACATAATATTCATCATCTACAAACATCTAATTAGTTGCTTGAGTGAATAAGTATTTTTTCAAATTATGGAAAGTTACAATATTCTACAATTTCTCACACATATTTATTTTCTGTTGGTCAGGTAGAAAACAGCTCGGGGACTGTGGGAGGTTTTTATTTAAGTATCATCATCATTGTCATAGTGTTATCATAATATTAAAATAACAGTACTTTCCAACATTAGAAATTCCTTTACAATGACTGAAAGTACAATAATGAGCGAACTCAAATGCTATCCTGTTCCAAGTCTACCTAGAACAGTTCCTTATGTACATACCTACAAATTCATCACACTTGTTAAAGACACGCACGCACACACACACACACACACACACACACACACACGCACACGCACACACACACACACACACACATCCCTTTCAAGACAACCAATTGCAAAAAAAACAAGACAAAAAAAAAACAATTCATTTACATGACTCACTGAATGACACTTAAACACACATTAACTCGGTCACCTACCCCCCCCCCCCCCCCTCCCACCCCCACAGACATACACTTCCACACTCATGCATTACACTTGCTAAGTGCCTTACAATATTGCTTCCAAGGGAATAACTCCAAACCACATACATGATATGCACTTGCACATTGGGCTATGCATGATAACGCACACGCACATCTACACATTTGGATGTCTGTACGTGCATGCACACAACACACGCTCTTTCTCCCTCACACACAGTGGCACACACACAGTAACATGCACATGTAATACAGTGATACACACAGCTTTTAGTGCAGGCTTTTCAAGTATTCTCATCATGTTTGACTCACCTCTGATACCTTGGATCAGGTCACTGTCACCACCAACAATCATGTCGATCAGCTCGTCTGTGGTTTAGAAGGCACTGCCCCACTGCCCGTTTTCATACGGCCTGCCGTTCCATTCCGATGGTCTCTCTTTAAATTTGTCCATTTTTCACAAACTTACTCTCACTCTTCGACATTGTTGTTTACTTCGGAAATGCAGGAAATAGGTAGCATACCATGCGCTGAGAGCGAGATTACGGGAATCCCCAGTCAGTCTAAAAATAGTCGGCAGGGTAACTAACCGACGGCAGACCGCGGCTCATGAATGGCAATGCATTCTAACCAGCGGGTCCAGTTTAACCGCTGGTTCCGTACCTGCCGGAGGTAAAACTAACCGGAGGTTAACAGCAGGTTGTTCATGAATATAAGCCCTGAAGTTCTCAGCCTGGAGTTCCACAGAGCCCCTTGCTGACAGTCCTCCAGGAGGTGCCTGATGGAGAAGCTTGTTATGGCCACAAAGGACTTCCTACCTATAGGTAAGCTGGAAAGGTGGCCATGACCAATACTGCTGGTTGTTTCGGAATAGTTATCGCAGTCAAAGTACTTTCACAGTGATTCTGAAAAGCCTCCATTTTTAAAAGATAAAACTGACAAAAAAGATCATCCGTTTTAATAGGGAACTAGAAGAGGACGCCTAAGGAGTGGCCAGATGATAATATTGCTGCCACCGTCCGATCCTTGAGCAAAACCAAATCTTTGACAATGTTATTCCAGCCCAAAGGAATGTTCAGCTGTCCACATGATGCATCCTTACCAGACAACTGAGCACATGCACTAACTACAAGGCCACCAACTCCAAGCCAGTATCCAGGTCTCAAGAATCTTAGCGTCAGACTCTGCAAGGATCTGAAGTGTAGACCACACACAGAGTGTTCTGCCAACAGAGGAAACCAAACTCTTGAGCTTCATCGAGAGGAATATCAAGGTCTCCAATGAACCTAAAGCAGATTACCAATGAGAGATTGCCAGTCCCTCAAAGGATCTCTGCTGAATGGACGAGTGCAACACCCTTGAAAAGGAGCAGCATGAAGCACTTGGCTGGCCATTGTACCACAGCAGCATGAAGCACCTGGCTGGCCATGGTACCACTGCAGCATGAACCACCTGGCTGGCCATGGTACCACTGCAGCATGAACCACCTGGCTGAACACTGTACCAGAGCAGCATGAAGCGACTGGCAGCATGAAGCACCTGGCTGGCCATTGTACCAGAGCAGCATGAAGCGCCTGGTTGAACACTGTACCAGAGCAGCATGAAGTACCTGGCTGGCCATTGTACCACTGCAGCATGAACCACCTGGCTGAACACTGTACCAGAGCAGCATGAAGTGACTGGCAGCATGAAGCACCTGGCTGGCCATTGTACCAGAGCAGCATCAAGCGCCTGGCTGGCCATGGTACCACTGCAGCATGAAGCACCTGGCAGCATAAAGCACATGGCAGCATGAAGCACCTGGCTGGCCATTGTACCACTGCAGCATGAAGCACCTGGCTGGCCATTGTACTAGTGCAGCATGAAGCACCTGGCTGGCCATTGTACTAGTGCAGCATGAAGCACCTGGCAGCATGAAGCACCTGGCAGGCCATTGTACCAGAGCAGCATGAAGCACCTGGCAGCATGAAGCACCTGGCTGGCCATTGTACCACTGCAGCATGAAGCACCTGGCTGGCCACTGTACTACTGCAGCATGAAGCACCTGGCAGGCCATTGTACCAGTGCAGTATGAAGCACCTGGCTGGCCACTGTACCACTGCAGCATGAAGCACCTGGCTGGCCAATGTACCAGTTTCGTCAAACATCCGGTGTAACAGAGAAGCTCCAGATGCTGATCCAGTCTATCTCCATTACAAGCAGAGAAACAAGGCTCACTGCTTTCGTTACATGAATTCTACCACTGGTTGATATTCATCTGCGTGAAGCATCTCCAACTTCCAGTCACCAGAGACACAGCATCCACCAGTCCTATCTACTGTCCACAATACTCCTTCACCTCTAGTAATTCATATGAATTTTAGACAATAAATCAAGGAATTTCAATCTTTCGCATCTATAGTGCTTCAATGTAACCAACAGACTGCTTTTTCCAGTCTAAATTAAAATATGGTCATATGTAATACACTTAAACAGTCAAACAAATGTGTCATTGTCCATGTAAGAAAATGCATTTTTTCTTACATATAAATTATAACTGCAAAATCATATGTCCGTTACACTTCAAAGCCTTGTAAGTTGTAGAAGTAACTCCAAAATCTTTGCTTGAGGCATCTTTTTGTTAGTAGTAAGTACATAGTCATTGTGAAGATTGTTTCTGCTGACACGTAACACTCTGCACTAATCTGCATCAAAATACAGATTTCATGTCTGTTAATTAGTCCATGCAAAAGGCCTTTACAATAGTCATGTTATGAATTTCAAAGTGATCCCCAAAGATTTTGCAAGGACTAACAGCCATATTTGGAGGATACCTAACACAGTAGCAAAGAGAATGGGGCCAGGAACACTTCCCTGAAGGATTCACCACTAACACTTCAATTTCTGATGAGTGTAAGTTCTAAACTCAGACACTTTATGTGTGTTCTACCCAAGCTAAAACTGTCACTATGTTTTTTAAAATTTTGTATGCATATTTGTGTAACAACTAACATATACTCCATAGACAAGATTTACATGTATCAAGCATGGCTTTTCAAGACCCTATACAAACATTTGGCAAGCATTTGGTGTAACCAAGCTGCCACTAACAGGCTGAAAAAACAAACAAACAAAAACTATGACACAAACTTTAATGTCAATAATTCTACCTTTCCTCTGATGAACAAGAAGAACTGCTTTCTTGAAGCACTTTGTCTTAAAGCACCTTGTGTCCAGCAAAATCCAGTGTGACTGGGTCTTGACAATCATGTGGGACCAAGTCAAATGCCTTTTGAAAACTCCTGTAGACAAAATCAATGATTTGATGTTATCCAATATTACCAGTAAAGTCCTCCAACAGGGCTTAAGTAGTAGCGTCAGAAAACATCAAGGTCAAAAGTCATACTGGCCAGCACTTACATTATAAGTGCTAGCTGGTCACATATGTGGTTAAGTGCTAGCTGGTCACATATGTGGTTAATGTCAATGGGCATTTCTACAAGACTCTACAATCATTGACATTAGTATTTCTACAAGACACTTTACAAAGTACATATGGTTACAATGGAACTGGTCTGTGGTTTCCTGCTGATCATTTCCTTCATTAAAAATGGCTGTTGCATTACTGGTGCTTCCATCTGTCCATGAGGTATTACATCTTCCTCTGACATGGATTTCAATACATGGCAGAGTAGAACCAACAGACCTTTCTTTATGAGCCTCTTTCAACATCCACCAGCCTTTTCACCATTTAAACTAAAGGTTCATTTTCAACAGTTTTTGGAGTTATGCAAAATTTGTTTACATTATATCATTACATCCTGAAGGCACTTTTAAAACAGAAACATTAACCACTTTTTCAAACTAAAAAAGAATTTTAGAACATCTGCCATTTATACATCAGTGTACCACCATTTCTTCATCACCCCTTTCATGGACACTGATGCCAATGGTCATGTCTATATAAGTATAATGAACAATTTTCAACATGCTTAGGCTATTTTCCTTTCATATTTAGGCTATTTTCCTTTCATATTTAGGTTATTTTCCTTTCATATTTAGGCTATTTTCCTTTCCCATCTTGGTATTATCACAACAGGCACTCTTAGTCAACTCCTGATGTTTTACATGATCGACAAGAGACAGAATGTTATCCCATCTTGGTATTATCCACAACTAGTCAACTCTGATGTTTTACATGATCGACAAGAGACAGAATGTTATCCCATCTTGGTATTATCACAACTAGTCAACTCTGATGTTTTACATGGTCGACAAGAGACAGATAAGATAAGATAATGTTGCTTATAGCCCAGCCGACCGCAAAGGGCCACATCAGGGCTGTCACCACGTTAAAATCATCTCGTTAAATGACATCGTCTACAAACGCACCAGAAACTTTGTTAAAAATCTTTCTGCCGTAAAATCTTAAATCAGATGAAAAATGTTAATCTCTCTCAAAAACTCAAGGATCACGTCAGGCGGGACATCCCTGAACAGGATCTTCATGGACTCCGCTGTAAAATGTTTGTGTCTCACATCGTGCAAGTCCCAACACTCTAAAAGAACATGTTTCATTGTGAGTGGCGCATGACATGGAATGCACCACGGAGCTTCTTCACTCTTTAAAAGGTAAGAATGGGTAAAATACGAATGGCCGGTGTGCAGCCGGCACAGAACCGTTCCTCTTTACGACCACCCGACGTAGATGGGAGGAAGTCTTTAAGGTTTGGACGGATCTGAAAGAGTTTGTTATTCGTCTGTGTGTTCCAATCCTCCTGCCAGAGGTCTCTCACATAATCATTAATTTTGGGTTTCACATCTGAGCAGGGGATATAAGTGTTGGACAGTTTCTCTCTTGTGGCGTTCTTGGCTAAACGATCAACCATTTCGTTCCCGCCGATGCCAACATGGCCAGGAACCCAAGCAAGAGTAATGTTGTAACCGTCCGCCTTCAACTTGCTAAAAAGTTCAAAAGAAGTAAAAGTTCTGGATGCTGAAGGTTGCGGCCAGCTATGGCCTCCAAAGCTGACAGCGAATCCGACAGAACCAGAAAGTCCCTCTTCGAAGAATGGGAGATATCTTCAAAGCCAGTACCAGAGCAGTAAGTTCAGCAGAATAGACAGAAGCATCTGAATGATACGTTCCAACAATATCTGAGAAGGAGCCCCAGGGCAGTAGGCTGCACAGGCCACTCCATCCTCAGACTTGGAACCGTCAGTGAAAACTTTTTGATAGGATGGGAATTTGGAACAGAGCTCAGCATACAAAGCCTTGTACGCCAGAGAGCTGGTAGACTCTTTACGGAAAGCTGCAAGATGGAAACGAATCTCTGGAGTGAAAAAGGTCCATGGAGGTTGATCCGGAAACTTGGAAAAATCGGAAACTACTCCCAGGTCTATACCTGCATTCCGCACGTGAGCCTGCATACGAAGCCCAAACGGCGGAATACATTTCGGGTTATTTCAAACTTACTTTGGAACGGAGGGTCAAAAACACAGTCATAGGCAGATTCTGCGGTTCTGAAAACAGTCGGATGTAATAATTCAAAGACAGTTTCAGCCTGCGATTGAACAGTGAAGGTTCACCCCGCCTCTGCGTACAGGCTGTACACAGGGTGGTGCGGAACGCTCCAAGACAGAGACGAAGCCCTTGATGGTGGATAGGGTCCAAGAGTTTGAGGTAAGATGATCTTGCGGAGCCGTACACAGCACAACCGTAGTCCAGTTTGGAACGGACCAGGGCTCTGTGGAGGTGCAACAAAGTTTTCTTATCAGCGCCCCAGTCGGTGTGTGCTACGACCCGCAGAATATTCAGTGCCTTTTGGCAAGCAGTTTTGAGGTTTTTAATATGGCTGAGAAAGTTAAGTTTTTGGTCAAAAATGACTCCCAGAAATTTGGCCTCTTTAACAGCTGGAATGGGAGATTTCCCTACTTGAAGTTCCGGATCTGGAAAAAACTGACGGAAATTATGGAAGTGAATACACTGGGTTTTTGTAGCAGAAAAGGTGAAACCGTTTTCATCCGCCCACCGATGGATTTTATCTACGCAAAGCTGGAGCCTGCGCTGGACACTCGGGTACAGGCTTCCAGTTGCGTAGACAGCAAAATCATCCACAAACAATGAGCAGTCTGAACCCTGCTGAACTTATTGAACAATGTTGTTGATCTTAATACTAAAGAGGGCAGGAGACAGTATGCTCCCCTGTGGAACACCCAACTCCTGCTCGTGGACATCAGAGAGAGTGGTGCCAACCCGGACCTGAAACTGTCGTTCTGCCAAAAAATTTTGAATAAAAAGCGGAAGATGACCTCGAAAACCCAGATCGTGGAGATCATGAAGTATCCCCGACTTCCAGGTGGTATCGTAGGCCTTCTCCAAGTCAAAGAAAATTGCCACTGCATGCTGTTTGTTCAGAAAGGCGTTCCGAAGTGTAGATTCCAGACGAATCAAATGGTCAACAGTAGTCCGATGTTTGCGGAAACCACACTGTTCTTTCGCCAAAAGGCCATCGTTTCAAGTTTCCACATGAGCCTAGCATTGACCATTTTTTTCCATCAATTTACAAACACAGCTGGTCAAAGCTATGGGACGGTAATTTGAAGGATTAGAAAGATCTTTTCCAGGTTTGGGGATGGGAATAATGAGGCTTTTCGCCAAGAGGGTGGAAAAAAACCTGTAGTCCACACATGGTTGTAGACCTGTAGCAGTATGTTCAGACCTTCTAGCGGAAGATGTTTCAACAGCTGATAATGGATTTCATCTATACCTGGAGAGGAATCGCTGCAAGAAAGCAAGGCAGATTTCAGCTCGTTTAACGTGAAAGGAAGATTGTAGTCTTCCATGTTGTCGGACGAAAAGTTGCAGGTGATTTTTCTTTTAGGGCTTTGTTTTTGACAAAAGTGGCTGATTTATTAGAAGAGGAGGAATTCTTTTCAATGGTTGAAGCAAGCAGATTAGCAACTGCTTTCTTCTCTGTTATTAAACAATCCGAAAACTTGAGATGGTTCACAGTGGGACAGGTGTTCTTCCCTTTGATTTTCTTAATGATGTTCCACACTTTTTTCTTGGAAGTTTTTGATGTCAGCCTGGAGCAGAAGCTTCTCCAGGACCGACGTTTACTGATTTTAAAAGTGTGTCTAGATTTAGCACGGAGTTTTTGATGGGCTCGAGCGTTGGACCCGAAGGTCGTTGGTACACCTGACGCTGAGCCCGTTTTCTAACTTTGGAAATTTGTTGGCAGTCTGAATCAAACCAGGGTGTTTTTGGCATTTGAAGTTTATCGGAAGACACTGGAATACAAGCTTTAGCACACTTGATCACAGTGTTAGTCAGTGATTCAGCTGGGTCCGGACTCTGAAGAAAATCAGTGTCCTGGAATTCTTTAGAAATAGTGGTTGCAAATAGATCCCAGTTTGCTTTCTTGTAATTTAGATGTTGAGAGACAGAGACGTGTTCAGTTATGACGGTTGTAGTAAGACAGGGAAATGGTCACTTCCGTGCAGATCGTCATGGACAGACCACTCATAGTCCAGGACCAGCGAGGGGTCACAAACCGACAAATCTAAACACGAAAGTGAACCTGTGGAAGAGTGGAGGTAAGTTGCAGATCCGTCGTTCAGACAACACAAATCCAAATCCGAAAGGACATCCTCAATTAACAGACCTCTGGATGACGTATGGACACTACCCCAAAGAGGATTGTGACCGTTAAAGTCACCCAACAGCAAAAAAGGTCGAGGAAGTTCTTCTATCAGACTGACAAGTCCTGATGACAAACCGGGACAGAAGGAGGTAAATAAAGGGAACAGATTGTCACAGTCTTATGGAGAGTGACTCTCGCAGCTACAGCCTGAAGGGAGGTAGACAAAGTGACAGGACTATACAACAAAGTTTTATGTAGGAGAAGGGCAACACCGCCCGACAGTCCCAACGTGATGGTTGTGCAGGTTTTGAAAGAATATTAAAGCCAGAAAGAGTAAAGGTCTTCTGGCTTTGAATTTGAGTTTCCTGAAGAGCCACGACGGAAGGTTTTATAGATCGACACAGAAGCTGCAGCTCCTCGAAGTTGGAATTTAGTCCACGGATATTCCAATGGAATATTGTACTATCCATGGTGCAGAGGGTGAAAAGGAGAGAGATCAGGTCATCTCCTCATCAACGTCTGCCTCCAATGGAGCGAATTTGTTATTCAGCTTCACTGGAGTGTGTTGGTCTACAGACCTGCTGGCAGACTTGCCAACAGCGAAGAAGGTCTGGATTTGGGAGATGGTGGAGGTTTCTTCCTCATCTCCACTATCTCCACACTGGGTTGAACCCCTTGCCCGCACGGGCACTGGACTGAGGAGTTCGAGGTTGGGTGCTGGCTTTTTAATCTGCCCAGCAGCAGATGTTGTAGACTGCTGGCAGTCTGAGGGGTGGCGGATTTTTTGCCTCCACCAGGGCATTCATTTGGGTTGGAAGGTGGTGGACCTGCTACCACCAGAACTGACAGATTTTACTTGCAATGTCTTTGAAAACATGAATTCATCAGTCTGGCAGCAGACTGACCTAGTAGAAACTGTGGAATTTTCTTTACAGCCGAAGCATAGGAAGAAGCTGTGGGCGTCTGACTGCCCACAACCTGTTTCCGGGCTTCAAAAAATGAGATCTTCTTTTCCGTTTTGACACGTTGGATAGCAGATTCTTGAATCCAAAGAGGACAGTTTCGTGAAGAGGAGGGATGGTCGCCACCGCAGTTAGCACAATGTGCCGGATCTTTGCATGGCCCATCATGGGTTGCCTTGCAGCAAATACCACACACCTCCTGCCCAGAACAGCGGTCCCTGACATGGCCAAACCTCTGGCACCTAAAACACCTCAACGGGGATGGCACATACAGTTGAACCCGAACATTCAGGTAGCCGACTTTGATGACCGGAGGCAGCACAGGGTTGCAGAATGTCAGAAAGAGGGTATTGGTGGCCACTCTTTCTGCACCCTTCTTTACTGTCACCCTGCGCACCTCCGTCACACCCTGGGACGCCAGCTCCGATTTGATCTCTGCTTCTGTGACACCAGATAAATCCCGGCAGCGAATCACGCCTTTCGATGAATTTAACTGTTTGTGGGGAGTTACCTTGATCTCCCTGTCCACAAGTTTCGTTGCCTTCAGCAGCTGTTCAGACTGTTTTTTTTGTTCTACATTGAATGAGGAATGAGCCATTTCGCAATCTTTTGATGGATTGAGGGTCACCTGCTAAACCCTGAAAGCCTTCTGGATAGCAAAAGGGCTCAGAGCTGAAAGGGGTCTTTCCTGCTCCGTCCCTTCCATTACGAGCCAGGAAGCCCAGAATCCTGTCCTTTGTCGTACCTCAGTATCTGAATCACTGTCACCTTCGAAATCCCCTGAAACAGGGGATGCTGCCTTCCTCTTCCTTTTGGGGGCATATTTTTTAAAGAAGCCATATTTAGTTTATTGTAATTCATCCCTCCCTTACCCACCCACCTTGGAGTCCAACTAAGGGGCCAGGGCCAAGAAACCAATGTCTTGACCCCTTCCAGGCTTCGGGAGAGATATACGACAAACAGAAAACCACCAACCCTATCCCCCCTGATCATGCTCAACTCCCGGGGACAGAGAGCTGAGCACTGCAGGGGTTCACATGGCCAGCAGGGGACTGCCTGTCTTGACCCAGCCCCAAGAAGGGGAGCCGATTAGTACACCCGGGCCAAAGTGTACTCCCTGTCTAGGAGAGGTCCGAGCCAAAGTGATGTGTTGAGAGCGCTGGCTCTCTCAACCACCAGGATCTCATTCCCCTCCGACACAGGTCGCACCGCACGGCAAACGCGGCGGATCTTAAGGAGACCACAGAGAGAAAAGGAGTGTGTAAAAGAAGACTTGAAGGGGAGACGAAGATAGAAAAGGGCCAAATAAGGAAGGCAGAAAACAAGAAAAGGAGAAAGGCGGGTTACTCTTAGTCAGGATCCTCACCCTTAGCCTATCTGACATGGGAAGCCCTACCAGGGGCATCAACTTCTTACCACGTTTCGCTTAGGCCATACAGCATCTTCACCTCTCAGGCCTACAAGCAGTGTGAAAAAACCCAGCCTATCTCCCAAGTATTGATGCCCCCGCCAGCAAAGCCTAAGGGATCACTGGACCACGCAAGCCCTCCGACCACGACAAGGTCGCAACCCCCGGAGGGGACAAGAGACAGAATGTTATCCCATCTTGGTTTTGCCACAACAGGCGTGCGACACACCATTTCAAATATCGCTGCCTGTCGATCTGAAATCCTGAAACGGCATGCAATTTTAGCTTTTTCAGTCATTACTTTACCATTTTTGGAGATTTTTTGGAGACAGACACACACACACCAGTGGGTTCACATATGTCATTATCCGACTGCCTGGACCAAGCGCACTGATGTCAGGCAAGTGACGTTTATTTTTAACTTGGCTGACTGGGCTGTGAAGTTTCTGATTACGAACGCTTATCTTTGCCCTTTTTTTTTTTTTAATGGATATCCTGATGATGGAGCAATGATCACCTGAAAGTTCCGAAGCGAGGATCATTTCAAGCCTTGGTCACAGAGCTGCCTGGACTCTCGACACAGTGACAGTGACAGACCCAGCCATGGGAAGACAAGAGACCTGTATCCACCCCCAGGGCCACTTGCCATTGGCTAAGTACTAACAAAAAAAAAAAATTATTTCAAAAAGCCAGTGATAATTTATATTCTAAAAGTAACACACCTTGCTTCACAGAGATTTCACTTTTTATCTGTGGCATTCAATCTTCCAGTAACATACAGGTGTCTGTGAGCATGTGCATGCAAATGAGATTTCTACCATGGAAAATCCTCCGAATTGAAGCGCCTCATCAATAAGAGAAATAGAGCCTACAAAAAATGGATGAAACAGGGTACTGAAGAACTGAGGGTGAAGGCACAAGAACTCAGAAGAGAAGCTCAGCGGAAAATACGTAGGGCATACTGGGAATACCTCAGCAGCACCCTGATTGGAGAAGACTCCCGAGCAAGCTGGCAAGTACGCTTCTAGACACACATCAAGCACCAGAGGTCGACCGATGCAGGAGTTGCTTCTCTCAAGATGAATGGAACCCTGTTATCTGACCCAAAAGAAAAAGCAGAGGCCCTCAATCAACAATTCCAATCAGTGTTCAGTGATGGCAGAAATTACTCCCACAACGAGTTTCTGGAGAAGTGTAGTATGGCAGACAAAGCTTACTCACAGCTGAATACTATCACAGTCAATGAGGAAGGAGTCAAACGACTGTTGAAAGAACTAGACCCTCATAAAGCCAGTGGTCCCGATGGAGTCAGCTCATGAGTCTTAAGAGAACTTGCGGAGGAAATAGCCCCCATACTCATTGCCATCTTTCAGTCATCCCTCACTACTGGTCAAGTTCCATCTGACTGGAGGGATGCGCTCGTCATACCAATCTACAAGAAGGGGGAGCATTACCACCCAGCGAATTACAGGCCTGTCTTCTTGACCTGCATCTCTTGCAAACTGCTGGAGCACACCATCGTGAGCTCTGTGATGGAGCATCCAGAGCGGAACGACATCCTCTATGCCCAGCAGCAGGGGTTCAGGAGACAGCGATCCTGTGAGACCCAGCTCCTGGAGTTCATGATGAGTTGGTAGACAGCATGGAAGAGGGACGACAGACAGACATCCTGGTCATGGATTTCACTAAAGCATTTTTGACAAGGTAATTCACAGTCTCCTCTTACACAAGCTTCACCACTATGGCATGGGGAGTGAGGTCAACCGCTGGATCAAGGGATTTCTGTCAAACCGACGTCAAGCAGTTGTAGTGGAGGGAGCCCAATCAGAATATATGTGAGTGTGAAGTCAGGTGTACCACAAGGATCAGTTTTGGGACCTTGCTTGTTCCTTGTATACGTTAACGATTTCCCTGAGAGCCTGACTTCACCTTGTAGGCTGTTCGCTGACGACACTATAGCTTATAGAGTAGTCGCATCCCAGCGAGACCAAGACCAGCTACAAGAGGACCTCCATCACCTTGGAGAATGGGAGAAGAGCTGGGACATGGGTTGTTTTTTTTCACCAAGGGAAGTGTACTGTTCTTCCTGTGACCAGAAGTCGGCGATCCCTCCACTACCAGTACAAGCTGCATGGACACACACTTGACACTGTGTCATCAGTCAAGTATCTCAATGTCACCATTGAGAAGAGCATCAGCTGGATTCTCACATTGATGCCATTACTTTGACAGCAAGCAGGATGTTGGGATTCCTTCGTCGGAACCTGAAAGCTGCCCCCACAGAGCTGAGAGAGAGGGCTTACCTGACATTTGTCAAGCCCCTTTTGGAATATGCCAGCTCTGTGTGGGACCCCCATACACAGAGGAATGTGGACAGAATGGAAGCAATACAGAGAAGGGCGGCTCGCTTCGTATTGAACCGCTACCACCACACCCCAAGTGTGTATAACATGCTTTCTCGACTGGGATGGCTCTCCCTTCAGTAACGCCGGCAGATAGCACGTCTTACAATGCTGTACAAGATTCGCAATAACATGGTCGCAGTCAGCCACAACAAAGTTCATCCAGTTCTGGTCCGCCAAAGAAGAGGACATGACCAACAGTACTCTGCCATTCAGTGCTGCACACAGTACCGGCAGAACTCATTCTTCACCAGAACAATCAGAGACTGGAATGAGCTGCCAGCAGAGACTGTGGCCGCCCCCACTCTTGACACCTTCCAGTCATGCAACTGCTGTTCTGATTTTTTTTTTTCCTTCTTCACCGGGCGAACCCCAACCTGAAAAGTGTCATAAAAATCAAATTGTTGATTGTGGACACTCAAAGGAAGAAGAAGTGTGCACATATATGCATGTGCGCTTGTCCGTATATTCATGTATGTGCACATATGCTGTATGTGTGATTCTAGCGAAAGTAAACTGACGACATCCAGGAAAGTGCAAAACCTATCCAGACAGGTCATTCTTCCACTAGGTGGAGGGAAAAGTTACTGACTAGCCCTGTACACAAAATGAAGATTTTGAAGAAGTCTTCTGATTTTTTCCTTTAAAACACAATGATCTTGATTGTTTACATGCGAGAAAAGAGGACAAAGTATGTTTAAAAAATATTACACTTGCTAAACTAGTTTAAAAATAATGTTACTCAATATCCATGGTGATCTTTGGATTTCAATCACAGACAGTTCCGTTTCGCTACAAAACATTCCAAATGAAAATATTCAAAGCGACAAAAATTTTCATTTGAAGATCTGCAACAAGTCTAAAACTCGCACTTCTTTTGGGTTGTGAAGAAATCATGGCTAAAAAGATAAGGTTATGAAAGTACAATAACCTTTATAACACCACTGACCTTCCTTGTACTAAATTACTGTAGATACTGCCCACCGTGCTTGGCAAAAATCATGATTTAAATTTTTTTTTAAATGTTCTTCCACTATCCTCTGCCTGACTCAGGTCTTTCACTAGTTTCAGTGTTGTTGTTGTTTTTTAAAGTCACCTTTAAATAATAATGTCATATCAAATTCTTGTGCTTGCTTTTGTATTTTGACATACAAATCAAATATAATAACATCATGGTCACTGCAATCAGGGTGCAACATACTGTAGCTGGGATTAGGTCTTGTGTGCTGACAAGCACTGAGTTGTCACATGTAGGCCTCTGCCATTTCTGTCACCTTGCAGGATTTTCAGCACATGTTTTCTGTCTCAAACAGCATCTTTCTGCCTTTTGTTTCGTAAGCTAGTTGTCCAATCTATGAATGGCAGTACAGTCACTCATATTTCAAATATCATCAAATTGCTGTGTGCAACTCGACTGAACCGAACCAGTCATGATTTTCATCCTACACGGTCTTCTGTCCTAAATAAATGTATCCTTTCCTGCTCTGGCTTTACACAAAAAACAGTCAAAAGCTGAGATGTGATATATTTCCATAATTTTTTTTTTCTTTTTGTAATTTCAATAGGTTCTGATTTTCATTTTTATATATGTTGCATACTTAATTTGACATTATTGCAATGGGCAAGCCTTCAACACATGCCTTCTTTTATTGACAAAAGATTTCAATTCTTTTTAGTTTTTCACAAAATTGAAGCAATACATACATGTACTTAATTTACAGAAAAGAAGTATATAAATCAGTTTTCACACCAGAAATTTTGTCCGAATAATTACTCAGCACTATCACTCAACAACCAATGCCAGGCTGTCACTGTCAGAATCGGTCCAAGAGAAAGAAATTAAATTAAAAATTTTACAACATACAGGTGTATCAAAATGGGACCTCAGGATAGGCTTACATCTTAGATCTGCTAATACTGATGGAAAACATTTAACTCTAGTTTCTCTTCAAACAAATGAGATGGAAAACTCAAACGATATATATTCTCCTCACTGTCAGAGTCTGATTTTGCTTGTTTGTTCCAGAGGAAATATCAATTTCTGTATGTTTTTCTCTATGCTGAGAGGCAAAGATCTGAGACCATTTATAAGCAATTCAATGCAGCGCTGTCTTTTTAGACAATGGAGAGTCTCAGTGTGTGTTCCTAATGCGTTCCTAAACTAGAGTCGGAACTAAAACCAGTACAAGAGCATAATGACATCTGGCTTAATCATAATGTGAGGATAGTACAGATTCAAAACTGCCACTACACCCAATTTGGAGTGGATTTGCCAACAGTGTGTGGACGTCAAAAATGAGGTACAGGCAAGGCAAGGACCCATGTATCGACAACGAGAGCCAACGAGGATCAGAGACGGACAGAAGCCTACTCTTGACGACCTAGTCTTCACGAACAGAGATGACATTGTCACTGAGGTTACCCGGGCAGGGTGGTATTGACTTGAAACTCATGCCTCCCTCCCCGCCAAAGCATGACAGGTACAAATATCACAAGGCTGACTACGATGAAATCAGAAATTTCCTAAACCAAGTTGACTAGAAAAAAGAACTGGAGAATTCTTCTTCTTCTTCCTTGTTCACCATCCTGTTAGATGAGCAGCCCGGCGTCCTCGATGAAGGCTGCCGTCCGTCGCAGTTCCTCCAGGGTGCCGCACAGCCCACTGCTGTCGGTGTTGGCCAGTACTTTCTCCTGGATGCTTCTTCTGGATGCTGCATACATTGCAATACTGGAGAATAAGAACACTGAGGAGCAATGGGAAGTTTTTCTAAAAATAGTTGATGAGGCAAAGTGTAAATTTGTACCCAAAGGCAAGGCAGACAGTGCACCCAGGAAGAAATGGCTTGACAACGAAACTTTGGAAATTGTTAGAGAGAAGCACCGCAGATACAGGAGATGGCTCAGAACGAGAACTGACGAAGACTTTAGGGAGTACGCAAAAGCTCGCAACAAGACTTCTCGGGCCAAGGCCAGGCTTGAATGCACCATCGCTGAGGAAGCTTAAGTGAACCAGAAACCTCTTTGGTCATATGTGAAATCAAAAACTAGCAACAGAACTGGCATAGCTGACTTAAAGAAGGATGACGGCTCAATTGCAAAGCCAGACAAAGAGAAAGCCCAAGTACTCAATAACTTTTTCCAAAGTGTTTATACAAAAGAACCAGATGGAGATCTGCCAGCGCCACCCGATTATGATTTCGAATCAGCACTCACAAACTTCAGCATCACAGAAGAAGACGTGAAGAAACTACTCAAGGGGTTGAAGACAAATAAGGCTGCAGGCATGGACGGCATACCAGCAATTCTCCTTGTAGAGACAGCAGACTCAATAGCTTTACCCATCAGCAATATCTTACAGAAATCTTTGCAGGAAGGCCGCATCCCCAATGATGGCGAAAGGCAAACATTACCCCAATTTTCAAGAAGGGGAGCCGCTCATCCCCAAACAATCACAGGCCTGTCAGCCTAACCAGCATCCTATGCAAGTCAATGGAAACACTTGTCAAAGCTAAAGTTCTAGAGCACATGCAGCATAATCATCTGATATGTGAACAACAACATGGCTTCACACCTGGCCGTTCTTGCAGCACTCAGCTGTTGGACACCTTGGACTTCTGGACCCAGACACTTCACGATGGCGGGAAAATCGACGCAGTGTACACAGACTTCAAGAAGGCTTTTGACAGTGTCCCCCACTGTAGTCTCCTGCTGAAGCTTGATGCACTTGGAGTCCAAGACAATGTCCACACGTGGCAAGTGGTCACGGTGAACGGCGAGACATAAGAGGAATCTGCAGTAACAAGTGGCATCCCACAAGGTAGTGTCCTCGGCCCCCTGCTGTTTGTCGCCTACATCAATGACCTGCCCTGACATGCCAAGAACGAAGTCCGCATCTTCGCTGACGACACTAAGCTATTTGCACGGAGTGATGAGGTTGAGGCCCCGGAGTCCTTACAACAAGATCTGGACAACTTCTGCAACTGCTCAGAGAACTGGCTCCTTGGTTTCCACCCCCAGAAGTGTTGTGTGATGAGATTAGGGCACAGTCCGGATGAGCACACATACACCATGAAGATAACAACAAACGGCCAGGAAAGCAGGCACAACTTAGCTGAGACAGAAGCAGAGAAGGATCTGGGAGTAGTGATCGATACAAAACTGACGTTCAAGAACAACATTGCCCAAGCTACAGCCAAAGCCAATCGAACACTTGGAGTAGTCAGAAGATCCTTCGACCACCTCTCGGATCGTACCTTTGTTCGGCTCTACAAGTCACTGGTTAAACCAATGCTGGGGTATCCGTGGACATTCCGTTTGGTCCCCACACTGCTGGCAGAAAGGTCTACAGCAGGATGTGGAAGACGTGCAGCGTCGAGCTACAAAACTCATCAGAAGATTGAAAGAGAAGCCCTACCCTGAACGTCTCCGAGAACTGAAGCTCCCCAGCCTAGAATTCAGAAGGCTCCGAGGTGACATGATTGACACGTACAAGTATGTCACGGGGATCTACAATACAACAAGCCCGCAATTTGAACCGTACATAGAACGTGAGACCAGAGGTCACAGCAAGAAACTCGCCAAAAATCAAGTGCGCCGGCAAGTCCAAGGCAATTTCTTCTCGGAGAGAGTGGTGACGACGTGGAACAGCCTTCCCGAGTCAGTGGTGACAGCACCCACCCTGAATACCTTCAAAAACAGACTTGATGCCCACTGATCAGATCATCCTAGGCTTTACAACCCCAAACGCTACGAGCCAAACGACCAACTCAGCTGACCTTGACAATCTTCCCACCGTTACGTCAGTTAGTTGTAGGTCACATCAATAGAGCGATGAACCGATCTATGAAAGATCTTTCAACATCGAAAACTACAAGTACAAATTACTGGACCTGATACTTGTGGGTGCACTCAGCGCTCGTCTGGAGAATCTAGAAAAAAAACCTTCTTGGTGAAAACCAAGAAGAAAAAAATTGAACAAGTAGTAGACAGGAAACTGGCCGAGGCCATGGAGGAGCAGAGAGAGGTGGAAAAGAGAAAGAGAAATCTCATCATACTTCATAGTGAACCTGAAAGAGAGCTCAAAGACTGATACCAGAGAGAGGATTGAAGACGACCTGTGTGCTGCCAAGAAACTGCTGGGGAAGCTAGTCACCTTGGATGAGGAGGATGTAAGTAACCCAACCAGACTGGGCAAAGAAGGTGGGAATAAACCAAGATTGACGAGAGTCACTATCAAGACGGAGAACAAGAAGCAAGAGATCCAGAAAAAGGCCCCTGAACTGAACAGAGATGTGAGGGACAAGGACAAGCGAGTGTTTGTGAATCCGGACTACAAGATGTTGAGGATGAGTTGAAAAAATGCACTGAAGATGGTGAAAAAACTTAGCAATACGCCAAGGAATGATAGTGACCTTAAAAGTAAAACCAAGAACGACCATGACAGGACTGGTGCAGGAAACAGTGGTGGGAGTGACAGGGATTGACTGGATCAAGGACATGTACATAGTGTGAATAAAACAAACAAAAATGGAAGAATGAGTGGTAAGACAGGGAGTTGTGAAAGTGCAAGGTATGGAGTGAATGGATGCTCGGTACTGTACACCAATATGGACAGCTTATTTAACAAAAAAGATGAGTTTTTTCCAAGAATACCCGAAATTAAACCTAGTATAATTGGTCTCACTGAAATAAAACCCAAGAATGCTAAGAATTTCATCGAATCAGAATACCATATTCTAAACTACGATATGTTCTTAAATAACAAAATAAGTAGAGGGGTAGCATTACATACAGAGAAATCCTTAAACGCATGTGAATGTGAAGAACTAAACACATCCGAGTTCCAGGAAAGTGTATGGTGCACATTTAATACCAATGATAGAAACACAGTATTACTTGGCTGCATCTATAGAAGTCCTAATGAGAGTTCTGAAGCTAATGATGAAAAAATGTTTGATCTGTTAAAATCTGATATAATGTTAAAATTTGACAAAGTATTGATTATGGGTGATTTTAATTACCTTTTTGTCAGATGGGATGGAAAGTGGTCTGGGGAAAAAGGTGAGCAAATTGTTGAAAAAATCAGTGATGCATACTTGATGCAGAAACTTAACAAACCAGCAAGGAGGACACCAGGACAGAACCCAACTTTGGACGACTGGATATTAGTGAATGAGGATAATCTTATTTCAGATATTACACACCAGGATCCAGTTGGAAAAAGTGACCATGATGTATTGTCCTTTGAATTTTATGTATTAACAAACTACAACATAAAACCAAAGGCAAGATTTACTTTCAATCTAAACAAAGGAAATTATAACCAATGAGAAGTAAATTATAAGTAACCACGACTGGACAACTATGGACCAAATGAATGTAGAAGATAGTTGGAATCACCTCAAAGGAGTACTAACAACAGTATGGAAGAGTGCATTCCAAAAGTGAAAAACATAAAGCTGATATGGATGGATGGAAAAGCATTTAAAACAATCAAAAAGAAATATAAGATGTTCAAAAGATACTTGTGCACCAAATCAGGACAGGATCACCTAAGACATATTGAAATAAGGAATTTAAGCAACAGACTTGTTAAGAGAAGCCATAAAAATTACAAAAGAGAAATAGGTAAAGAAAGTAAAAGTAACCCCAAAATGTTTTGGAAAGATAAAAAATAAACACCGGAATAGGCACATTGAAAAGGAAAGATGGAAGTTTAGTAGATAACAATAAAGAAAAGGCAGAAACGCTAAATGACTTCTCTCTAGCGTTTTTACACGTGATGACCTAAGTAACTAGTGTTCCAAACTTACCAGAGTATTCCCAATCTGATGGTGTGTCTATATGTGATGTAAGGGTAACCCGCATGCAGTTAAAAGCAAATTGAAAGAGTTAAACCCTAACAAGTCTCAAGGTCCCGATCTGAGTCATTCCACCACGAGTGTTAGAAGATGTAAATGATGAGATAGCTAGTCCACTATGTAATATATTTAACAAATCCTTAGAAACAGGGTCCTTGCCTATAGATTGGAAGACTGCAGAGGTCACAGCTATATTTAAAAAAGGTTCCAAAACAGACCCAGGTAACTACAGGCTGGTGAGCTTGACTTGTATTGCATGTAAGATTTTAGACAGCTTTGTAAGGGATGTGGTAGTTGCTCATCTTACTGAAATATGCTAAATGCCAACATGGATTTAGGAAAAAGAGATCATGTGTCACACAATTACTAGAAGTAATCGACAACCTAACAGAACTGGTAGATAATGGGGAGCCAATTGATATAATGTACTTGGACTTTAGAAAGGCATTTGATTCTGTCCCCCATGAAAGGCTTCGAACTAAACTAAAAGCATATGGAGTAAATGGTAATGTTCTAAACTGGATCAGAGGTTTTCTTAAAGGAAGGTCACAATTAGTGAGAGTGGGAGAAGAGAGATCCAAGACATCTGAGGTCCTAAGTGGAGTTCCACAGGGTAGTATCCTAGGCCCATATCATTCACTATGTTCATTGATTTACCGGACATGTCTCATACCACATGCAAAATATTTGCAGATGACACAAAAAATGTATGATAAGGCGACAAACAGCACAAAGATCCAACAGGATATAAACAAGCTACAACGGTCAGATGAATGGAACCTTTACTTCAATGTAGCAAAATGTAAGGTGATGCACATTGGCAAAAAGAATAAACAGTTTGAATATACTATGATTGTGAACGACGAATTGCAGAAAATAAACACGATGAAGAAACAGATCTGGGTGTGACCTTTGATAAAAATCTATCCTTTGATCCTCACATCCAGCGAGTTGTAAATAAAGCAAATCAGATGATGGGACTCATCAGGAGAACTTTTACCTTTCTTGAAAAAGAGACATTTGTAAAGTTATTTAAAATATCTGTTAGGCCCCATCTCGAATATGCTAATGTAATTTGGAGTCCCCATCTCATCATCATCATCATCCAATTGACGGCCCCAATCAACAAGCTGATTATTATGCCGTACTATGGAGGTTGTGCTGAGTTAGAAAGGCCAGGATAGAAAGATAGAGACCTAAGATAGTGAGAAAAACAAGGGCAACTGATGCATTTAAATAACAGGAGAGATACCTACTTTATGTGGGTTTTATCAGCAGGCTACTACTTTTCGCTCTTCATCCGGAGACAGGCTCCAGACTAGCTGATCCAAATTCTCTCTAAGAGTGAACCCGGCCCAAAAATAATTTAAAAAATCACAAAAGTGCTAAGGAAGGAGTGGGATGGGGTGTCGACCTAATCCTACTTATACAGGAAGCAGTTTAAGTCTCTCAAGAGACAGTCAAAAATGATAGAAAATGCACAAAGGCGAGCTACTCAAATCCTGAAAGAGTGTAGTAATTTCAACTATAAGAAAGATTACATTATCTCCAATTACACTCACGGAAAGGAAGGTGGATCAGAGGAGATCTAATCCAATCTTTAAAAATATTCCAGAATTATGATGTTAATGTGCATGTGCTTTTCAAATTCTCAGAAATTGGTTGCACAAGAAATAATGAAGGCAAGATTTTTTTATCAGACATTGCCATACTAACAAAAGAAGTCTTGTTTTGCTTTCAGAACTGCTCATTATTGGAATGCACTGCCTACTAACACCAAATATGCACCTGACATCAACAGCTTAAAATAACTCCTAGATGAAGACCCTAAATTGAAAGACCTTTTCTTTAGTAGGGATTGAATATAATGTTATCTTATATTATAATATAAGATAGACATGCAACCACACCGAAATAAAATTGAAAAATAATGAGGGGACGCAAATAGGCCTTATGGCCTAAGGCCAAAAAGCCGGCCCCTACTACTACTACTACACACTATGCAATGAATGAAAATTTAATCTAACCATGATACGCACACACTAGGCCTACTTGGAACTTTTGTGTCATTCTGATGAAACATCTGGTCCAATATAGCAAAATAAAAGGGATCAGCAGCTCTAAGAAATTTCGCGTTTAATTTCTCGTTTGGCAAACGATATTTCACCGGCAATTAGACTTACTGGTTAACACAATAACTGTAAATTTACATTTTATCCTGTATCCTGGTGTCGTTCTAATGATTCTGCAGCCCTACTTGTAGTACCACTATCACTCATCCACTGCTTCCTGTCCAGTTACGTATTTTTGCGCGCTGGTGACCTACTCGTTTTTGAGTGAACCAGTATTTTAGGAAGAAGAAGACGACGTAAAAACACTGGGGACAGTTTTCAGGCTTTGGCCTTCAGCTGTGGTCAGTACTTCTCGTATGTACTTTCCTAGCAGCAACCACAATCGACTGTCACGAATACAAGTTGTGTTCACCCTTTTGACAATATTCTCGGTTCTTATTATGATGTAAATTTGCGCTACTTTTCGGTCTTCATCATTTTCTCTGCTTGACTTCTTGCTGACGTGCAACCTGCACAGCTTTTGCCTTGCAGTTAAATTATGGTAAAGTCTGGGTTAAAGAACTGTCACTAAGTTTGTATCCCGTAATGAAGGTTTACGCCGCTGATCCAAATATGTAATCTAAATCGAAATAAGAACTCCTGGAATAAGTAGCATATTGTTTGCCAAGTTACTCACTGTCCTGTATCCAAATATCCCGCTCTTTGTTAGGCCTACTGCTGGAAGCCTTCGACTTTTTAAAGAACAATAACTAGGGTAGGCCTACCAAGAGGAGGTAAATCCCAGCCTCGTAATCAAATCAGTGTTTGGGGTTGTCAGACATGGACGACAAGTTTCATCAAGTTCTCTGTCTTTTCAATCTTCGCGATCTTTAATGATCAAAATGTCTTTGGGCTGGTGAAATGTGCTTGTGTCACGATTCTTTCTGGAAGTATTTTATACAGTATGCATGACATGGAAGAATCTCTGTTTTCTTTAGAATTAGTCGTGGAAAAACTGTATATTCCTCATGTCATTTGTCGGTTTCCCCGCTGTTGCTTTCCGTCTGCTGGATTTCCCAACCATCGTCATCGATCATGTTGAAGGCGATCTAGGCAAAGCAATCCGACGCCAGATTTCTTTTGATCCAGATTATCAGTTGCCAGAACAGTTCAGTGAATTAAAGACAAACATGGCAATTTCATGATAAAGAAAGGGAAGTCATGCCTCTTCAAGATGGTGGCGCAGACATTGAAAAACCATCTGTCAAATACTCCACTGTATGTAATGGTCATTGATATGTTCCAGAAGTGCCAAAACTTGTTGGCAACAGTACAGTCCCTCTCAATGTCCTGATAGACGCAATATGTGCAGATATAGTGCGTTTAGGGCCCACAGTGCCATCAGTTCATGGTGACAAAGGTCTCTTTAAAATCTACAATTCATGGGCAAGGAGATTGGATATTTTGTGTTAGGTTTTCGTCTCCTTTGCCTAGGCCCAAGTCTTATTCCACACTTGCCTGAAGCAGCATTGGTTCAGAGGCAAAGTAAAAAGCAGAGAGCTGAACAGCAAAAGCAGAACAAACAGCTGGTGGAAATGGTTCAGTTAAGTCAAGGTGAAGATAAGGAAGAAGGTGATGAAGACCTTGTTGAGACAAGAACATTGGGTTCCATGACAGATGCTATTAAACATGATGTCATGATGCAGACAGTGGAGATGGACCACAAAGGTGTTCATGTGAACATACAGGCTCCTGCTGTTGGCTGTAGCTTCTGCTGCAGTTCAGCCCACCGTCCAACTTCAGAATCACAAGCAAATGAAAGCACATGACATTCAACACTCAGGAACTCAGACAGACAAAAAAGGAATAAAGATGGCTTTCAATGCAAAACAGAAAGTGTTTGAAGACTTGGTAGCTTTGGAAGATGAAGGACACAAGGATGAAGTCATTATAACTAACATTGTATGCCCACCACCACTTTACTTTAACAGTGAGGCTAAACCATGCGTTGGAGTTGAAGATGATTCTTATTCTTTAGATTCAGATATGGATGACATCACAGTTGACAGTATTACTGATGATGAGGATGCAGCACATCCTTTGAGCAAAGCAAAACCACAAGGAAATGAACCAATTTTCATTGACAAAGGACAAATTATTCCACCTCCAGCTCCACATAGCTTCCAAAATGTTCCTCTTAATGTCCCAAAATGTAAACCAGCAGCAACAGAAATCTCATCATCCAAGATCAGGTAATCCCCAGCCTGTAGTCTCTCAGTTTGGAGGAGGGGGGTTTCCTCTTTTTGGGTGCATTAATGAATGAACTTTTAAGCATTCAGAATCCCAGCCTGTTCCAAGATGTTCAGAGGAATCAGACAACAGTACAGTCGTCACAGAATCAAATCCAGTTCACTGCACAAAAAGGGACAGAAAACAAAGACTAACCAGCCAAACGACTAATGCTGAAGGGTCGCCAACTCAGATAAAACTGGAGGAAGTCAATGGGGAATGCTGAATCAAGCGAGAAGGAATTTGCTGAAGAGAAAGATATCTTCACGTGTGGCCGCAAAAGCCATCGCAAATGTGCTCATCCACATACAGGTGTACCAAAGATAAAAGCTGGCTGCGGGTTATTCCGGAATATGGTACAGGTAAAAAGAAGAGTAAGCTGATGTTTGGGCTTACAAATACTCAACGCCTGAGGCTGAAGAAAAGTAATCCAGCTTGGTTGAGAAGCATGGAAAGAGAAGAGGGAGCAAGTAAAGGTGGCAAAGAAGTCCCGATAAGTAAATATGATTCTGGCGATGAGCTAAATGTGTCAAATTTCTCTGACACGCTCACCGAAGTTAGGCGGCAAGCTCAGAAAGAACTGGAGAAGACAGCTGCCAATGACTCACTTGCAAGTTCATCTGTTTCTCAGAAAGCACCAACTCCATCTCTTCTTCCAAAGAAGAAACATTCTGGTAAATCTCCAAAGAAAATGAGCCCCAAAGCAGTGAGGAGGTCCAGGATGCAAACTGTGTCTCCCAAATCTCACAGTCCAAAGACTCCTGTCAGTGGGAAAATTCGCCGACGAAGTGATGATTCCAATGAGCCTACCAGTTCCAGGCCACATTCAGTGGATCCCAGCGTCAAGAACATTATGTCCCCAGATCCAGGCTTGATTCCTCCTTTAGCTACAGGTAAATTTCATCTTGTTCCATCTCTCTATTTGACCATGTCAGCACATTTTGGTGTGAATTGTCTTTTCAAAGTTACTTGTAAATCTATGTTTTACCTTGTAAATGATTAACTGACTTAACATCTCTTCAATGACAACTGTTGAAAAAATGTTTTGTTTTGTTTTCATTAAAAGCAGTAACTGACAATAGTTCTGACCAACTATATGTTTTTGTGTTCCAGATACAGTGAATTTTATTGTTAAAGTGCAGGGAAAAAAAACCCTGTGTATTGAATTTAGGGTTACTTAACCAACCTAACCAACATTTTTTTTTTAATCATTGCTTCACAGACATTTCTAGGTATTGCTTTTGAAGACCTTTTGTGAATGTTTTAGAGCTTCTCATGTATCTCATGTCTGTCTACGTCCAGTTTTGAGCTTCAAGAAGGTTGCCTCCCTCCACAGTGTTGAAGGTAGAATCATTCATCCACAAATTTATTCAGCAGGTCAGAGATAGGGTTTGACTATTATCTGTTCTTTCCAAGGACTCATGATGTTATTTTGAAGCAACACAGGGACATTCTTCCTTCTCCCCTGTCTCTCTCTCTCTCTCTCTCTCTCTCTCTCTCTCTCTCTCTCTCTTTCAATCTCTCTCTTTGTCTGTCTTTCAACTCTGATTGTTACCAGTAGTGCGTCCTGGCTATGAAGAAACATGCTTTGAAGTTTTAAATCAGAGATTTTGCTGTCCTGGAGTGGCTGGACTGTTTCAGAATTTCGCAGCATTATAATCATATGTTTTTGCTCTGTTTTCGGTTGTTGTACTCCCAGTTCTTAAAGAACAGGGAGTACTTTAGAATGGGAACGAAGAAATGCTGTCTGTGTGTCTGTCTGTCTGTCTGTGTGTGTCCATGGTCAAAATGTGTTCCACTCGCTCCAGACAAAACTACTGGGTCGATCTTTCTGAAAATTTGTTGGTATGTTCATTATGGGTCAAGGGTGATGCCCGACATTTTAGTTTACTGTTACAGCCGTTACTAACAGCTGTAACGGCCTGTAACGCTTTTTCTTCTTTATGGAATATCTCAGAAAGTACTTGGCCGATCTTTCTGAACATTTGTAGGTATGTTCATTATGGGTCACGAATAATGCCCGATGTTTTAGTTTACCGTTATAACCGTTACTAACGGCTGTAACGGCCTGTAACGGTTTTTCTTTTTTATGGAATATCTCAGAAAGTACTTGGCTGACCTTTATGAAAATTAGCAGGTATGTTCATTATGGGTCACGGATGATGCCTGATGTTTTAGTTTGCCCCATTATAGCCGTTACTAACGGTTGTAACGGCCTGTAACGGTTTTTCTTCTTTATGGAATATCTCAGAAAGTACGTGGCCAATTTATAAGTGGTTTGGATGATCTTGTGACAAATCGGATCCCCTGTCCATATGTAAGTGATGTAATGCTGAAAATGGATTAAACAACCGTTAAAAACCGTTATTCTTCGTTATTTATAGGTGGATTTTAATTAAATTTGGTATATAGAAAGGTTATCACACACAAATGGCACTTCTATATAGTGTTCCAAAATTTGACCGTTAAAAACCGTTATTCTTGACATGTTGTCCAGTTTGGATGAAATTTGATATGTACACAGGCTTTAGCCCAGTGAGGACTAAAATACCGGTTTCAAAAGTGCATATCGGTTATATAACTGTTAAAACCGATATTTTGCCGTTATCTTTTATATATTGGTGGGTTTTAATGAAATTTTATAGAAAGGTTATCACACACAAATGGCACTTCCATGGAGTGTTTCAAAATCTTACCGTTAAAAACCGTTATTCTTGACATATTGTCGATTTGGATGAAAGTTGGTATGTACACAGGCTTAGCCCAGTGAGGACTAAAATACTGGTTTCAAAAGTATATATCGGTTATATAACCGATAAACCGTTATTTTGCCGTTATTTTTATATATTGGTGGATTTTAATGCAATTTTGTATAGAAAGGTCATCACACACAAATGGCACTTCCATGCAGTGTTTCAAAATCTGACCGTTAAAAACCGTTATTCTTGACTTATTGTCCGATTTGGATGAAAGTTGGTATGTACACAGGCTTTAGCCCAGTGAGGACTAAAATACCGGTTTCAAAAGTGTACATCGGTTAAATAACCGTTAAAACCGTTATTTTGCCTTTATTTCTTGATCTCATAAAGCACTTGGCTGATTTATAAGCGGTTTGGAAAACTGGGAGTACGTTTATATGCTTCGCATCTTGTTTTTTGTTTTGTTTTGTTTTGCTTTGTTTTTTGGCATTTCACTTTTTTTGTTTTTTTGTTGAGGATTATTTTTGTTGTATTGCTTTTGTGTGTGTGTGTGTGTGTGTGTGTGTGTGTGTGTGTGTTTGTGGGGAGGTAGAGTGTGTGGTGTTATTTGGGTTTTTGTCTGTTTGTTTGTTTCTAAATCTGATAAGTATTTATGCACTTTTCACAACAAACTATTTGTGGATCCCTTTTTCAATGTGAAAAGAAGGGGGAGGGATGGAAATCAAGCCCTTTGTTCTCAATCCAAAAAAAATTTGTGGATCCCTTTTTCAATGCAAAAAAAAGGGTGTGTGTGATGGAGATAAGCTCTTTTTCTGAATAAATGAAAATTCTGGATCCCTTTTTCAATGCAAAAAGAAGGGGGGGGGGGGAGGGATCAAGCCCTTTTTCAGAATAAAAAACCAATTTGTGGATCCCCTTTTCAGTGCAAAAAGAATGTGATGGAGATCAAGCCCTTTTTTCTTAAAAAAAAAGTTTTGAAAACCATTGCAAGATAAGATAAGATAATGTTGCTTATAGCCCAGCCGACCGCAAAGGGCCACATCAGGGCTGTCACGTTAAAATCAACTCACCAGTCATAACCAAGGAACATTTTATACTAATGAACTAATAAAAGCAAAAAACAAGAAAACAAAAAAGAAAGAAAGAAAAGAAAAACGATATAAACAAGAAAAGATTCACAGGCCTGAACTTTCATCTGTTGTTTGTGTACATGTATGTGAACAAAAGAGCTTATGTTTCATCTTAGTCTTTATAGTTTGTACCAATCCTACTGTGTCCCGCTTCCACCCTGTGCAAACCCTCACCTCTTGTGAAACAAACAGCTGCCACCCCCTCCCACCCCCTTCCTTTCCCTTAGCTTTTTTTTTTATTTGTTTTGTCTAATACAACAGTTTGTAATAACAAGTATGTCTGTCTGACTCCAAATGTTTCACATTTTAGTCTGATTTTTGTAGGGGAAAGACACTAACAAATTAGTATTTGATATATATTTTAGCCACAGTTGGCATGATAGTGGCAATGACCCAGATTCTTTTTTTGTTAATTACCCCCCCTCTCTCTCTCTCTCTCTCTCTCTCTCTCTCTCTCTCTCTTCATTTCCCCTTCTCTTGTTCTCTTGTTTCCCCATGTTGATCTCCTTCTTTCTCTTGTCGTTTTTGACGTGGGGGAGGGGGTGGGGATGATGTGTATGGAATTGTTGTTTGCTGCTGTGATGGGCATTTCTGGTGTTTTCAGCTCTTTCTTGTTTATTGCATGACTTGATTTTGGTACAACTCTTCTTTCATTGTATTTTGTCGGTTTTGATGTGGCGATTTTTTTATTTTATATGCTCTTCTTCTTCTTCTTCTTCTTTTCTCTCTCTCTCTCTCTCTCTCCTGTCTCTCTCAGTGTGCGGACGCAAGTGAACAGCTCCGCAATTATGTTGCTTTTTCAAGTTTAACCTGCTGTGACCGAGCGCTGAGTTTTTAATGACAGTGTGTGGATTACGTCTTGCACCTGGATTCATATATATATATTTGTTGGTTTTCTAAACGGAAAAGGAAGTTATGATGATTATTCGTTTTCTCATAATACAAACCATCACGGATTCTCGTGGAGTCTCGGCACAGCCCTCGTGCGACGTGCTGTCTTGATCCTTCGTTGCTAGGCCCTGAACAAGCGCCCAGTGTTTGTGATCTTCAGCTGGCCACTTAGCTCAGCTCCAGTCCGTCGTCTCAGCCCGGTAATTTGGACCCGATGCCGAAGAGGGCCTGTGGTGTTCCTGGTGCCTTGTGAATCATCTGGCCACT
>CM031598.1:638241-710741 GCA_018398815.1 Conus ventricosus
GGGGGGTGTGGGGGGTTTGGGGTTCCAATTTTAAAAAAGGGGGAAAGGGGGGGGTTAAAAAGGGGGGAATTTTTAAATACATTATGGGGGCCTACGGGTCTTTTTACATGACAGATTTTTAAAAACCCAAACAACCACGGGACAAGAAAAATATCCATTCATGCACCCATCAGGTTTTTAAAAAACCCCAACGAGAATAACAAAAACAACTCCCGACCTTTTTGGATCATGTAAAACACTAAAAACCAAATCCCAATATAGATTTTTCAGTGGACATTCGGGTATTAGGATCACTGCCCAGCTTTTTACACGGGGGTCCTTAAAGTTTCCCAAAAACCACCCCCCAAAAAGGGCAAAACGCCCATCCAATACCGCTTTTTCAAAAATTTTAATGAACGCATACCTCTATGATTTTAAACTTTTCCCCCATTTCACTAATTTAAAATTTTATCGACGTCGATGATGCACGTCCTTCTGGTACCAAACATTCCCACCATCTAAAAAAAACACCCCGGGTTACATCCAAAAAAAGGGGTTTGGCACCCGCAGATAAAACCGGGGTTTAAAATCCAAAATTGCGCAAAAAAGGGTATTTCGTGCCAACTCAAGGCAGCAAATTTGGGGGGACGAATTCAAAGGGGCAGAAAAAAATTTGTTTAAAACCCAAGTTGAAAAAGCCAAACGAGACTACTTCATAAATGAAAACGGATGCAAAATCCACAGCCCAATGTGGAGGGCAAAAAAACCGTTGTACGCAAAAGGGGAAAAAATTCAAAAAATCAAACCAACATCACCCCGGAAAAATTTAATTCCCCTTTCTGAAAATTACAATCCCCTTTTACTAAAAGTCACAGACTATAAGGCCCCAAAAAGGAATATATATGCCCGATTTCCCCCTAATACAGGGCAAACAAAAATTTGGGAAATCCAGTAACCAATTAAAAATTTCCCCCTTTTTGCGGTAAGAAGTAGGAGGCCAAGCCTTTTTAAAAAATAAAAAAACCCCGGGGCCCTGTAACATACCCCCATTTTTCTCAAACCCCGCTCTACCTTACTTTGGTTGATCCCTTACTTAAAATTTTTTAATCTACCCTTAAAATAAGGTTTTCCCTCAGGCGTTAAAAAAACCCCAAAAGAAATTCCCCCCCCCCAAAAAAAATGTTTTGGTGGGACCCAAAAATTTTTTCAGACCTTTACCCTTTTACATCGATTTTTTTACCCAAAACCCCCTTGAAAGACACTTCACACACCCCCGGTATCTCATTCTTGGGAAAAACAAACATTTCACCCCACTCCAACGGTTTCCCCGATCTAACACCCCTGCCACACAGCTTTATCAGAATGTGTGCTCATGGCTTTCAAATAGGAACCAATAACAAATGAGGGGGGTTTGTTTTTCCCTTGACTTCAAAAAGGCGTTTAAATTTTGGGTTGTCACCCCATTCTTCTAAAAAACTATCTGTCTCCTGGAACCAAAAACCCGAAAATTCCATTTTCCAAATCATACTTGAACGATGGGACTCGTTGTGGCGTTTAAATTGGGAAAACCCCCCCAATTCAGACTTTGCCCAGACTGGGGTCCCACGGGGCTCGTACTAGGCCCCCTACATCCCTTCTTCACAATGTTTTTCCATTGCCCTATCAGATAAAAAAGGTCACGACGATTTTTTTGGGTATGATTTCTCGCTAAAAAAACGAATGGAGTGATCACAAACAAAAAAAAATTTCTCCCAGGAAAGTCAAAACGACAGTCAGACGGGGGGTCAAAAAAACCCCTCAAGGGGTCATACACCCGGGGCCAAAACCAAACTATGATTATAGCAAACCCGCCAAAAACCCCCAGTTGCCCCCCCTTTTTGCCAAAAAACTTCATTTTTAAATGGCACTTCCACGACGGTAGATGACATGTGTTTTGGGGGGTTAACGATAGAAAAAAATTTGGAAAGGGCCCAATCTCATCTTTTTTAAACGTAGGGCAAGGGGTTCAAAACCCCTTTTCCTTTACCCTCAAAATGCGCAGGGCAACGAATGTTTTAAAACCCTTTTCTTAAATGCACCAAAATGTAAAGGGATAAATTACCCCTCAACAGTGGGGACGGCGTAGGGACGTCCAAAAAAAAAAGGGCGGAATTCCCCCATAGACGGGCAGAAAATGCTACTCCATCCGGGGGGGATCCCCTAACAACAGACAAAACAAAAGGGCCTGAACTTACTTCCCGGGGGGCCCAATTTGGGAATTTAACAAGGCATAATTTGAAACAATCTTAACAGATTCTTTTCCCATTTTAAATATAAACCCCCTTTTTTACAAGTTTCGAACAGTTTTTCCCGGGCCTCGAAAAAAATTCCTTCTTCCTCCCCCCCAGCATTGACCCTAACAAAACAAGTCTGGGTTACTCTGGCCCATATGTCGGGAACTCATTTCCCAAAACCAAAATCAAACAAACTGAATACTTTAAAACCTTTAAAGGGGAATTTTTTGCAAAACATTTTATGTCTCAGTGGGAAAAATTATTCTTTTCCCAATAAAGAGCGCCCATTCGCCAAGTTTCTGTAAAACCAAATTTTTGGAAAAATCGTCCCAAAAAAACCTACCCGTTAAAACGCCATCCCCCTTTTCCACTCTGTCTACCTCCCTTTTCTCCCCCCCCCCGACCTTCTTTTTCCCCACCCTCCCTCTGACCTCTCTCCTAAGGGTTGTTTTTTTTTGGTTGTTTTTTTTTTGTTTTTTTTTGGGTTTTCCCACCCCATCTCATTGGGGTGTTTTAGGACCCGGGTTTTGCTTATCGGGGGGAGAATTAGTTTATCATTTTTGCTATTTTTAAATTTTGTCGGTATGAATGATATGTCCCGGGAAATAAGGGATGCATGAAAAGGGACGTTTGGAAAGACTAGCGGGGGCCCAAAAAAAACCTTCTTTCCGGGGTTTTTAAAGACAATAAATTTTCAAAAATCAATCAAAAATTTTCCCCGCTTTTTTTCCTCTCCCCTCTCCCTCCTCTCTCCCCGCTCCTCTCGGTGGAAACTTTGGGGGTTTTTTTGGGAAAACTAAAACAAACATACAGGGTTTTTGCACAAAAGCCTTTTTCGGGGATAGAATTCTTTTTAAAACAAAAAAGGCGGGAGGAGTCAAATTACCACTTTTCCGCGGTAAATGGGGAGAAACAACGGGGGTTTCAAATAACGGTACTGCCCAGGAGTTATATAAATGAAGTGATTTTCCCTCCCTTTTGGGAAAGTTTGTCCCCCCTTTTTGGGAGACAAAAGGTTTGGCTGGGGGAATTTTGGAGAACTTTTTTTTATTTTTCCCCATTCACCCCTCGGGGCACATACGGTTTGGGTTACGCGGGAAATTTTCCACTGCAGATAGGAATGCTTACTCCCCCTTTTTTTCCCAATCAAGGACATAAGAGCAAGCTTCTTTTTAAAATTTTCCAATATTTTTTGGGCAGTCTTTGGGCAACCCCCAAAGCTGCCGGGAATTTGCTGGAAGGGGTGCCCCAAATACTTACCGGGGGAATTTTAAATTTTTTGGGGGGGTTAATTTTAAAATTATTTTTTAAGATGAGAAGAGAGAGAGGAAAGAGGAGGAGAGAAGGAGAGAGAGAGAGATAAACCCCAAAAAAAGAATTCAACAACAATCCAAAAATTTCTCAATATTTACCGCTTTTGGTTTTCCCTAAAGGGGGACTTTAAATGATTAAATTTATATGGGGATCTAAAAAATTGCAGAGTTATGTCATTTTTTTCTGTGAAAAAGAGGTATTTTCAAAAAGTTAAAATTTAAATTTACTTGTTTGTTGTAAAAATGAAGACTGTAATATTAAAAAAAAAAGTCAAATGCACCAAAGGGAAACCCTACCCCCCTTTCCCGAAGGCCAAAAATATTTTTTTTTTGAAATTATTCGGGTTTTTAAAAACCCAAAAAACCCAGAAGGGAAAAAAGGCTGTACTGTCCTTAAACATTTTCCCCCGAAAACAAATTTTTAAATTTTTTATTCAAACCCCCATTTTTAAAAGAATTCCATTTTAACTCGGGGGGAAAAACAAGTTTTCCTTTAAAGGATAAAAATTTGATAAATGGAATAAAAATTTAAAAAGGGCAGATTTCCCCAAATACCTAGGGCACCCATTCTGTATACATTAGCTTTATGCAAAATTCAACAAAAAAAAAAAAAATTTTAAATGGTGATAGGGGGTAGCCAACAGCTGTTAATGGTCGGGTTTCTACAGTATTTCTTTTTTAAAAACCAAGGGATTTTCGTTCTGGTCATTCTAGATTTTAAAAATTTTTCAAGAAATTTGGGAATCCTTAGCTCAGGGCTTCTCTCTCTCTCCCTCTCTCCCCTCCCTCTTTTGATTAGAAAAATGGGAATTTTTCCAAAAACAACCTTTTTTTCCCTTTTTTCCCTTTTCCCCTTTTTTTTTTTTCCTTTTAATGACTGACATCATGAAATCTGTAGACACAAATTTAAAAATTTTAAATTACACAAAGAAACTTAAAAAAGAAAACCCACCCCCACAGGCCGTGGGCGCGTCCCCACAAACACACACACACACACACACACACACACACAGGCACCCCAACACAGGACATACACTCTCCTCTCCCCCCTCTCCCCTCTCTCCCCTTTTCTCTCTCTCCTCTCTCCACACAACACACCCCCCCCCCCACACAAACACCACAAAACACACACCACACACCCCCCCAAACCACACACAAAAAGCAAGACAACAAAAAAATTTTTCCTGGGGGAAAATAGATTTAGCATTTTTTCACCAAAGTCCTGGCCCTGGGGGAGAGGGGTGGAGAAAAGAAAAACCTTTTTTTTAAAAATCCCAGTTGGGGGGTTTACTTTTTTGAGGAAAATCAAATTTAAATAAATAGGGGGAGTTAGACTTTTCCAATAAACACCATGAAAAGGTCATCACCCTTACTGAAAGAAAACCCTTTACATTCAGGGGGTGACCAAAAAGTATGACCCAGAATTGTATTTTCACAAAAGTAGTATTTGCCCTTGGGAAAAATTTTTGGCTTATAAAAAATTCCCAAAGTGACATAAAATTCCTTTATAAGTTTTTTAAACTTTTTTCCAAATAACGAAAAGTTCAGTATAAGGGGAAAGTTGTTGATATTGCAGTAAATCAAAAAAGCTTGGTTTAACCCTTGCCAAAAAAGGTTTGGTTTGCAGTTTTACAAAAAATAGATTATCATTATCACTGTAAATCAGTGATGGGGCATTTTTTGGGCCGGGAGAATCCCGGGCACCCAAAGACCCACGACCCCTGGTGGGGAAAAAAAAGTTTCAGCTCAATTTCTTATTTTTGGGGTTTCAACCACAGAAATTTTTTATTAATTTAAACCCCCTTTTTTTCTTTCCGGGCGTACGCAGGCTGAAAACTCCTGGGAAAATCCCTGTATACCCCGGGGGCAGTGGGGGGTTTGGGTTTTATGACCCTTTTCTTCCCGCCTTTAAAGGCAGCCATACTCCATTTTGGGGAAGGGGCTTGCATGTGTCACGTGTCACCCCCCAAGGGCCCAAACGGGCCTTCTCTTCCAAAAGTTTGGTGAGGGGGTTTTTTAAGTGTGTGCAAGATGTTGTGCTGCTTCACACCCCGGAAAACCCGGGGTTTTATTTCTCATTCGGGGGAACGGTGTGGGGAATGGAGTCGAACCAATTTTAAAACCCCGGGGAAAAACCCCCCTTTTTACCAAATTCGAACCCGAAACCCCCCAACCGACACGAGCCCGGCGCCCAAAAAAACCTGACTTTTCCCGGCCCCCATTTTCCGGGTTAAGGGTTTTTTTTTTTTTTCCCTTTGGCGGGGGTTTTTAGAACATTTTTGGGCTGATGGAGGGAAGTAAAGCTTTGTCCTTTCCACCCCAAAAGGATGTGCCCAAGGGTTTCTCGTTTTTTATTTTACTTTTGTGTGGGGTCATCCTAGTTTTCATACAATTTTTTTTTTATTGCACACAACACACCCCACCACACACACCCCAAAACACACTTTAACACCTAAAAGTTTGGTTTTTTTAAATTTACTTTGAACTACATTGAAAAACACAACCAATCCCCCCAAATTTTTTTTACACTTTTTCGGGGACCCGGGAAGGAGCACAGGGGCACCGCATTTGAAGTTTTTTGGCGCACTGTTTGGGGTTTTTTTTTTTCATATCCCCTTTAAAACCCCCTTTTTGGGTACCCCATTTTATAAAAACGGGGAAAATTATTTTAGAAGGGGAACAAAGAAAGGCGGTGTGGGGTGTGGTGGGTGGTGGGTGTGGGGTGTGGGGGGTGTGGGGGGGTTGGGTGTGGGTCCTCCAGGGTCAAAAGGTTTTTTCCCATTTGGGCCCAGAAAAAAAATACGGGGGTGTTTTTCAAAAATTTGTTAGGTTTGTTCATTATGGGTCACAGATGTTGCCGATTTTTTTGGGGTTCACTTTTATGGTTTTTACTAAGGGTTTAACAGCCATAACGGTTTTTTTTTTTTTTTTGGGAATTTATTCAGAATTTTCTTGGCCGACTTTGTGAAAATTAGCGGGAATTTTTGGGTTATGGGGCACGATGATGCCCGGGGTTTTTTTTTTCCTTTACACCCTTTATTTAATGGTTTGTAAGGGTTTTTTCCTTTTTTTAGGGAAATTTTCCAAAAAGAAATTGGGCCCAATCTTTGGGGAAAATTTTGAGGGCATGTCACTTTGGGTTAGGATGATGTTTAAAGGGTTTTTTTTTTGGGGGTTAAGCGGGGAACTAAGGGCCTTGTAACGGCCTTTTAAGGGTTTTTTCTTCTTAGGGAATATCCAGAAATATTTGGGCCCAAATTTTTGGGGAAAAATTAGCGGGATTTTCCCAACCATGGGTTACGAATGATCCAGTGTTTTGGGTTTCCCGGTTAAAGCTTTTAGTAAGGGCTTTTAAGGGCCCATAGAAGTTTTTTTCTTTAGGGAAATTTTCAAAAAGGGCTTTTTGGTGGGATCTTTCTGAAAATTTTGGTTAGGAAGGTTTCATTATGGGTCACGGATGAGGCCCGCTGTTTTATTTTAAAATTTTTAATAGCCTTTTACTAACAGCTTTTAAGGGCCCCGGAAATTGGATTTTTTTTTTTTTGGGGAAAAGTCTCAAAAAGGTACTTGGCTGATCTTTCTGAAAATTTTTTAGGTATTTTAATATGGGTTTAAAGGGGGGAGCCTATATTTTTTTTACCTTTATGCCTTTGGGCAAAGGCTAAAACCCCCCCAAATAACGTTTTTTCTTTTTTGTGGGGGGGAATTCCAAAAATTACGGGGGCCGACTTTCCGAAAATTTGTAGGTAGGTTCATTAGGGTCACGGATATGCCTGGGGTTTTGCTTTACCGTTTAGCCTTTTCAAAACACTATAATGATCCAAAAAGGGTTTTTCTTTTTTTAGGGATTCTCAGAAAGTACGGGGCTGATCTTTCTAAAAATTTTGGAAAAGGGGTTCATTAGGGGGCATGTTGAGGCCCTTTTTTTTTAGTTTCCCTTTATAGGGGTTTTCAAAGGGCAAACACCCCTAATTGTTTTCTTTTTTAAATGGAAAACCCCCAAAAAAGTATTTGGCTGATCTTACGGAAAATTGGGGGGATCTTCATTATGGGTCAGGGAGGTTTCCCGGGGTTTTGGGGTTTCCCGTTAAGCCTTTTTTTTGGGCAAAAAGGGCCCCTGGGGGTTTTTTTTTTTTTGGGGGGGGAATTTTTAAAATTGAATGTGGCCGATTTTTTCAGAAAAGGGGGTAGGATTTCAAAGGGTCACGGATGAGGGCCCCGAGGGGTTTTAGTTTCCCGGGGTTTATACCCGTTACTAAGGTCCCAAAGGGTTTTTTTTCTTTAGGGAAAAACCAGAAATACGGCCCGATCTTTTAAAAAGGGGAAAGGGATGTTCATTATAGGTCACAGATGATGGAGATGTTTCCCACAAAAAGGCCTTTACAAGGGTTCCCACCCCCAAGGGGTTTTTCCAGGAAAACTCAAGGTATTCAGGAAAAATTTGGGAGTACTCCCTTTTTTTTAAAGCTTTGCATTTTGGGGTTTGTTTTTTTTTTTCGGGGGGGAAAGGGGGATCTTTTGGGAAAAAGTAACATGTAGACTTAAAAAAATGGGGGACATGTAGCTATTAAAAAAAAATTTTTTCCCCATCTAGGATAAAAGCAAAAAAAACACATGCCCCAAAAGGGGGTTTCCATTTAATTTTTTCATTTGGTTTTTTTGGGTTGTTTTTTTTTTTTTAAAAGAACCCAAATTTTTTTAAAAAAATCGAGGTTTGACAAGGGTTTAAAAGTTTTGTAATACCTTCTTAAACTGAAAATTACTAAATGTAATGGGGGGAAGAATTTTATTGTTTTTATTTTTGAAAAAAAAAAGAAGAAAATATGTTCCCCCCAACCACCAAAGGTTGTTTTCCCTCTCTCTTGTATTGAACCCACACACAGGCTTATGCATGCTGCACACACCACACCCCTCTCCCACCACACATACACAACACAACCCAAAATTGCCCCCTTGCATGCATGAAACGTGTGCATCCCACCCCACACACCCCCCCACCCACACACACACACCACACACACACACACAGGGAACCCCCCCACACACACACACACCCCACACACACAACAAAAACACAACACAAAAAAAATTTGTTTTGGTTCCCGAATGTGGTATAACTTTTAAATGAAACCCCCCAAAACACACACCCCCACACACTAAAACCCACACACAAAACCCCTTCCCCCAAAAACACCACCAATGAGTTCGGGTTCGGGTTCGGGATGTATTTAAGGGTTTTTTCATGCCAGAGTTTTTTGGGCCCCTTAAAAAAAAAATTTTAAAAGTATAAAAAAAAAACCCCTCCACACTTAACTTACCCCCAAGGTTATACTTTAAACCCCGTCGGATATATGAAATTTTTACATAAGTGAAAGGGCCCAGTGGAAAACACAAAATTTTTGACTTTTTTAAGATTTTCCCAACCTGGGACTGCAAAAAAAACCGGGCAAGGGAAAGCTTTTCATAGGAAAAATGTAAACCGGGATTGCTTAAAAAGTTATTCCTGAATCCCTTTTCCTTCTGATAGGGGACACCCTGAGGGGGCCCCCCGCGGCGGCCCTGGGCTAAAGCAACATTATTTTATTTTATCTTCGGGATAGGGCGGGGGTCATCACTGGGGTGTTTTCAAACAAAAGTTGTTTGTACAAAGGTTTTCCGCAGACCAAGTAATACCAGGGAAAATTATTTGGGGGGCTAAGTATTCACCCTTAAATTTATATGAACATTCACCTACGCACCTCATTCGTGTATTAACAATTTCCATTAGTAGAATAGCTAAATGATAATGAAGAAGGCAGATTCCATACCTAACCATTCTGATACATGCTAATGCAAAAAGAAAAAAAAATCTTAAATTGGTGACTATGGTAGCCAACAGCTGTTAATGGTCTGTTTCTACAGTATTTCGTTTTTAGAACCAATGGATATCGTTCTGGATCATATCTAGATTTTAACAAGTTTCAAGAAAGTTGGAATCCTTAGCTCAGGGCTTCTCTCTCTCTCTCTCTCTCTCTCTCTCTCTCTCTCTCTCTGATTTATGAACATAGAACTTTACCAAACAATCCATTTTTTCTTCTTTCTCTCCCCTTTATTTTTTTCTTTTAATGATCTGACATCATGTAATCTGTAGACACAAACTACAAGATTAAATAGATACACAAAGTACTTAAAATAAGCAAACACACACATGCACGTGCGCGTGCCCACACACACACACACACACACACACACACACACACAGGCACACACACAGGCACATACACTCTCTCTCTCCCTCTCTCTCTCTCTCTCTCTCTCTCTCTCTCTCTCTCTCACACACACACACACACACACACACACACACACACACACACACACACACACACACACACGCACACACACACACAAAGCAAGACAACAAAAAAAATTTTTCCTGAGGGATAATAGATTTAGCATTTTTTCATCCAGTCCTGGCCCTGGAGAGAGAGAGAGAGAGAGAGAGAACCTTTAGTTTAAAATGCCAGTTGTATGGTTATACTTGTTGATGCAAATCATAATTTAAATCAATAGGGGAGCTTAGACATCAATCATCATCCATGTAAGTACATCATCTCTACTGAAAGACAACATTTACATTCAGGTTGTGACCTAAAAAGTATGAACCCAGAATTGTATTTTCACATAGTAGTATTTGTCTAGGAAAAATTTGGCTTATATTAGAATATACTCAAGTGTATCATCAATCTTGTATAAGAATATATGACATCTTTACCAAATAACGTAAGTTCAGTCATAAGTTGAAAGTTGTTGATATTGCAGCTCATCAAAACAGCTTGGATATCATGCCAAAAAAGGCTTGGTTTGCAGTTTTACAGAACATAGATTTATCATTATCACTGTAATATCAGTGATGTGCATCTTTCGCCGTAGAATGCTTGCAGCCAAGATCCTACTGATCACCCTGGTGTGAAACAAGTTTCAGCTCAATTTCATAGTTTTGTTTTCTTAACCATCAGAAATGTTATATTCCAGTTAATCTTCTTTCTTTCTTTCTGCGTACGCAGGCTGATACTCCTGCGGACACTCCCTGTATAGCCAGGCAGTGGAGTTTTGTGTGTATGACCCTTTTCTATCCCGCCATTAAGGCAGCCATACTCCATCTTTGGGGAAGGTGCATGCTATGTGTCACGTGTCATCCATACCAACGGCCAGACTGGCCTTCTCTTCCGAAAGTTGGTGATGGGATTTTACGTGTGTGCAAGATGTTGTGCGTGCGTTCACACACGGAACCTCGGTTTATAGTCTCATTCGAAGGACTGTGTGGGGAATGGAGTCAGAACCAATGTTAACTCCGAGGGAAAAATCCCCCTATACCGAAATTCGAACCCGCAACCCCAGCCGATCACGAGTCCGGCGCTCTACCAACTGAGCTATTCCGGCCCCCATATTCCAGTTAATGTTTTGTTTTGTTTTTTCACTTGCTGTGTTTATTAGAACAGTTTGGCTGATGGATGCTATAGTAAAGCTTTGTCCCTTTCTCAGCACCAAGGATGTGTCAAGGAATCTCAGTTTCTTATTTTACTGTTGTGTAGGTCATCCTAGTTTTCATACAATTTTCTTTTATTGCACACACACACACACACACACACACACACACACACACATACACCTAAAAGTTTGTTTTTATGTCACATTTATCTTTGAACTACATTGAAAAGATCTACAACACAATGCCCTCCATTTTCTTTACACTATTTCAGGGACCCAGAGATGAAGCTACTAGTGGCACCGCATTTGAAGTTTTATGGCGCACTGATTTGGGGTGTTTTTTTTTCACTCATCTGCCTTTAAAATCCCCCTTTTTTGTACTCCCAGTTCTTATAGAACAGGGAGTACTTTAGAATGGGAACAAAGAAATGCTGTGTGTGTGTGTGTGTGTGTGTGTGTGTGTGTGTGTGTGTGTGTGTGTGTGTGTGTGTGTCCGTCCATGGTCAAAATGTGTTCCACTTGCTCCAGACAAAACTACAGGGCTGATCTTTCAGAAATGTGTAGGTATGTTCATTATGGGTCACAGATGATGCCCGATGTTTTAGTTCACTGTTATGGCCTTTACTAATGGTTGTAACAGCCAGTAACAGTTTTTCTTCTTTATGGAATATCTCAGAAAGTACTTGGCCGATCTTTGTGAAAATTAGCAGGTATGTTTGTTATGGGTCACGGATGATGCCCGGTGTTTTAGTTTACCATTACAGCCATTACTAATGGCTGTAACGGTTTTTCTTTTTTATGGAATATCTCAGAAAGTACTTGGCCAATCTTTGTGAAAATTAGCAGGCATGTACACTATGGGTTACGGATGATGCTTGATGTTTTAGTTTATGGTTATAGCTGTAACTAACGGCTGTAACGGCCTGTAATGGTTTTTCTTCTTTATGGAATATCTCAGAAAGTACTTGGCCAATTTTTGTGAAAATTAGCAGGTATGTTCACCATGGGTTACGAATGATGCCAGATGTTTTAGTTTACCGTTACAGCTGTTAGTAACGGCTATAACGGCCCATAGCAGTTTTTTTTCTTTATGGAATATTTCAGAAAGCACATTGTCGATCTTTCTGAAAATTTGTAGGTATGTTCATTATGGGTCACGGATGATGCCCGCTGTTTTAGTTTACTGTTATAGCCGTTACTAACAGCTATAACGGCCTGTAATGGATTTTCTTTTATATGGAATGTCTCAGAAAGTACTTGGCTGATCTTTCTGAAAATTTGTAGGTATGTTCATTATGGGTTACGGGTGATGCCCTATGATTTAGTTTACCATTATAGCCATTGCTAACGGCTATAACAGCCCATAACGTTTTTTCTTTCTTGTGGAATGTCTCAAAAAGTACTTGGCCGATCTTTCCGAAAATTTGTAGGTATGTTCATTATGGGTCACGGATGATGCCTGATGTTTTGCTTTACCGTTATAGCCGTTACTAACAGCTATAATGATCCATAACGGTTTTTCTTCTTTATGGGATATCTCAGAAAGTACGTGGCTGATCTTTCTGAAAATTTGTAGGTATGTTCATTATGGGTCATGTATGATGCCCGTTGTTTTAGTTTACCATTATATCGGTTACTAATGGCTATAACAGCCCCTAATTGTTTCTCTTCTTTATGGAATATCTCACAAAGTACTTGGCTGATCTTACTGAAAATTTGTGGGTATCTTCATTATGGGTCACGGATGATTCCCAATGTTTTAGTTTACCGTTATAGCCTTTACTAAGGGCTATAACGGCCCGTAATGGTTCTTCTTTTTTATGGAATATCTTAGAATGTATGTGGCCGATCTTTCAGAAAATTTGTAGGTATGTTCATTATGGGTCACGGATGATGCCCGATGTTTTAGTTTACCGTTATAGCCGTTACTAATGTCCCATAATGGTTTTCTTCTTTATGGAAAATCTCAGAAAGTACTTGGCCGATCTTTCTGAAAATTTGTAAGTATGTTCATTATAGGTCACAGATGATGGCAGATGTTTACCAGAATAGCCATTACTAATGGTTACACCAGCCCAAGACGGTTTTTCCTCTTTATGGAAAATCTCACATGTATTCAGGATAAACTGGGAGTACTCCCAGTTTATAAGCTTTGCATCTTGTTTGTTTTTGTTTTTTTCTTGTGTGAGGGGGATCTTTTGGGTGAAGTAGACATGTAGACTATTAAAAAAAAGTGGACATGTAGACTATTAAAAAAAAATCTTTTCATCTATGATAGAAAGCAAAAAATACACATGCACCAAAATGTTTCCACTAAATTTATTCAGTTGGTTTTTTTGTGTGTGTTTTTTTTTTTACAAGAAGCCAGATTTTTAAAAAATCTAGAGGTTTGACAACTGGTTGAAAGTTATGTAATACCTTCTTGACTGAAAATTACTAAATGTAATGAAATGGAAGAATAAATGTTATTTGTTTTGAATACATAATAAGAAGATAAATATGTCCACCATATTCCTTTCCAATTGTTCTCCTCTCTCTTGTATTGTATGCACACACATGCATGCATGCATGCATGCACACACATACACACTCCTCTCACACACACACATACACATACACATACACACAATTGCACACATGCATGCATGCACGTGTGCATGCACACACACACACACACACACACACACACACACACACACACACACACACGCATGCACACACACACACACACACACACACACACAACACAACACAACACAATATTGTCTAGTATCACGAATAGTGGATAGACGTTAAATGAACACACAACACACACACACACACACACACACACACACACACACACACACACACACACACATATGAGTTCAGTTCAGTTCAGTAGTGTATTTAATGTCTTTTCATCGCCAGATGATTTTAGACACTTAAAAAAAATTTTAAAGTATAAAAAAAAACACCTCCACACTTAACTTACCATCCACGTTAGTACTTTCAAACCCACGTCTGATATATGCATATTTACATAAGTGAAATGCCCTAGTGGTACACAAAATTGTTGATCTTTATAAAGATTTTGCAACCTGTGACTGCAAAATAACCATGGCAATTTCAGCATCATATGAACCATGTAAGACCGTATTGACATTATCAAAGTTATTCATCTGAATACCTTTCTTCTGATAGAGACAGCCCTGATGTGGCCCTCTGCGGTCGGCTGGGCTATAAGCAACATTATCTTATCTTATCTTCTGATAGAGCGAGGTCAACACTGAGTGTTCAAACAAAAGATGATGTACTTAAATGTTTTCTCTGCAGACACAAGTAATACATGAGAATATTTAGTGTTCTAAGTATTCAGCCTTAATTATTAATTAATCTCACAATGTGCCTTGGGCACGATGGCAAAGTAGCCATTTTTTTACATTTATTGACATAACATGATTTTGCATTATTTCTGTTTCTTTCATGTGGTTTACTCATTTTATCAATGTTTTCGCACTACACTTAGATAAAAAGACATTCACAAAAACCACATCAAGAGATGTACCCACCTGCAGGATTATGCATTACAAGCAATGCACATATATACGGATGTTGCCCTTGAAGTTTGGAATATTCTGCATCTTTAGCATTACATTTATAGCATTGATATGATCTTCATGGTTGCTTGGATTTTTATGCAAAATTGTGACCAAAATCTGTTTCTTAACACTGGAACATAAGTTACAACAAACAAACAATTGTTTACAAAATCACGGATGTTTATTTTTGTTGAAGTTATGTTTATGTTTCATGTTGTTTACTATTATCCCTTGATGGATGCGTCTGTAATCAAGAGTCTCCACAGCCCTTGGGTCTCAGTTACGCTCAACAGGGTCGAGGTATTCAGTCCATACCTGTACATGGTTCATTCAGCACATCTTCAGTCTGCCTCTGGGATGTCCTCGCTCTGTGGCACACTGTAGAACACTCTTATATCAACAAGCTTCTTGTGCATAATAACTTGATCTGAAAGTAGAGGTCTTTATCTGCCAGCACCTGTCAACTTGATGCATGACAGTCATTTTCCTTGTGTTCCTTGTACAAGATGTGGAAAATCTTTTTGGAGTGTTTGCCATCAGATGCCAAGATTTTTTTTAACATAATATCCAGTGTCAGGCACAGCTCTGGCATTGGAAAGGATGATATTGCCACTGATTTGTCGAGTTTGATCTTTCACACCATATCAGACATAGCAAGTGCCTTGTTTTGGCATTTTAGTGTAGCAGTTGTCTTTGCTCACAATGGGTGCAAGATACTTGAAGAGGAGCACTTCTTCGAGTCCCTGTTTGTTAAGCATGATATTGCCTGCCACATGTTGCCTGGAACTGGTGACCAAGATCCTGTTTCACTCTTAGCCAGCCTCCAATCAATATGCATTGGATGCTTTTTCTTGCAAGAAATTTTTAATTGTTAAAAAAATAACAAGCCAAAAAATTTGGTGTTTTTATTTGCATGTATGTGAAAACAAATGCTGACTGTTCCCAGAACAGCAATATTTATTTTGACTATTGAGAGAGAGAGCAAGAAATGTTTGTTAAATGATCTGTGCCATAATTGCAAGATCACAGCTTACTGTAAATAAATGGTAATTGTTTAAAACAATTGGCACAGCAAGGGGTTAGAAAATGACATTTAATGAACAGAACACGAAGGGGCACTTTCTTTTCTAAGAAGGTTTTTTTTTTCAAACAAAAAAGACTTTATAATCTCATAGGCATGGGAATATTTTAGTGATCAGTATTTGTGCTGTGATTATTATGCACAAGAGACAGAGATGGGGATTCTCATAATGTGAAAAAGGAGGAAAAAAAGGTGGCGGGGGGTCCGGGGGCCGCTGAAGGCCCCGGTGGGGTCCAGGGGCAAGGCCCCTGGTGGGGGTCAGGCTGCGAAGCCCCTGAAGCTGAAGATTTTTTAGAATTTAACCTGCAAAAATCAGCATCTGAGACACCAAAGTATTCAAAAGTATTAATAACCTTGATCCTACAAAAAAAAAAGACTTTCTCACCTTCGCCATTGATCTCTGTCAGGAAATCATGAAGACCATTGACACAGGATTGGTGATTTTCCAGTTGCTAATAGTCACACAATTTTCCAGCAGATGCAAGTCAGTTTCTCATTACTGTCCTTCACATCACCACATTTCAGCGAGCAGTTTAGTTTCTAATAGTAATAGCCATCCTTCAAAATACTTATTAAAAAAGTTTACCTGAACACCAATCAAATAATTTCTTATAGTTGTCCTTCAAAATACCACGGAGGATTCTGATTCCTTATAGAATAATATAAGTGAGAGAGTTGACTAAGGATCATATTCAAAGTGTGCAAATTGTGAAGGTTTAACTCATTGTGTGCCCACAAGCAGTTTTTTTTTTTCTTTTCAACTTGATCCATCTCTATTACAATAAGAAAAAAAACACTTTCACACTTCTGATACTCCTCAACATTAATGATGTCACTTGCTAAATCTAGTCACCAGAGTATAAGTATGCATGCATATCTCCCGGTCTGCTCGTTTGTATGAATGTGTGTAACTGATGTTTCCCCCCATGATATCTATACCAGAAAAGAAAAGATTTTGTGACACGGTGGTAGTAAAAAACATTATTCTTATTATTATTACTACTACTACTACTATTACTTTTTCCGTACTATCGTCTGTTTGTTTACTTATGTTTTGTTTGCTTGTCTGTAGAATGTCAATAACACCCTTGCAATTTTTTTGTTTTGATCTCTCTCTCACTAAAATAGTTTGTTGTATGCTATTTATTACGTAAAATATTGACTACACAATTGTGTATACTGTGACATTGATGTAACCTGTTTTTTCACAGAGAACCTTCATTGCAAAATAATCAGCTTGATGATTGTGGGCATTACATCAAGAAGAAAAAAAAAGGGGGGGATTTCTACAGATTCATCATATCTATCTGGAGATAACCTGCAATATTATTAATATCATTACTTCAACAAAACAAATAGCATTACTCTTCACAGAGAGAGAGAGAGAGAAGAGAGAGAGAGAGAGAGAGAGAGAGAGAGAAAGAGAGAAGAGAGAGAGAGAGAGAGAGAGAGACGGGGTGGGAGTGGGGGTGGTGGGTAGACTCGCCGATGCTCCAACGATCCAAGAGTCTCGTTTGTAAGACGATCTTTCACTCTTGCCAGGTGCTTTTCAGCAAGAACGTGGTTGATCAATGCTGACTTGCCCGTGAGCCATACTTGATCGCGTCATTACACCATGTGCAGAGTGCTTGTCCTGGATAGGTGATTTTCCTCATGCAGTCTTTCAGTAGCACCAGGAGTGGCGGTCAGTGTTATACCATACCTGCATCAAATATTGACAGCCACTTACATTCTTTTTACCCCAGTTCTGTACGGCTGTGGAACTCACTGCCGGGTGCCATCAAGATTGCCACAAATGCAATCTCTTTTAAAAAACAAATTGATACAACAGTTTTGAGATCTGCATATTGATGTTTTTCTATTTTTTACTTCCCCAAATATTTTACTGTTAACTGGGCGCTGAATTTGGCCATTGCTTTTAACTTCTTGAATATCGAGTGCGACCCCTTGTTGCCAAATTTGCTCCAGGGGCCAACAGTCTGAGTCGCACTATTTTATGTTATTTTATTTTACTTTTTAACATGCGCGCTGGTGACCTACTCGTTTTTGATGTGAACCAGTATTTTAGGAAGAAGAAGAAGAAGAAGTCTGAGAATCACACTGTGGCTGACGGCGCCTTTGGAACTGGTCAGCATCACTTTTGCGCTCACTTCCCCCTCCAACCACTTCCAAGTCCATTTGTTTTTAACTGAAGCATCGACTTGCTTCGCAAGAACTTTCTCGCTTTCTGCTATCTGACGAAACATTCTGGTTTCGCCACTCTCGTCAAACCGAAAGAAAATGGCGTCAGGAAAAAAATTCGCAAACAGTTTGCCGCGTTCTCAAACATCAACTTCCGCTTTGATGGTTTCGGTTAACCGCAGAATGAAAACAAAGACAGCAGTCTCGACCGGCCCAAGCAGAAACCCGGAAACATCCATTTGCGAACGGATCAATTGAGAACACAATATCGATCGACCTCTCGCCGTACATTAGCTTCATCACAAACCTACCTCTACCCCCCCCCCCCCACCAATTTTCTCAACGGATTTACACTGATCTCAAAAACGACCCTGGGGCCATCAAAAAGACGGAAATCCGCCAATCGGCGAAAAATCCCATCTCTGAAGAGAGGAGAAAATATGCCTTCAGATTCATAGATGCACATGTACATTCTCATCAGATCAAAAATGATTATTTTGTAACAGTTTAAAAACAAAACAAACAAACACACCCAGCACCTATCTTGGGATGGCAGATAACAAACTGGATTGATTGAGATTGCTTTGTTAGTATATATTGTGCTGTTTAAAACATTTCTATGCAAACTAATGACCAGATGTCAAAATTAATGTTGGATGGAGATTGTTTCAAACAAGTCACACATGTAACATTGCTGTGATTTACTTATTTTGAATGCATCCTAACGAGCTAATTTGTGTTATCTGTGATTTTTACTTCTGATCATATTAGTGTAAGCAGAATTAATTGTCCATCTACAGAATATGTCAGGAATCATTAAGAATGACGTGTGTGTGTGTGTGTGTGTGTGTGTGTGTGTGTGTGTGTGTGTGTGTGTGTGTGTGTGTGTGTGTGCACGTGAGAGAGAGAGAGAGAGGAACCAAAGAATCTATAAATTTTCATATACATGGAGTACTTTCATGTGAAAAGACATGTTAACTTAGGTTTGAATTGTTGTAGTGAGTTACAGGAACCATGCATTTACACTTTCCATCTTGTATGGATTTAATGTATTAGAGTGTGGTTTGCATATATGGCATTTCATGTTCATAGCATTTCCTTAAGCTTTTCATTTCACCATTTTGAACCTGTGTTTGGACCCCCTTAGTTTCGGGGATGGATAAAGTGATTTGATTCAAACACAATGACAGTTAGCGCTTATCCTCTGGAACAAACTCTCAGGTAAATAGGAAGTTCGGGAATTAAGATCCACTATATGCTGTTTGTTTAGTTGAAATATACGTGTGTGGTTGTTTTGGTTTTTTGTCTCTCTTGCTAGCTATAACTTTCTTCACCATACCGCATTGGCGGTGGGTCACAGGTATCCATGGGGAACTCCTGAGCAGTCAGGGATCTCACATATCACTGTCCTCATGTCTGGGGTCATTGGTGACTCTGTACATATGATCTGGGGGCCTATAGGTGGACTATTTGGAACTCCTGAGCTGTCATGGGTTTCCCATAACACTGTCCTCAGGTTTTTTGGGTCATAGGTGACACTGTCCTCATGTTGGGTCATAGGGTGACTCTGTCCTCATGTATGGGGAGTCATTGTCCTTGGGTACTATGTGGAATCCCCTGAGCAGTCGGGGATCTCCAATATACATCTGTCCTCATTGTTGGGGGCATAGGTGTATCTGTCCTCATGTCTGGGGGTCATAGGTTGACTCCGCTGTCATATGTATGTGGGGGTCATAGGTGTTCTCTGTCCTCATGTCTGGGGTCAATTGGTGTCAACTGTCCTAGGTTTGGGGGTCTTTGGTTGACACTATTTATCCTTCATGCTCTGGGAGGGTGTCATTGTGACACAGCCTTGGGTCTGGGGGGGGTCTAGGTGTCCTCGGCCTCTTGTACTGGGGGGTCTATAGGTGGTCACTGTCCTCATGTCTGGGGGAAGTAGGTGTAACTTTCATCTTGTTATGGGGGGTCTTAGGTGACTCTGTCACTCTTGTCGTGGGGGTTTTGGTGACTCTTGTCTCTGTATGGGGGGTGGGGTCTTGTGGGGTACTTTTTGGATTCTCCTGTGCTTTACAGGGTTCTCCACTTCTACTGTTCCTCATGGCTGGGGTGCTTTGGTGTCACGGTCACTCAGGTCTGGGGGTTTAGGTGATCTCTGTCCTCTTGTTCTGGGGGTTCTTAGGTGCACTCTGCTCATGTATGGGGTCATTGGGTGACACCTGTCTTAATCGTCTGGGGGCAGAGGTGGACACTGTCCTCATGTTTCTTGGGGTCATAAGTGACACTGTCTCATGTCTGGGGGTATTTAGGTGACATCTGTCCTCTGTCTGGGGTCCTCATGTCTGGGGTCATATGGGTGACAATGTCCTTCATGTCTGGGGGTCATGTGGTGTACTATATTGGAACACTGAGCTGTCAGGGATCTCCACTAACTAATGTCCTCATGTTCGGGGGGTCATAGGTGGGACACTGTCCGCATTGTCTGGGGGGTCATTTGGTGACACTGTCCTCATGTCTGGGGGTCATAGGTGTCTACGGTCCTAATGTCTAGGGTATAGGTTGGACACTGTTATCAGTGGCTGGGGGTCTCATGTTGGGTCTGTTGGTTGCCACTGTCCTTATTCTCTGGGGTCATTGGTGGACTCTGGCCTCATGTATGGGGGCTTAGGTTGGACTCTGCTCCTTTTTTGTCATGTATTGGGGGTCTTGTTGACTCTACTGTTCATGTTCTGGGCGGTTCATTGGTGTACTTTATGGAACACCTGAGCAGTCAGGGTATTCCATCCACCACTGTCTCAATGGTCAGGGCTCATAGGTGGTCACTCGTCCTCATGGTACGGGGTATATAGGTGACACTGTCTCTTGTCTGGGGGTCATAGGTGACACCGGACTCTTGTCTGGGGGTCATAGGTGACACTGTCCTCATGTCTTGGGTCATAGGGACAATGTCCTCTTGGCGGCGGGGTCATTGGTGACACTGTCCTCATTCTGGGGGTATAGGTGACACTGTCTGTTGTCTGGGGTCATAGGTGCTTGGCCTGTCCGTATTGTATGGGGGTCATAGGTGACTATGTCCTCATGTCTGGGGTCATAGGTGTCATGTCCCTCAGGTCTGGGGGTTCATTGTGGACACGGTTCTCATGTTCTGGGGGTCTTGGTGATCTGTCCTCATGTATGGGTGGTCAATTGGTGGACTCTGTCCTAATGTCTTGGGGGTCATCGGTGACACTGTACTCTAGGTCTGGGGGGCATTAGTGACACTATTCCTCATGCCTGGGTGTCTTTTGGTTGACAGTGCCCTCATGTCTGGGGCGTCATAGGTGTCAACAGTCCTCTTGTCTGGGGGTCATTGGTGACCACTGTCCTCATGTCTGGGGTCATAGCGTGTACACTTACTCATGGTCTGGGGGTCATAGGTGTCTCTGTCCTCATGTCTGGCGGGTCATAGGTGTCACATGTCCTCTTGTTGGGGGTCTTAGGTGTATATATGGAACACCTGAGCAGTCAGGGATCGCCATAAAACACGGTCCTCATGTATGGGGTATAGGTGGAACTGTCCCTCATGTCTGGGGGGTCATTAGGTGTCACGGATCATCTTGTTAGGGGGGTCTAGGGTGTACTCTTGTCCCTCGGGTCTTGGGGGGTCTTAGGTGACAATGTCTTCTTGGTTGGGGTCTTTTGGTTGACTCTGTCGCTGTCTTGGGGGTCATCCAGGTGACACTGTCCTCATGTCTGGGTCATAGGTGTCACGGTCCTGTCTGGGGTGTCCGCATGTTATGAGGGGAATAGGTTGGTCTCTGTACTCTATGTATGGGGGTCATTGGTTTGTATGTTATCGGTTATCACCTGAGCAGTCAGGGTTCTTCCTCATCACTGTCCCTCAGGTTGGGGTCAGAGGTGATCACTGTCCTCATGTATGGGGAGTCTTAGAGTGACTCTGTCCTCATGTTCTGGGGGTCTTTGGTGACACTGTCCTCTTGTCTTGGGTAATTGGTGGACATGTTATCGTGTCTGGGGGGTCCTATGGCTGGGGTCTTAGGGTGACACTGTCTTTTGCTGGGGGCATAGGTGACTCTGCCTCTGGTCATGGGGGTCTTAGGTGACTCTGTCATCAATGTATGGGGGTCTGAGGTGACTCATGTCAATCTTGGTCTGGGGGTCTAGGTGTGGTTACGATTTGGTATACTACATGAAGCAGTCAGCGGATTTCCACAACAATGTCTCATGTCTAGGGTTCATAGGTTGACCACTTGTCATCATGTCTGGGGTAATAAAGGTGACATCTGTCCTCTTGTCGGGGGTCTTAGGTGTACACAGTCCCTCATGTCTGGGCGGTCTTAGGTGACCACGGACCTAATGCTTCGGGTCAGTGAGGAAACTGTCCTCATGTCGGGGGGGTAAGAGGTGACTCTGGCATCATGCTCCTGGGGGTTGTCATAGGTGTCAATGTCCTGATGTATGGGGTCATAGGTGATGTGCTTGTCAGTATGTCTCTGGGGGTCATAGGTGCAACTGTCATCTTGTCTGCGGGTCCCATTGGTGACTCTGTCATCATGTATGCGGGTCATCAGGTGACACTGTTTCTACACTGTTCTGGGGGGGTCTAGGTGGTGACCACTGTCCTCATGTCGGGGTCTTAGGTGACACTGTCATCATGTTTGGGTATAGGTGACACTGTCATCATTTGGTCTGGGGGGGCTTAGGTGACACTTGTCCTCATGTCTGGGGTCTATGGTGGAACACTCGTCTCATGTCTGGGGGCCTCATTGTCTGGGGGTCATAGGTGGACACACTGGGTCTTCATGTCTTGGGATTGTTCATTGGGTTTGGGTTCATGTCTGGTGTCTTAGGTGTTACTTTTTGGTTCACCTGTGCAGTCGGGTTCTCCACATCCTCTGGCCTCTTGTCTGGGGTCATATGGTGACTCTTGTCCTCATGTTGGGGGTCATAGGTGACACTGTCCTAAGGTCGGGGGGTCATAGGTGGACACTGTCCTCATGTCTTGGGTCTCTAGGTGACACTGTTCTCGTGTCTGGGGGGTCCTCTTTCTGGGGTCATAGGTGACACTGTCCGCATGTCTGGGGGTTCTTAGGTGGACTCTTTCTCATGTATGGGGGGGTCTTAGGTTGACACTGTTCCTTGATATGGGGGTCATAGGGTGGATTCGGTCATAATGTCTTGGGTCTTAGGTGACACGGGTTCATCGTGTCTGGGCGTCCTCATGTTGGGGTATTTAGGTGACTCTGGCATAATATCTGGGGGTGCATTTGGTGACACTGTCTCATGTCGGGGGGGCATAGGTGACACTGTCATGTTCAGCGGGGGGCTAGGTGGACACTGTCATTCATCTCTGGGGTACATAGGTGACATATGTCACCTCTTGTCTGGGGGTCATTGGTGTCATATTTACTCATGTCTGGGGGGTATAGGTGACAATGTCCTCATGTCTGGGGTTCATAGGTGTACTATGTGGAACATCCCCGAGGTTGGGGTTTCTCCACATCATGTGCTCGTGATCTGGGGTCAAGGTGTCTCTGGCCTCATTTCTGGGGGTCAATAGGGGTCAATGTCCTCTTGTCTGGGGGTTCATTGGTGTAATAGTTGGATCACTGAGCAGTCAGGGATCTTCCACACTCTGGCGGTCCTCATGTCTGGTGGTCATAGGTGACACTGTCCTCATGTTCTGAGGGTCTGGTGTACTTTATGGTGCAACTGTGCAGTCAGGTATCTCCACAATTCATGTCCTCTTCATGACCTTTTAGAACCTGTCAGCTTATTGGGCATCACTATTCTACAAAAGAAGAAACAATAAGTTGGGACTGCAGGTTTCGTTGCATAATGTAAAAATATAATGTAGTTTATAAAAACCTTTTGGTGGTTGGTCAAATCCTTTTGTGAGGAAAAACTGACGTTTAAAGCCATAGGGCCCGTTGTCAATGTGAAAGATAGTAGAATAGAAGAAACTCGTGGTGTGCGTGGCAGCAGAGAGTTCCTCAGTAAGAGACAGACCCCTTCAAGCAAGTGGTTTCGGCCATTATCTCCTGAATCTCTAGGGGGGTTGGGCCACACCGGTGCATGGCTTCCGGATGTGTCCACTATGACTGCCCCTTTTTTTTCCCATCTTGGGACGTGCCATGGCTGGATTACGAAAAAAAATAACCACACACACCATGTCCCTCTGGACTTGCTAATTTTCTACTTTTTTGACTCGGCTTTTAACATGAGCCACAGGGTCTTCCTGTTTTTGGTAGGGAAATTAGGCCTTATGATGTTCACTTTTGTCATCCTTGGACCTGATCACTGCTTGAACACCTCTCTGCAGCTTCTGCCTTTGCTTTCAGGGCTCTGGTTGTTTCCTTCCCTGCTACTACGTGCTGTTTCATGAGGCTGTATGACAGTCGTTCCTTACAAAATCCCCTAGCTCATTTTTCCGCAGTGATGGGACTTTGTCCTGATAGCCTTCTCTCCATCAGGCTGTTTGCCCAGATCAGACATACTTTTCAGTCTTGTAGATTGCGTCTGCACCATTCTGTTCTCAGATGGCCAACGTGAGCTCGATCATGATCAGCTGTGGCGTTGACTTAGTGTGGACTACTTGTCTGGTCTATTGCCACTCTTGCTGATGTTCTCTGGGTGGCGTTTGATCTTCATTCTGGGAGGTCTGCTGTCGCATACATCCCCTAGATCATTACTGCACCCACATCCAGCAGACTCTGCCTGCTGGTTTCGAGTGGCATGTTGGTCTGGCCATGGATTTGCTGCCTCCTGACGCGTTTGGGGATGAATGTTGCGGAGGTGCTTTTGGTGGTCCTGTTTCTCCCTTTTGTGGGGTGTCTATCGGTTTCTAGCCCAGATACTTGAACAATTTCTTTTGCCTCTTGGTTGTGGCATCCATTGTGTACCCTTCTTGAGCAGGGGCTTAATTTACATGAAGCTTTGAACTTGCTCCACTGTTTGTTGTCATGGGCTGTGGGGGCATGCAGGATGTCTGTTTTCCCCACTTCAACCAGGTTTGCATTTGAGGGCAGATGGTCGTATGCAGATTGAGATTGAAGCTGATCCTGAGAGGGGCATGTGCCCAAACTGTAATTCCAAGTTTGACTTCTTTGGAGTGAATTCTCCCACGTTGGATCCATTGCCCTGGCTGGCTCTGCTGGACTGCTTTTTTGGCAGTCTTTTTTTGGTCTTCTTCTTTTTCTCATCTCTGAATCATCTTGTTCTTCTTTTGGCTTTTCCCTTTGGCCTTTGACCAACCATGCCAGTTTTGGTCACCCCCAGTTCCTTGTATGTTAGGTTGTGTGTGTACTGTTATTTCTTGGATCTTGAGGGACTTTCTTTTGCTGAATCCATATCGGCCATCTTTAACTTTCCATTTTTCTGCTAGGTCTGCAGATGGGGCTTGATTGCTTCTACACAGGACAGTGTAGACAGGTAAGCCTATGTGCTGATTTGGGTGTGATACATTTCATGTAATCGATTAATTTGGATCCAGATTAAAGTCACTGATCAATGTTCAGGTGTATTGTGCTAACACAGGGTCACTCACTGCACACAAAGACTACCAACACACACACGCCACCCCCCCCCCCTACCCTTTTTTTTTACCATCACATCACCCTACTTCCACATACACACACACACCACCACCACCCTGCACCACACACAACACACAATATGGAGGGAATATATGGGTAAATATTCACTATTAGCATACTGACAAAGAATAATGAAACTGAGGCTAAAAGAAGGACAGGACAGAGAGATTTAGGTCAGAAGAGCCCTGGCTCAGCTAGACGTCACTAGTGTAAACTCTGATGTTCATCCCAGCTGGTGTTTTGGCGAAAGTGATCTCATGCTGGAGGTGGCGTGCGAGACATTTGGGTGAAAGGGACTCCTACGAGAGTATGAGATTTGAATTTACAGTCAAGTACTGACAACACTTCTGATCCGAATAAAAAAAAACAATATAATCGGCCATAGACCAAGGAATTCTTCCATCAGAGCTTTTAAATGCTTCATCAGTGAACCTAATGAACAAACTTCTACATGTTACCCATGAATTCTCTAAATTGACACTCCTGGACGTACACTTTGTTTCTGCATGCGCTTGCCCCTCTGTCATCATTTCTGATTGTATGGACAAGATTCTCCAACCCCTTGTGGCCAACTCTACACACGGACGTAGAAGACACCAAGACACTCTGAGACTGGTTAGTGGTTTCTCTTTCCCTGACTGGGACTGCAGGGGAGTGATCTCATCTTACAACCGTTGGGTTTATTGTGTCACTTTAACAGTTCCCCTTTGTGACGGTTTGCAGGGGGCAGCTGAAACACTACTTGGTGAAGGTGTGACATCAAATCACCTTGTCACAATTCACTACAATCATCCGCCTAGTGAATATGGTTCTCTCCCTGATACTCGTTTGCCTTTCGAGGGACTGCCACTACCTACAGGACAAGAGGGGTCGCAATGGGCACAAAGATGGGGCCCAGCATGCTTGCTGTTGGTATGGCTTCGTGGAGGAAGGCATGCCTCTCAGCGTTTCTCTAGGAATCTCATCCTGGCAAGTGCAAACGGTATATTGACGACTGCCTCGGTGTGTCGGTGGGACCATGGGAAGAACTTGTTATAATCTTCTTTCCTATCACATTGTCTATCTTCCACCCCGGCCCTACGAGACACCACACGAAATATTCATCCTAAAAATCTTTATCCTTCCTGGGTCCTTTCCTTCTCTGGCCTCCATGAACTGTTCCATTATCTCCACCACATCTTTAAATGCCAATCTTGACTCAACATGCATATCTCCTGTTATCAACTCCACAGCCACCCATCCTCCACCTGGAAATCAGTATTCACTACTTCTCCAGTTCCAAAGGGGGGGGGGGGGATCAGACGCATTTGCAGTGTAGAGTAGCTCGGTACTTTGAGATTGTGCTTAGTGGTTGTCCTCCTTCTTCTTTGCCAGACGCTAGTACCCAGAGGATATTGTGCAGACAGCACGTGAGCGTGCATGCTCTTCCTGCCGCTCTGAAGCCCCCTGAGTACTAAATCATGGCGAGGAGGATGAGGATAGCGCTGTGGTATTCTCCATCCCTTACCATCCTCTCATACTACAGTCATGCTGATTCCTACGTGATACTTTAGTACTCCTCCTAAAGGACCCAGACCTCAAACAAATTCTTTTCCAAAGCCACCGCTGATTGCTTTTCGGGGCATGAACTGAGGTGACTTGCTTGTAGGTACGCCTAGCTTAGACCGCCAGGCCACCCAGTACAACCTCACCAGGGGGCAGACCTGGACCTTATGTTGGTCCAAAAAATGCAAAGACGTTGCCCTATTTTAGCACAAGTCAGGCTTTCAGGTCGTTGGGGACACTCTGGCATACATTCACTGTGACGGTCCCGTTTAAACTGCAGTCTAGGGACTTTGTGTACGGTCTTGACCTGAACCCATATGCTCATAGCTGTATTTTGGGAGACCTATTGCCGTTCTTTGGCCGTCCGCTTTTTTCCAGAGCTCCTGGGGGTCGATGATGAAGCTGGGCCTACATAACAACCCAGTCGGCATACATTTTGTTGGTCCTTATCTCTGCTACTGTTCTGGCGATGATATGCTGCGGTGGCATGAACCCCAAGAGGGAACGTGTGTACAGAAGCACATGGAGTACATTGTCATCAGCCGCTTGGTCAACCCTACAAGCAGCTGGTTCATGAACAGCTGAGTCTAGTCACTGACTATCTAGCTGAGCCAAGGGCCCTTCTGCCTTAATCTCTCTGTCATGTCCTTCTTTAGCTCTGTTTTCTTTTTCCTTTCAGTAGTCCTAATAGTGATTATTTCCATTTATTCCCCTCCTGTTGTGGGTGTGTGTGTGTGGTGCAAGGCGATGGTGGTGGTGTGTGTCGTGTATGTGGTTTTGTGGGGGTTGCTGGTGGGTTAAAAAAAAGGGGAGGCGAGGTGGGGGGGGGGGGGGCGGAGTGTGTGTGTTGGTGTCTTTGTGTGCTGTGTGTGTCTGTGTGAGCTTTATTACACCGGTACAAGGTGATAGTGTCTTTTTTTCTGGTCCACCTTATCATTTAATTGCATTTGTTCTCAACCCAATGCTCACATAGGTTTCACGGTCTAACTTGTCCTCCTTCTTTTCACTTGGTCTACGGGCCTATGGCATTGTATAACGTCAGTTTTCGCACTATTGGATTGGACTACCACCATAAGGTTTTTATAAACTGTTATTTATTTTTTCTTTATACAATGCCTCTTTCATGTGGCTAGCACCTCCTCCCTTCCTTTCTGTTTTCTTTGCCACCCGCTGTGTAGATGATTCTGCTCACCCCTCAACCCCCTTCATCACTCCTACCACTACGACCTCGCCGCCCCCATTTTCCCCACCCCCCCTCCTCCAATCAAATAAAAAATCTCATCAACACGTCTTATGATGTAGACTAACTTACATGTAACATATTGCTCAACAGCATACCATTCCGTGTATAAAGGACATGCACGTGAAACTAACATAATAAAGAATATCATAAAATGTGAATTTGGTGTTTCAAGGTTTTTGACTTTTGTTTGAAAAAAGAAATTATGGACATCTACAAAATCAAATAGTTGGTTGATATATCCTTTGTTGGGGGATGGTGGGACGGTCGGAAGGGGGAGATTCATAAAAATCTTGTCATTGTCAGATTTTCATATCAAACAAATCTAAAATGATTGTTTAGACAGATAACGCACCACCTCACCCCATGAGTCCTTTCCTGTACTGTAACATGTTGATCAAATAGACAACTCTGATCTTTGCATTGCTTGAACGAGTTGGCATTATAAACTGATACTGAGATTAATGTGTGTACGATAAGATCCCCGCTCACACATTATGCAACACGCATGTAACATTGGCATGCATGCTTGTGCACGCACTCTCTCTCAACACTAACATGTATATAACACCAAGGTCTGTTTTTAGTTGCTGTGCGGGTGACTTATTGGGCCTTGTTGTAATGTACACGGCCATGTCTTCAGGGACTTGGTGGGCTTTCTCTGAAGCATATTCCTTGGATGATCTCAATACTGAATCAACGTGGAGAGCAGTTTAAAGCCAGTCCTTGCCCGGCTCTGATTGTCCTTCCTTGACATATCCTGTTTTGCATCTGTTATCATTTAATTCGTCATGTCTTTTTTCGTTTTTTTGATGTAGTTGCGGCATCTCCACTTTTTTGCCTTTGTCCTGATTGGTCCCATGTGAGGTAGCTGTGGTTTCTGAACCCATTGCAGTCCTCACTCTTTTGGCATGTTCCCTTGTGCTGGTTCTTGTGTTTGTTCAAGTTGATTGTTTTTTTTGATATTGTTACAGGTACATATAAATTAAGGTGTCGGTGTCTTGTGCTTTGCATATCCAGTGGGCGGCATGTTGTTAATCATTTAATGATGAGGTTTGGTGTATTGTGACTGCTATAATGTATTATTTATTTTTAAATCAGTACACTGTTCGTATACCTAATAAGAACATATTTCAATTTCATAGGTCCATCTTCTCAAATATTTCTGGTTCTCTCTGTCCCCTCCCGCTATCCAGTACCCCTCCTCTCACTCTATGGTTCATCTATATTTCGGTATCTCTATCCATACCACTCTACTCTCACGCTAAGTTCATCTTTATGTCTCTATATCCATCACACCCCTCCTCTCGCTCTATGGTTCATCTTTCTGGCTCTATATCCATCCCTCTTACTCTATCTATTTGGTTAATCTTTGACTGTCTCTCTAGCCATCCCACCTACCTCTCACCTATGGTTAATCTATCTTTCTGTCTCCTCTATCCTTCCCCCCTCCTCTCACTCTATGGTTCAGTCTCTTTCTCTCTTATCCACCCACCTCCTCTCACCCTATGGTTCATCTTTTCTGTCTCTCTATCCTACCCCCCTCCTCTCGCCCACATATGGTTCATTCAATCTTTTTTCTGTACTCTCTATCCCATCTGTCAAGCACAGACGAGGACAGAAATAATAATCTCACATCTCACAACAATCTTACTCCACTACCGTTCTTAAAGGGAAATATCAATTAGACTTTTTTATATAATACCACCCTTTCTTTATTAAATTATTTGGGAATGTCTGCATCGATTCCTCCGGGTTGTAGAGCAGAAAGAAATGGGGATAGTTTATAAAGGTTTTCAATCAGCTTTAACGTCACTGATTCTCCTAAGTCCTTCCGCGTCGCCTCTCGCCCCTGTTGTTCATACAGGGTCGTCCCGTCATCGACCCAAACCTGGGTCTGGCCGCCTCGGGGGGGGGGGAGGATCTAGCCAATGCGTAGACAGGAACCTTCCTTCTGTAAGTCTTCACGTCCGGTTGCTGCCTCAAACGTTCTACGGCAGGAGCTCCTCCTGCTTCTAACTTCCCGTAGCGGTGCATGCAATCTGTACATCTTACACCGGTGCAGCCATCCTAACGTCTACGGCAGGGAGCTCATCAGCTTCTCACTCCACGTAGCGGGTTGCTTGCCACCTCTACAAACAAAGTATGGGTACACCTCCAGTACTATCCAGTTCCTATAACTTCAATATATTAATTTATCAGCTTCGTCCACCTGATAAAAAACTATATACTCCATTTCCTTCAGTCTCCTACTCGCGCACTCAATTCATGAGATAAATAGAAATAAATAATTTTATTTTCCAAGTCAATTTCAACAAACAAGAATATTTTATTATTTAAACTACTGATTGTCTCTTCACACGGCCTCCGTAAATCCATGCGAATCTATAGAACAATGGAAAGAATATTTTTCATATACTCTGTCAATCATATTCATAGTTATATATTCATAAACCTAAACAAAAAAATCATGCTGTAAAGAAAATGGTTTTTTTATTACTTAGCAACTCTAAGGTTCTTCATCTTACACGTGTCCTCTCTTTCCCTGGTCTTACTAGCGTCTTTACGCGCCTCGGTCGGTTCACAGCAGACATGCGCACGCGCTCGCTCTCGCGGTCTGTCACAGTCAGTCATGCTAAACTTCGTAACGGCCTACACACATACATTATCTGCAAGCTCACCCGTATAATAAAACCTGCACGACGTTACATTGCTTTCTACCTCTAAAACCTGTGCACGGGCTAACACATGTCTGCATCAGCATTATCATACTTTTTTACCAGTTTTGGGTGGTTTGCGCTTATACACTGACAATAAAATAAATGCACCTCTATTCTCTTACTAACACAAATTAAATGATAAACCTATATAAATAAATATTAAAAAAATTTTCTTGACAGTACCCACCCCCTTACATAAAATGAGCGACAACAAAGCGATCTTTAACCATAAGGATTACAGACGGTACACATCTCAAAATGATCAAAGTTCTCAAGACAAAATTGATCTTTAATTCACTCCTTGAAATTCATTGGTGGGTGTGCATTGTTAACATGATTATTCAAACATCACTTCATATTCGCTATAATGGATCAACATCAATACTAACAATATAGCATGAAATTGATATTTGTGTGTATCCAAGGAAACTTTGTCGTGATCCCGAAACACGCAAACTTCTAATCATCATGTAAAACAGTATACTTATAGCATACTAACAGGTATTATCTGACAATGATCACAATAATAAAATCTCACAAAATCAGCGCATTTCATTTTTCTCATCGGACTGTGGAAAATCGGCAAACAGTTTTGCCCGTACACGTGATAGGGAGTAGTTTCATGTGATACGTGTTATACTGTCTTATGACAGGGACACCTCATATCCTGGCATTTTTTGTTAACACAAGGACTGGAGGTAATGTCAAAGGGCGATTGAAGCTGTCTGGGCGGAGAACATGTCCCTTCCCCTGTACGTTAGATCTACGAGCATCAGCTAACTACACACAATAGACATGCATTCTCTCGCGTTAGTACTGTAGCGAGTATCTCTGGGCAGCAAGTTTTCGTCTCACGGGGAAAGCGACTGGTATGAAAGAACATCATCATGCTCACTAAGGATATCAAGCACACCGTTCCCGATGGAACGGGCATCCGGGTCCGAACATCCTTACTGGGTTTCCCCATAAGCTGGCAACAGCAAAATCGGTCTTGTTGTCTAACACTCCTTCTTATTCTTATCCACAATGAGCAGACTGACAAGCAGACGACCACTCCAAGTTTCTTTGTAGCCTTTATGACATCAAATCGCTGATAGGGCAGTAATGCGACGCATAGTTGTGGATAAAACGTCTGTAGGTTCCAACCATCCCTCGTATGCACGCAATCTGTCTCTTTGTTGATGGTGGCGTAACCTTGAAGGATTCGTCTCAACCTCTTTCTTGTCTGAGCTGCAAGGAACCATGACATACTGTTTGTCCCAAGATATTTCATTCTTGAAAATCCAGCATCTGAGCTTCGAAGGCGAGCTTGTAAACATGCTTGCTTGTTAGCTTTTCTAGCACTTCCTCATCATCCTTCAAAATGTCCTCACCTACTCTGTTACTGACAAAATGTGAATGGCGGTCGAAGTTATTTCAATGCTGACTCGCCGAACTTTAATTGCACGCATATCCGTGCAAACGTCGATGGTGCTGTTTACCATAAGCCAAATGGCATTCTCACCCTCTGAAACTACCCTAGGGGGGTGTTGAAAAGCCGTCTTTCTTCTATCATTTCTTTCAATGGAATCTGCCAGTAACCTTTCGTTTTTTTTAAATCAATCTTTGTGAAGTAACAGAGCATGTGAGACAACCTTGTCATAACATTTTCTTCCTTGGATAAGGAATCGGTTCAGCATCCGTACGAGTAACTGTTGTTAAGTTCTCTGTAAATCACAACAGAACCTAGTGACCATCTGGTTTTTTAACAAACACAAAGGAGCGGAAATAAGGTGATGGGGACGGTTCAATGACCTCCTAAATTCAACATCTCTGGTTACCTCTTCACCTTTATAGTTTCCGGGGTGAGGGAGAAATAGGAAGAGGGTACTGATTCCTGAGATAACTGTTATTTCCGTCACAAGATTAATGTCAGGTGCACAATATTCAGGAACACAACCAGGTCAATTATTGTTCAAAAAATTGACTCGCGTACTTGCTCAATTCGTCTGAAATTTTCTCTCTGGTTCTGTCACAGACAACTTGTCAGAGCTAATGATACGTCAGAGCACGTCTCCACTAGTTGAAGTGTCCCAACTGTTGGTATCTTCGCTTTATGTTCATCATTCAGTGTCAAAATGAAGGGCCTAAACAAGCTACCTAATCCTCTCACTGGATCATTCTACTTTGTGACCGTCACACACATGTCTATTGTTCAAGTTTCAACATTTTCAATCTTTGAGGAACAAACGTAATGAGGTTTAGTAATGTCCTGGCCTCAATGGTTGTGTCAAACCATTCACACTCACAACAGAAGTCTAACCTTCTCGCCTGTGAAGTGTTTTAGGCATGTTGGGATGCAAAATTATCCTTTTGGCACCAATGTCATCGACATTGTCAAAGTCAAGATAATTCTTTACATTCTTGTAGGGACCTTTCCATGTCTTCAAACAGTTTGAATTTAAGTTGTAGGAAGAAATTATCAAGTATAGTATGACATGTGAATCGCTGACGGAACTCGAGAACGTTGTCATGTACTTCTACTGTTCTCTTTTGACTGATTTGTTACATTAACTGTGGATTGTCCTCTGAGGGTGGTATGGAAAAAGGGACCCCACATGTCTTATGTTAACTCTGTAGAATGGGCTCTTTCGATCCTTGGCTTCTGAGACCAACGGATCTTCTGGAGTACGACCCTTTTGAGAACATTGTTGACAATTTGCACCATTGGCACTACAATAAGTATTGACATCTCTCATACTCTTCGGCCTACAGAAAGAACCGGATTCGAACTCTAGCCAATGTTTTCCTGACACCCACAATGACCTGCATGTTAAAGCTTCTGAGTGGTAAACAGCACCTTCTGTCGAACCTTCTCTGGATCCACAATATGTGCATGTGTTATTCTCCCTTGGAATATGACGAAACTATTAACAGTTTTGTTCCTTCATTAACGAACTTGAACTCTGGGGTGTTGTATTATCACTCGCCAGACTGAACCATGGTTTTGGATAACTTAGCCACATTGAAAACATCTTTTTCCTCGCCAAACTGTTCTCAATTCCTCTGTTTTTGATCAAACACTAAATCCCGGTCACTGGAATGTGCTAACTAAGCCCTTTCCCTCTTTCTTTGTTCCTGCCTTTCTGAGGCCCTTCCCTTGTTTCCACAGCAGCTGCATCGAGGTGGTAGAGCATTCATGTTTGAGACCTGTAATGGGTGTAAGTAGATAAGTTACACCTGAAACATTCCCCAAAATGAGATTCTGCGATGGGCTCATTTCTCTTGACACAGCTTAAACGAGAATACTGTAATAAACTACTACTGTATCCTCACTCCACAGATGCGACAGGTAAACTCACTCTGTTATTTCCTCACCAAATCATCCTCTCGTAAAGTAAACCATCTTTCGCGGTCTTTCCCTCATATGATTGACGTACATGGGTCCTCCTTAAACTCCGCCAGTTGTTGCTCCTGAATCACGTTGAACTGAAACCTGAAAGCCATCTCTGTTCATAACAATGGGTAAAGGAACCAGACTTGAGTCAAACGAAGAACCTGCTAATTGCATCCACAGAAGCCTGCAAGCAAAGAAACTTTGCCAACTTCTTGTGCTGTTTTGGAGTTTGAAGAAGTGACCTTCTCTGAAATTGTTGCCTTTACCGCTCTGTTAAATTTTTTTTTTGGGGGGCGGGACCTTTACCACCACATTCATAACAAGCTAACATAATCCTTGCGTGTACAAACTTCCGACCATTTTCCTCTGCGACTCCACGACTTTGAACCTGAAATACTTGTCACACCACGTTTCAGGAAAACTGCTGGTTTTGAGCTCGATGGTGATCTGGGATGTGGGTTTTGGGACTGGGAAGTGTGGGAAACGGGGAGGAGAAGGGGGAAGAAAACGTGTCTGGTTACTCCTGACTGTGGTTTACAATTTGTCCATTGAAGTAGACATGCCAATACTCCAAATTGTTCCCACGTGGACAACATCTTTTGTGGATGAGCCTAACCGGTTTTAGCTCTCTGCCGTTCTATGAGTTCAGCCGATGTTTTCAAACTACGTTCACGTAGAAAAACTTCCATTTCTTTTCTGCTCACTGGAGACAATATTTGGTCACAATTAGCAAATCACGTGATGACACAGTTATATGACAACATCTTATTTCTGATAGATCCACCAACGAGCAATACAATTGTGTGAGACGGTGGCGTATGACACAAAAGATTCATCTTTCTCTGGTTAGATTTCTTATACTTATCTCTGTAAACCATCTTTGATACTCTGAAAATTGCATGCATAGCTTTCTATGAGTTCTTTTTAGTCCTCAGGACCACTGTCGCACACTGAAGTTATGAGTAAAAGACTACGCACTGCCTTGGTAAATGTACACACAAGAAATCTTCCCCAATACTTTTCATTAACCATTTCACATTTCAGCATATGTTTAAAAAACGAAATTGGTATGTGTCCTATAGCCTTTGATTCTATTTATAATAAGGAAGCTTAGGATATCGTTACCTGCTTTTGTACTAAGGACCTCGAGTATCCATTGTTCTGTTTCACCTGGATCAGCGTTTTTACCATCGCAGAATAAAAATTTTTTCCTCTCTCTCTCTAATTCATGGTTCAGCTAGTTCTTTCTGTAACGTCGATCCTCTCTCTCATTTCCTGTTGTCTCCTGATCTTCTCTTTCAAATTTTCAATAGCATCATACTTATCTTTAACCTTGTTCTTTTTCAGCCTTGGATTCTGAGCCAATCTTTCCGTTTCTCTTTCAGCTGACTTCTCTCTCTTATTTAGCTTCTCTTTTCAGATACTTTCTCTCTCTTCTTTTGCTTTCTGGAGCCTGTCCTTGCGTTTTCGATTTTTCAGCTGCATCACACTCTTCTTTAGCCTACTCTTTCAGCTATCTGACCTGTCTTTCGTTTTTTTCTCTTTCAGCTACATCTCTCTCTTCTTTTAGATATCTGAGCCTTGTCTTTCCTTTTCTCTCTATCCTCCTGAGCGAGTCTTTCTTTCTCCTTCTCTTTTCCAGTTGAGGCTTCCAAGTTCTCTTTGTGCTTTTTCTGTTTCTTGATGCATTGTCTCATTGTTCTTTTGATTTTTTTGCTGCACAAGTCTCTTTTGTTCTTTGCTTTTTTAGCGGCTTAGGCTAGTCGTGTTTGTTGTGTGTTTTCTATATCTCTTTAATGTATTTATACATACAATATTCGGTATGTTCTGGTAACAGACCCTAACCTTAACTCTTTTGGCATGTGTGGTCTTAACATACGCAAATTTATCCGGTTCCATGTTTGGATAATTCTTTACATTGCTTTTAATCTTAATTAATAATTGTTATGTCAACAAAAACCCAATGTTGGAATCATAATTGTATTTGAGTATTCTAATTTTCTTAGATCTCACTAATGTTTAAATTCATTAAGTCACACACACACACTAAACACATTTGATAAGACATTACAATGGATGTGAAGAAGTATAGAAACCTCCATACAGAAATGCCAAGTAGTTTCCAGTTTTCACTTAAATATACACACAAACATATTTTACACCACAATACTATACAAACAAATCAAATATCACATGTACAAAAATCCCCTACTACTACCAAAGGGGGTGGTATTTCACACATAAACTTATTCATTTTAAAGTTATTATTGAAGGAAAGATCCTCTAATCATAACAGGGAGCCTAGAGAGATTGGGTCAGTAACAAAGGATGGAAAATGACTTACACCCTCGACATACAGAATAACAATCTATTTTCTAGTTAGTGTCCCCGTAAACTGGTGTCGGGAGTAAATTTCATACATAAACATTTTAATGGACTTTTGAAAGGAAATTCAGGGGTCGTGCAAAATTTTTTTTTTCTTTCGGCTACTTAAACAAAGCCTATCCTGGGGGAATTCGGGGACGTCTCCAACTGTTCAAGCACAGTACTGAGTCAGAATTTTTATTATCTCAATTCTCACAACAATCTTACTCCATACGCGTTCTTACCCTGGGATATTAACACTTAGAATTTTTATAAAATTATCCACCCCTGCTTTAATTGTCTCGAATTTGGATTGTTACAATTCAGAACTCCGGATGTTTGTGCAGTAAAGAATTGGGGAAAGTTTCTTTAAGGCTTTTTCACTCAGCTTACGTCTCTGATATTTCTCCATATGGTCTTCCTCGTCGCCTATCCCTGAAGGTTTCACCAGGGACGGACGTCATCAGGACCCCAACCTGGCGGCTGCGCTCCACGACTTGCAAGCGTATGCAGGATCATTCCTTCTGTATGTCTTCTCGACCGGTTGTAGACTCATACGTCTACGGCAGGGTGCTCCTCCAGCTCTTCTCACTCCGCTTGCGGAGAGCAGGCCTTCTGTTCATCTTAAATACCACGGCTGCTGCACACTATTATCGTCTTCGGCAGGAAGACTTCCTCAAGTCTTCTCACTACCGCTAGCGGAGCATGCCTCCTCTTCCAAATACTAAGTGCTGGGGTACCAACACCATTACTATCCATGGTCAGTCCCGATCATACACGTCATAGAATTAAATTTATCAGCGTCGTATCCACCTGAAAAAATCTAACCACCATTTTAACCTTCCGTCTACCTCACTCGGCTATTCCTGATGATTTATATTGAATTAATTTATATTATTTCACTATTCTTTTCAACAAACATGACAATTTTATTATATTTCTTACAGCATAGTTCTCCATCATACGGCCTAGACAACCATCTGAATATCTAATTGTACAATGGAAAGAATAATGTTATATACTTGTCATAACATATTCATCGTATTTTTATTCTTAAAACTTTATACAATAAATAAAGCTGTAAAGATAAAATTGAAAGATGTGTACTTAACAAACACTATGTCTTCAATCTTACCCGGGTGCCCTCTATCCCAGGACTTACTTGCGTCTTTCGACTCTCTCGTCTGTCACAGCAGTCAGCGCACACACGCTCTCTCTCTCGGTCTGTCACAGCTGATGCTAAAATCGGTCACAGGCATCCCACTTACAATCTTAATGCACGCACCAGTTATAAATTAATGGCACGTGTATCCCTGCATCTCACCTACTAAATCCTGTTTGCACCGGGATTCACAAAGTCTGCTAGCATTTACAATCTGTTTTACTGTTTGGGTTGCGATTATTACTAGGCATGACATCTATATTATATTGCACCTCTGATCTCTATACTATTCTCAATTAAATGTAATCCTTTTTAATTTATATTTATTTTTTAAATCATTTTCTTTATTACAATCCCTCCCTCCTTCATCACTAGGGTTCATTTATCTTTCTGGTCTCTCTATCTTTCTGTCTCTCTCTCTCTTTCTTACCAATCTCAATCCTTGACCATCACGGCCGGAAACTCGACTTGTTATCTCGTTGCTGCCCTCTGTCCGTAGCCTTCCTTTATCTTCTCCAGTTTTTGTATCTCTCTGTCTCTCTCCCTCTGTTCATATCTCTACTCTTATCCCCATATTCTCCATCTTTCCTTTCTCTTTCATACACTTTTCTGGTCAAATCACATTCAAGGTGAATAATGAATTAATTAATAATAAGCTTACTTGACCTAACTTGTTTACTTACATATCATACAAACAGGAAAAAACACATCCACTCATCACCACTCACTAATTGTAATCACAAACTAGCGCCACCAACACAAAATTCACTTTGGTTTTAGGATTTATTTGGCAATAAGATCTCAAAAAATCTAGACGTAACTGTGAAAGTAAATTCTGCACTCCTGGTGGGTTAGGGGGTCTCTTTTCCATACCCCTCTAAATACCTTCCCTTTGTTATATAACTTCATTCTCTCAAACAATGAGGCCAAATTAATTTATACATGTGAATGCTGGATTCGGACCACATTGTAGGTGCTTTTCAACTGACGTTTAGTGATCTTCAACAAAATGTTCTTCTTGGATGGAAGAGACAAATCTTGTTCTGGAATGTGTGTGTCTAAGAGTTCTCTCCCAGTGTCTGTTGATAACTCACATGATAAAATGGGAGTTTAATTGAAACAATGCAAGGCAGAAACCTTTACAGTATTATGGACAAACAGGAGTCTTGTAAACTACTAAAACTGTTGTGGTATGATTCATATGCCACTCTCCACCAAATATAAAATATCTCATGTGTGAATAGAAAGGTTGACAAGATTTATAAAAATTGCCATTATCACAGACTTGACCATTTTGTACAACTTATCTTAAGAATTTTTCTATGTTTCATATGCAACCAAAGGACTTTGCTTAAATGCTGCCTTTGTTTTCGTTTAGCAGGCAAAAAAAGATGCTTTTTTTTTTCTAGCCATGCACTCAAAACGAGTTAAACTTCCAGTAATTTATAAATGTCTACAAATTTAAAACTGTAGCAATGTACATAAATCATGATCAGCAACCAACAATAGATAACCTGAAAACTACTACAAAATATTGATCAACTTAATATAAAAAACAATCTGGTACACAATTCATAATTGTAAAGAAATCAATCTTACACTTGTGCACATCACAAACAGAACTTCCTGACAATATATAATTGGTCTGCTACATTTATCTGAGTTAGATTCGTTAATTTCCTCTCCAGTGTAGAGGAAAGAAACTAATGTAATGTGCCTACAACATGTTCTTGTGCATTTCTTTTCTCACACATAGAGGATGCGCAAGGGAAAAAAAGAACAACTGCAACCGCAAACAATAATTCTTACATGAAACTGAGAACTGTTTCACATTTGATCACGATGTGGATTACACCCTTAATCTTTGACAAACAAGAATAAAAGAGAATGAAATCTTGACATATGTGCTATAAGTCCATTGTAGTGTTTCTCCAAATACAGTTTTAAGTTTGTTTTCTTTTATCCCTTTTAGCCTTAAATTTTTTTTTTTTTAACTCGTATCCATGCCTCACATGGAATATCTAACTTTGTGCTCACTCACAATCCACACACTGCCACCAATCACATAGTAATTGGCGTATCAATATTTTATGGTTCTGTGATTAATTGAAGAGAAAAATAAGTGGAATGAAACAAATCTTCCTGGCATTCTTAGAATTGGACCCCTGTCCAGAATTTAGATCGTTTCAGCTTAGTAATTCTCGGACTCTTTTGTTGTACTTTTCCAATCTGTGACCTGGAATTTCTTGTATAGAATCTTGAGATCCATGTTAAAAAAGCTATCAATTATTGTCTCTGAAGGGATTAATGGTTTATAAGCACTTATAAGTTTGTAACATCCAACTTATGAAGCAGGGGGACATATAATTGAAGCCAAAAACCATGATTCAGTTGTAAATTACTCTGACCCAGAATTTATGTGAGGAAGCATTGGTATTCGGTCCAATTACGTCACTTAAAACGTACCAAAAAGATTACGGTGACTCAATGTTTCTCCTGTTCGCTATTGCTCAGTACACAGCTGTGAATCTCAATAAAAGCACCTGGCCTCCAATCCTATGTGATCGATGTCGATTAATAAGGAAATCTTTTCCAAATGTTCTGAATCGATGAATAACTTTCCGCTTATAACATTCTCTGCCTTGAAAAAAAGCAGTCATCTATTTGTTAACCCTGTCTATGATTGGACCACAATGATCACTATGATTTGCCAAGCCGCGAACAATCATGGAAAATTACGCCATGTGTCATTGGTTTTTTAGAGACAAAATTCATACTGTTCTCTGTGGCTTGCCGGGTGGAGTTAATCCAGCAAATGGGAACAAATAGTCAAGACAGATCTATTCAACACGACAGTTTGGATAATTATAATTGGCTATCCGTTATGGTTATATGATTGTGTAGGGTTCAGACGCAAAGACCATGGCCACCAACTATCCTAGTTTTCGTGGAAGGCTCCACGAATGTTCGTCAGTCGGTCTCATGTTTGTCTACGGGCTCCACTTGGTCATTTCAAGGCAATGGAATACGCGTACAAATACTACAATGTTCAGTTGATTGACGGAATTGGCTTTCGCTGTGTTAATTCTGTGTTGATATTTAAAAAATTTTTATTTTTTTTTTTTTATTTTTTTATTTTTTTTTTTTATTTTTTTTGCGGTCCAAACCTCGGCGCCTCATCAGAGGCAGGTGCACCCACACGCTCATTCCGTCACCCGTCCACTGCAACAGACCCGGCCGGCCCCGCGCTGGCCCGGCACAGCAAGCCACTTGGAGAGCAGGCAATGCCTCAAGTCGTCAAGAGGCAAACCCAACCGGAGGAGAACTTCTGCACTGCTGCCAAGTCACTTTTCGGTGGTGTCAGTGGGCGACTGTTTATGATCTATCTTTTCGCAGGTCACCACCTACTTAAGCCCATACTGACCGGACAAATCAATTGCTTAGTCGCGGTAGCCGGTGTGGTGTGCCTCTACCTCCAGTGGACGCCCTACCCCGTGCCCGTCCAAACGGTCACACCCCATGGACATCGCACGATACCGCGTGACCTGACGGTACCATAACCAAGGCCACAGTCTGGGATAGAGGTCATCCGAATATTGGAGGTCATCCATGAGAGCAGGGCATGAAAGGGCCCACAGATTTGGAGACATTTTGTTTTTTTAAATGCCGAATCAATGGGCGATATGAGGTTGTATTAATTGATGCTATGGATTTCCATTTCGGTATGTGACTACATGTCAGGGCTTGTCACTCTGCGCTTCCTTTCTTTAATATATCCTGCGTCATACCTGGCCCCGGAGGAGATATCAGGGCACGGCAGTGTTTGGTCATGGAAATTTGAGCATACACTCTCGAAAACGCATCAGTAAGTGGATGAATTACTCGACTGTGTGGTCCCACGTCTTCCCAAACTGAGTCGCAGTAGCAAACTCAACTCTGGGTGGTCGGTGCTCGGTGGGCAGAAAAAACCCACTTGACTATGATGGGATTCGATACCCACGACCTCCAGCCGGGAGTCGCGTACGCTATCCCTTCGCCACGGCGGCTGGTGAGAATGATAAATATTAATCACAGTGAAACATTTCACATATCATGTTTCACTGTTGAAATCCTAAATAGTGGAGGTGTTACTTTTATTCACTTAAGTTAACACTTCATTAACTTTGGAACATGTATCTAAATTATTAATGTTTAGCATAATCTGGAGCCTTTTATTAACTTTGTTGGTAGCATCTCTTATCATTTCAACTCTTTTCTATGTGTATTTATGTGTGTGAACCAGTCAGATATGCTCTCGTGTGTGTGTGTTGTTGTGTGTGTGTTGTGTGTGTGTGTGTGTGTGTGTGTGTGTGTGTTTGTATCAGCTTTCAATACGTTAACAACAGTTATAAATTGTGACGCCCCTATTATTTTTGTGGACCCCCAGAAAATTTGGGAAAAAGCTTTTCGTGCCAACTCTGAACACTAAATTTTTTTAGGATAAAATTATCAATGGTGTCAATCAAGCAAAAATGCAAGAAAATAATAAAGGAATTATTCCAGAAAAGAAAGTACAAAAATTAGTACCATTCCTTGTGACTCAACTCACAGATAGAAGCATTTGATTTTAAACAAATGAAAAAAAAAACAAACTGTGGTGAACTAATCAAATTGAAAAAAAAACAAAATGGTTTTCTAACTGTATTTTTTGTCCCTTCACAATCCACACAAAACACTCATTTTTTTTGTTTTTAATGCAATATATCATTGGAATTAATACAAGGTATTGTCCTGCATGGAAGGATAAAGGAGGGGATGTCTCTGTATCTGCGGTTCGGCATACATATGCCTGCATCAGGTGTTACACAGGAAAGCCATTTTTCCCGAAGATTGTCTAAATCATCTCTCACTATCACAGTCTGTAAATGATTCCCTGGTGAGGGTGAAAAAAGAATGCAGCTGCTGACCAGCTAGGAATTGGGCAGGGGAGGAGGTGGTGGTGGGTGGCGGTGGGAAAAGTGCTGGGGGCTCGACTCATGTAAAAGCTACTTCATGGAAAGGAATGTGTCAATCATTTTGCATAATGTTTTATTATGGTGAAAGTAACTGAAATCAAAAAGCATTGTTCCCCTATCTTTTTACCATTTATTCTGAAACAATAAAGCTGGTTACTCTTTTCTTTTTAACATAATTTTCTGCTCCGATTCATCTAATCCCCTCATTTATAGAGTACTTTTGTGGTTCCCATTTTCAACAATGATGGGGTTGGCACAAAACAATAAACACACTGTTTTTCAAAATCACGCTGTACCTTTTGAGTGCACATGTCGGTAGAAACAAATAGCATCTTGTATTAGATGATCTATACCGAAATATCAAACTTCATACACAGTGATCTTATATGTTGCTATGCACAGACTAGTTCATCTTCAGTGGTTCTGGTCATAATCAACAGCTTATTATCGGTTTAGGAGAATGAATGCAAAGGAATTACACCAAAGCTTAATGTTGTTAACCAACACAGGAAAAACAAATCAGAATGTGCTTTACAGTGAGAGATTCATTTTGCCACTGCAGGCAGTTGTCATGTGCTACCTGAGAAACACAGCGCTGCAGCCGATCACAACCATTTTATTTTCTATAATGAATTCCTCATGTGTTAATTACTTCCTGATTGCGGATATCGATAAACCTGCATCAATAACAGATAAAAAAAAGAAATACAGGACCATATATTACATGCTAGGGGCATGTAAGCTTATTGTAACTAATGCTGGCCTTAACATCTATGTATTCCGATGATCTTTAACAAGTTAGATTTACGAACCTTTCTGTTAGTTACTTTGTCTGAGAAATGCTTAAAATAAATTATTTGTTATGTGTTTTTCTTTCTTTTCTTTTGCGTACGCAGGCTGGATACTCATTGCGGGACACTCCCGGTATAGCAGGCAGTGGAGTTTTGTGGGGTATGACCTTTTTTTTTCCAGCCATAAGGCAGCCTACGCCAATATTCGGGGGAAGGTGATGTGCATGCTATGTGTCAGTGTCATCGTAATACCAAACGGCCAAACTGGCTTCGATTCACGGGAAAGTTCGGTGTTGGGATTTTACGGTGTGTGCAGATGTTGTGCGTGCGTTCACACACGGAACCTCGGTTTATAGTCTCATTCGAAGGGACTTTTTGGGGAATGGAGTCAGACCAATGTTTAACTCCCGAGGGGAAAAAATCCACCTATACCCGAAATTCGAACACGCTACCCAGGTTCTCGAGTCCGGCGCTCTACCAACTGAGCTCATCCGGCCACCCCAAATATGTGATTCTTCAAAAACATAAGTTGAATCAGTTCGAACACTATAAAAGAATAACTATAATTTCCTTTTAAAAAAAAAAAAAACATTTGGAACTCTTTGTAAAGATTAAAAAGGAACATGCACAACTATAATGTGACGTGACAATTAGTATACATAGATAACAACTAAGATAATATAGTACATGCACAACTATTAATTGTGGACAGTGACTATTGTTTATAAGTAACAACAGTCATCGTTGTACATTCAGTAAATTGCCAGTGCATCGGTATGTGCTGCCATATGTTGCCGTAGCAAATGTCCATTAGTTTACCTTCAGTTCACGTTGCATATTCTTTGAGTTTTCAAACTGCCTAAAGGACCTAATCTGATGTTGAGACCTAACTGGTAGCTTTCTTGATTTGGTACATTGTAATTTTCTGTTTCTAGAGCACATCGGAATAGGGTTACTATGGTTGCTTATAATTTTCTTATGATACATATGGAATTTGGGCAAGGACGCAAGACATTTCCATTAGATTCATAAAGACTGGTTTCTGTCCATATTTTTGGTCCATCAGTCCAGGGTGAGATAGTCGGTGTAGAGGGGGGCGGGGGGGGGGGGGGGGAGGGGGGGGGGGGGGGGGGGGGGGGGGGGGGGGGGGGGGGGGGGGGGGGGGAGGAGTATGAGACTGATTGTTTATTTGGATAAAGACAGAGACACTGTGACAACTCTGCGTGCGCTTTCTCAAAAATTCCTAATAGTTGGACTTGCTGCTGTGGCAAAAGTGGTTAGCATCACAGGACTCAGATGCGAGACCATGAGTTCAGTTACCATCAGTCATTCATTTGTGGGGATATATTCTGCCCATCGGACTCCTATCACTGAGGGGATTGGATATTGGTTCTGCCCAAACGAAATCTACACAGTGTGGTGTTTTGCCTATGGGTCTGCCCAACGGACTCCTAAAAGAGTGTTGTTTGCTATGGGGTCTGCCCCAACGGACTCCTACACAGGAGTGGACTTTGCTATGCGGCTATGCCCCATCGGACTCCTACACAGAGTGGTGTTTGCTAGGGGCTCTGCCCCAACGGACTCCTAAACAGAGTGGAGTGTGCTGGGGCTCTGACCCATGGAATCCTTACACAGAGATGGTGTTTGCTATGGGCTCTGACCGTGGAACTCATACACAGAGTGGACGGTGTGTTGATATGGGCTTTGCCCATGACGGTCTCTTTCTCAGTGTGGTGTGGTGCTATGGGGCTCTGCCCCGAACGGACTCTACACTGAGTGGAGTTTGCCTATGGGCTCTGCCCCAAAGGACTCCTACTCTGAGTGGAGTTTGCTTTGGGCTTGCCCCGCTCGGACCTCTATCACAGTGTGGAGTTTGCTATGGTGGATCTGCCCCCGTCGGACTCCTACACTGAGTGGATTTGCTATGGGCTTTCTGCACCCACCCATCGGACTCTTACAGAGTGGAGTTTGCTATGGGCTCTGCCCCAAACGGACTCCTACACAGTGTGGTCTTTGCTATGGGCTCTGCCCCAACGGACTCCTACAAAGTGTGTGTTTGCTATGGGCTTCTGCCCCAACGGGACTCCTACACTGAGTGGAGTTTGCTATGGGCTCCTGCCCGAAGGACTCCTACACGAGTGGAGTTTGCATTGGGCTCTGCCCCAACAGTACTCCTACACAGTGTGGACTGTTGCTATGGCATTGACCCAACGGCACTCCTACAAGAGTGGAGTTTGCGATGCGGCTCGCTCTGCCCAAACTGGACTCCTACCACTGAGGTGGTGTTTGGCTATGGGCTCTGCCCCCTCATGGTCCTCCTCACAGAGTGGAAGTTTGCTATGGGCTCTGCCCCGACGGAGACTCCTACACCGGAGTTGGAGTTTGCTATGGGATCTGCCCCAACGGGTCTCCTTCACAGAGTGGAGTTTGCTTTGGGACTCTGCAACGACGGACTCCTTAACAGAGTGGAGTTTGCTATGGGCTCTGCACCGACGGAATCTCCTACAAGAGTGGAGTTTGCTCTATGGGCTCATATGGGTTGACTGGGGACCACACAGCAGTGTTTTATCCCCTTTATGGATGTGTCTTTAGAGTGTTGTCAAAAATGTTTCCTGACCATCACTGCAGGTGTCTGTATCTCTAGGCCGTTGGTTGGCACACCGGATATATTATTAATGCAAGCGTAGGTTTAGAGCGCAGATCCATGGAAAGTCCACACAATCATCTCCATCATCCTCATCTTCATCGATCAGTATTGAAAAAATAAAAGTCTCAAATTCTGTAGCCCTTCATGCCCTGCTCATGGTGTCCTCAATTTCGATACCGTGGATGATTGTTTCAGGGTCACTGGGTATCTGCAAAATAATGGGACTGTCATATGATGGGCGTGGAGTTTCGCAATGCTGGTCCAAAAGTAAGCAATTATTGTCGTCAGTAGGATGCCTAGTAGGTGGAGTCTGCACATGCTGGATCAGAACAAAGCACCAACTGAACATCATCAAAGTGAATCTCGCCAGCTGTTGCAGTGTCCTCCACTGGTGGGTTGCTTTCATGATGACATTAGACTGCTCTTGTGGAACTGTCGTACTGCGGTGCCAGGACTGTGGCAGCCCAGGGCAGGGTTGGCCGTGTGGGTTGCAGTTGCCCCTGAGGTTAGAACAGCAGATGGGCACGAAATAATCACATTCACACACTCATCGAGGTTTGCTTGATGTATATGAAGGCAAATCATGCATTCACAGATTGTCAACAGCTTATTACTAGGTTGATATATTCCATTTACGTTTTTTTTTATAACTATTTAAGAGAAAGCAAGCGTGAGGCTATGCTGTTGTGTGCCCACGCAGGCACACACACACAACTACACACACAACAGCCTCACCCAGTGGGAGATAGGGGGAGAAGGGAGAAGGGGAACGGGGGATGTTAAAAAAATGGTGGGTGAAGATTAGGGAGCAGGAGCAGAGGTACTATGAAATGAAAGCCAATATAATACAGGTAACATGTCAACTATTCGATACACATGAAAATTTTTAACTCTATCAGAACACGGATACGGCTCAATTTATTGACCAACATGTGGCAACAAAGGAAATTGAGGGAAATTAATGTATGTGGAAAGGTATCTGGGGGTGGGAGTGGAGATTTAAGACAGCCAACCAATGTTTTAAAACCCAGTCGTAGGTTTGCTCTACTTTAGCCCGAGGGGTGAGAGAAGGGAAAACGAACCTCCAAAACAACAACAAAGAAAGTAATATGCAAGCTGATCTGCAGTTTGCTCCCATGAGGATGTTGAGAGGGGGGGGCGAAGAAGAAAAGGAATAACAGAAATCCCAACAACATACTAAAAAGGTATTATACAGCTGATCTGCAGTTATGCTCCAAGAGTGAGAGAGAAAAACAGAACTTCCACAAACACAATATACAAAAAGTTTCATATGCAGTTTCTGATCTGCTGTTGAGCACCGAGAGTAGAGAGGGAAAACAGATCTCCCAAACACCAACAAAAAGTAATATGCAGTATGTTCTTGCAGTTCTGCTCCATGAGTGAGGAGGGTGTAAACAGAACTCCAAACAACAACAAAACAGTCATATATGCAGCTGCATCTGCAGTTAGTACTAGAGTGAGGGAGAAAACTAGAGATCTCCCTATTCTACAACAACAATAGGTCATATTCAGCTGTTATCTGCGAACAGCTGCAAACCTCCTAATTTCTGGGGATGGTGGGGGGTCGGTGGTGGGGTGTTAGGTTGGTTGGGTGTAGGGGGGGTGCAGGTGGAAGTGAGGGTGGCGGGGGGGGGGGCAAAAAAAAGAAAATAAAGAAACAACCAAGAAAGGGGAAAGTTGTTGGATGTGATGTCAAGGAGCTGAGTGAAGTGGAGATGGGAAAGCAGGACAGAAGAGGTTTTAAAAAAAAAAAATCGAAAGGGGGGGGAGCGGGGTGTGTTGGGGGGCGGGGGGGGGGGGGGGGGGGGGTGTCGAGTGAGGTTAGAAGACATGAAGGGTATAGGGGAGAGGAGAAGGTAATAATGGCACAGGAGGATGTGTTTAAAAAGGATACAAGGCCCCGACATCTGCCCCGGCATAACTCCAGAGAACTACAGTAGATTTTAAAATGTATAAATGTTGTTGCCGTTTTTTTCTTTTTTACCTTTCTAGTTTAAAAATTACCATAATTTTGTACCATCAACTAATACTCGTCACATTCATTCCCATCTTTGTAAGGAGAATGTTTTCCATGTTTTTTCCTCTGTCTCACCCTCTTTGCCACTTCAGTGGAATGTTTTCTTGTTTATAGTTCCTATGTCTCACACCACTATGCCACTCTTCAGTGGCATTATTACTCCCACCACAATCATTTCTATCTCCCCATTCAAAAAACACAACTTCATTCCCATCTCCCATTCACAATAATCCTCTGGGCTGTCCCATTCTCATACACACACTCATTCCATTCTTCCATTTCACCTTCCATGCTGATAATTCAAATCTATCAATTCAAAACCACTACCGGGACTTTGTCCGAATCTGTACTCCAACTCCAATAAGTTCCACTTGGAATATTCAATACCAGTAGTATTCATTGGCAACCTACCAAGGAGAGACTTTCACACTGCTGCCTAAGATTACTTCAGTGGAGTTCAGTGGTGCCCTGTTTGATCTTAAATTTCACTTGGAGACCACGACTTCTAAGCCCCTCCCTACTTTCAACTATAAAGACTTGCTACGTCTCAAAGCCAGTATGTTACTGAGCGTCCTTTTCTAGAAGGCACCACAAACAGTCCACAACTATTCCCATGAACTTACCCACACCAGACCACCTTGAAACTAAACTAACAACATGACAACCTCAAACTTTTTCCAACAAAACACGAACAGACCTCCAAAACAAATTACTAAAACATGACAACTCAAAACTTTACTCACAACACAAACCTCGAAAACATACTAACATGACAACTTCAAAACACATACTAACAAAAAACATGACTTCATCGTAACATACTAACAACATGGACAAATCAAAACTACTATACAACACGACAACCCTCGAAAACTACTTACAACACGACAACCTCAAAAACCCACTAACCACACGACATTCTTGAAACTAACAACGACGACTACTTGTTAATCTCATACTAACAACAGCGACAACCTCGAAACATACTAAAATCAAATCTGTGAAAGATCACCTGACAAGAAATCAAAACATTTCCTACTAGACTTCAGGGTTAAGAAAGGCCCTCTGTCCGAGCCTTCTTTCACTCTCCAGTTTATGTATCTCTCTGTCTCTCTACTCAGTTCATCTCTCTCTCTTATCCCAATCTCCATCTTTCCTTTCTCTTTCCTACCTTTTCTGGTCAAACACATCAAGTTGAAAATGAAATAATAATAATAAGCATACTTGCCTACATGTTACATACATACATACAAAAGAAAAACAAAACTCATACACACACTAATAGAAAACACAACCTAGCGCCACACACACACAAAATTCAGTTTAAAGATTTATTTGGCAATAAGATCTCAAACACATCAAGACGTACTGTGAAATAAAATTCTGCACTCCTGGGGTTTAGGGGTCTCCTATTCAAAACCCCTCTAAATACTTCCCCTTTGAAAAATAACTTCATTCTCTCAAACAATGAGGCCAAATTACTTAAAACATGAGAATGCTGGATTCGGGACCACATGTAGGTGCTTTTCAACTGACGTTAGTGATCTTCAACAAAATGAACACATGATGGAGACAAAACATGTTTGAAGTGAGTGTCAAAAGTACACTCCAGGTCTGCTTGAAAATCATCATGAAAAAGGGATAAATTGAAACAAATGACAAGGCAGAACCTTCTACAGTATTCTGGGACAAACATGAGTCTTGTAAAACAAAACTGATTTGGTATGAATAAATGCACTCTCCACCAAATAAAATATCTCATGTGTGCATAGAAAGTGTTGCAAGCTTTTATAAACAATTGCCATAATCACAGACTTGACATTTTTACAACTTTTCTTAAGAAAATAACTATGGTCTAAGCAACCAAATGACTTTGCTTAAAATGACCCTTTGATATTCTTTAGCAGGCAAAAAAACTGCTTTTTTTTCAAGCCATGCAAAACGATTAAACTTCCAGTAATTTATAAATTGTCTACAAATTTACAAACTGTAGCAATGTAATCATGATCAGCACACAACAATAGATAACAGAAAACAACAACAAAATCATGATCAACATAAAAACAATCAGGTACACAATTCAAATGAAAGAAATCAATCATACACATGTTCACACACAAACAGACTTCCTGACAAACTTAATTTGTCAGCAACATTTATCAGAGTTAAGATTCTTTAATTTCCTCTCCAGTGTAGCAGAAACAAGAAATGTGCCTAAAAACAGTTCTTGTGCAATTCTTTTCACACACAAGAGAAGGCAAGAAAAGAACAACTGCAACCGCCAACAATAAATCATACAGAAACTGAGAACTGTATCACAATGATCAGACTGAGATTACACCTTAACATAGACAAACAGAAAGAGAATGCAGAATCTTGACATATGTGCTAACAAGTCCAATGTCGTGTTTCTCCAAATACAGTTTAAAGTTTTTTTTCTTTTTCCCTTTTAGCTTAAATTTTTTTTTTTTAAATCTTATCCAAGCCTCACATGGAAAACTACACATGTGCACACTCACAAACCACACACATGCACCAATCACATAAGTAAATGTGTATCAATATATATGGTTCAGTGATTAAAAAGAAGAAAAAAAAAGAGGAATGAAACAAATCTTCCTGGCATTCTTAGAATTGGACCCCTGTCAGAATTAGATCGTTTCCAGCATAGTAATCTCGGGTCTTTTGTTGTACATTTCCTATCTGTGACTGAATTACATGAATAGAAATCTTGAGATCCATGTTAAAACAAGCAAACAAATCTTGTCTGAAGAGGATAATGGATTAAGCACTAATACGTTTGTACATCCAACTTCTGAGCAGGGAAAATAAAAGAAGCCAAAAACCATGATCAGTGAAAATTAACTCTGACCCATAAATTTCCTGTGTGACGCATTGGAATTCAGTCCAATACGTCACTAAAACGTACCAAAATATACTGTGACACAATGATTTTCTCCTGTACGCATTGCAAGTACAAGCAGTGCATCACATAAAAGCACTTTCCTCCAATCCACTGTGATCGAAGTCGATTAAAAAGTAACTTTTCAAATGTTCTGAATCGATGAATAACTTCCGCTTGATAACCTTCTCTGCTGAAAACCAAGAGTCATCAAATTAGATAACCCTGTCTATGATTGGACCACAAGATCACATGATTCTGCCAAGCGCGAACATCATGGAAAACCATGTGTCATTTGGTTTTTTAGAGACAAAATCAACAGTTCTCTGTGGCTTGCGGGTGATAATCCAGCAAATGGAACAAAAGTCAAGCGATCTATACAACACGACCAGTTTGGATAATTAAAATGGCTCCGTTATGGATATATGAATGTGTAGCGAACAGCGCAAGAATGGCCAACCTACCTAGTTTCGTGGAAGGCTCCACGAATGTTCGTCAGTCGTCTCATGTTTGTCACCGGCTCCCAATGATCATTTCAAGGCAACTGGAATACGGTCAAATACTACAATGTTTCAGTGCTGACGGAATTGGCTTACGCTGTGTAAATTCTGTGATGATAATTAAAAAATTTTATTTTTATTTTTTTATTTTTTTATTTTTATTTTTTATTTTTTTTGCTGTCCCAACCTCTGCGCCACCTCAGAGGCAGTGCACCCACACCGCTCATTCCGACACCCCGTCCACAGCCACAGCCCGGCCGGCCCCGCCGCAGCCCCGGCACCAGCAATCCACAGGGAGCAGTCAATGTCAAGTCGTCAAGAGGCAACCCACCGGAGGAGACACTGCACTGCTGCCAAGTCACTTCGGTGGTGTTCAGTGGCGCCTGTTCTGATCTAACATACGCAGGACACCACCTACTAAGCCCCCTACTGACGACAATAATTGCTTAGTCGCGGAGCCGGCGTGAGTGAGCTCTCCCTCCAGAGGACGCCACCACGTCCGTCCAACGACACCCCCATGGACTCGCCGATACCGGTGACCCTGACGGAACCAAACCAAGGCCACAGACGTGGAGAGGACATCGAAATTGAGGTCACCATGAGAGCAGGGCATGAAGGGCCACAGAATTTGAGACATTTTTTTTTTTTAAATGCTAATCAATGGGAATGAGGATGATTAAGATGATGCTATGGATTTCCATTTCGGTCTGAGACTACATGACAGGGCTGTACTCTACGCTTCCTTTCATAATATATCCTGGCGTCAACCAGGCCCCGAGAGATACAGGCACCTGCAGTGTTGGTCATGAAATTTGAGCAACACTCTCAGAAACGCATCCATTAAGTGGATGAAACTCGACTGTGTGGTCCCAGTCTTCCCAACTGAGTCCGCAGCAAACTCAACTCTGGGTAGGTGCTGGTCGGGGCAGAAAAAACCCACATGACTCTGATGGGATTCGAACCCACGACCTCCCAGCCGGGAGTCCGCGACGCTAACCACTTCGCCACGGCGGCTGGTGTGATGATAATTATTAATCACAGAGAACATTTCACATATCAAGTTTCACTGTTGAAATCCTAATAGTGTAGGTGTTCACATTTATTCACTTAAGTTAACACTTCATTAACATTGGAACATGAATCTAAATTATTAATGTTTAGCATAATCTGGAGCCTTTTATTAACTTTGTTGGTAGCATCTCTTATCCATTTCTAACTCTTTCTCTGTGTATTTATGTGTGTGAACCAGTCAGAATGCACTCGTGTGTGTGTGTGTGTGTGTGTGTGTGTGTGTGTGTGTGTGTGTGTGTGTGTGTTGTGTCGCTTTCAATACGTTCACAAGCAGTTATAAAATGTGATCCCCTAAATATTTTTGTGACCCCCAGAAAATTTGGAAACAAGCTTTTCGTGCCAACTCTGACCCCTAATTTTTAGGAAATAATTATCAATGGTGATCAAGCAAAATGCAAGAAAATATAAAGAATAATACCAGAAAAGAAAGAACAAAATAGTATTCCTTGAGACTCACTCACAGAAAGAAGCATATGAATTAAACAAATTGAAAAAAAACAAACTGTGAACTAAACAAATTGAAAAAAAACAAACTGTCTACCTGTATATATTGTCCCAACACACACACACACACACACCTTTTTTTTTTTTTAAAGCAATAAACATTTGGAAATAATACAGGTATTGTCCCTGCATGAAGAAAAAGGAGGAAGTCTGTATTTGCGGTTCGGCATCATATGCCTGCATCAGGTGATACACAGAAAGCCATTTCCCCAAGATTGTCTAAATCATCTCTCACTATCAAGTCTGTAAAAGAATCCTGAAAACAGAATGCAGCTGCCTGACCAGCTAGGAAATGGGCAGGGGAGGAGGTGGTGGGGTGGAAAGTGCTGGGGGGACGACACATGTAAAAAGCTACTTCAGGAAAGGAATGTGCAAACATTTTGCAAAGTTTTAATATGGAGAAATTAACTGAAACAAAAAGCCTTGTTCCCCTATCTTTTTACCATTAACTGAAAACAAAAAGCCCTGTTCCTCTATCTTTTTACCATATTTTCAGCACCGATTCATCAATCCCCAATTCAAGAGTACTTTTGTGGTTCCCCTTTTCAACAAAGATGGGTTTGCCAACACTTAACACACTGTTTTTCAAAATCACGAGAACCAATGAGAGCACAAGTCGGAGAACAAATAGCATGTAATAGCTGTTCATACCGAAATCTCAACATCATACAGAGATCAAACTGATGCTAAGCACAGACTAGTCATCATCATTCTGGTTTAAACAACAGCTAATAAAACGGTAGGAGAATGAATGCAAGAAAACAAAGTTACATGTTGTAAACCAACACAGAAAACAAAACAGAATGTGCTATACAGTGAGAGATACATTGCCACAGCAGTCAGTGTCATGAGCACCAGAGAAACACAGCGCTGCAGCCAGATCACACCAATTTTCCTATAATGAATTCCTCTGTGAAATCTTCCTTGTTGCGGATATCGAAAACCTGCAACAATAACAGATAAACAAAGAAATACAGACATATATTACAAGCTAGGGGCATGTAAGCTTATGTAACACATGCTGGCCATAACATCTCAGTATTCCAGAAGAACAATAACAAGATAGATTTACGAACCTTTCTGTTGTTACTTGTCTGCAAATGCTTAAAATCAATTATTTGATATGTGTTTTTCTTTCTTTCTTTCTGCGTACGCAGGCTGATACTCCTGCGGACACTCCCTGTATAGCCAGGCAGTGGAGTTTTGTGTGTATGACCCTTTTTTATCCAGCCATTAAGGCAGCCATACTCCATCTTCGGGGAAGGTGCATGCTATGTGTCACGTGTCATCCATACCAACGGCCAAACTGGCCTTCTCTTCCGAAAGTTGGTGATGGGATTTTACGTGTGTGCAAGATGTTGTGCGTGCGTTCACACACGGAACCTCGGTTTATAGTCTCATTCGAAGGACTATATGGGGAATGGAGTCAGAACCAATGTTAACTCCGAGGGAAAAATCCCCCTATACCGAAATTCGAACCCGCAACCCCAGGATCACGAGTCCGGCGCTCTACCAACTGAGCTATCCGGCCCCCCATATGTGTTTCTCAAAAACAAAAGTAGAATCAGTTCGAACACTATAAAAGAAAGACAATAATTTCTTTAAAAAAAAAAAAAACAATTGGACTCATGTAAAGATAAAAAGAACATGCACAACTATAATGTGACAGTGACAATTAGTATACAAGATAACAACAAAGATAAAAAGAACATGCACAACTATAATGTGACAGTGACAATTAGTATATAAGGTAACAACAGACATCTTTGTACATTCAGTAACATGCCAGTGCATCTGTCTGTGCAGCCATAAGTTGCCAGAAGCAAATGTCCATTATATTACCTTCAGTTCACGTTGCTATTCTTAGAGTTTCAAACATCCAAAGACAAATCTGATGATGAAGACCTAACTGGAAGCTTTCTTGATTTGGTCACATTGTAATATTTCTGTTTCAAGAGCCTGGAATATGGAAACAAGGATGCTATATTTTCTTATGCACACATATGGAAAAGGGCAAGGACGCAAGACAATCCATTATATTCAAAAGACTGGTTTCTGACCAACTATTTGTCCATCAGACCAGGGAGAGGAAAGCGAGAAGGGGGGGGGGGGGGGGGGGGGGGGGGGGGGGAGAGTATGAAGACTGATTGATAAATAGATAAGACAGAGACACTGTGCAACTCTGCGAGCGCTTTCACAAAAATCCTAATAGCTTGGACTAGCTGCTGTGGCAAAGTGGTTAGCATCACAGACTCATGATGCGAGACCATGAGTTCATTTCCCATCAGTCCTTCATTGTGGGATTTTTCTGCCCCAACGGACTCCTACACAGAGTGGATTTGCTATTGGCTCTGCCCCAACGGACTCCTACACAGAGTGGTGTTTGCTATGGGGTCTGCCCCAACGGACTCCTACACAGAGTGGTGTTTGCTATGGGGTCTGCCCCAACGGACTCCTACACAGAGTGGACTTTGCTATGGGCTCTGCCCCAACGGACTCCTACACAGAGTGGTGTTTGCTATGGGCTCTGCCCCAACGGACTCCTACACAGAGTGGAGTTTGCTATGGGCTCTGCCCCAACGGACTCCTACACAGAGTGGTGTTTGCTATGGGCTCTGCCCCGACGGACTCCTACACAGAGTGGAGTTTGCTATGGGCTTTGCCCCGACGGACTCCTACACAGAGTGGAGTTTGCTATGGGCTCTGCCCCGACGGACTCCTACACAGAGTGGAGTTTGCTATGGGCTCTGCCCCAACGGACTCCTACACAGAGTGGAGTTTGCTATGGGCTCTGCCCCGACGGACTCTAACACAGAGTGGAGTTTGCTATGGGCTCTGCCCCGACGGACTCCTACACAGAGTGGATTTGCTATGGGCTCTGCCCCAACGGACTCCTATACAGAGTGGAGTTTGCTATGGGCTCTGCCCCAACGGACTCCTACACAGAGTGGACTTTGCTATGGGCTCTGCCCCAACGGACTCCTACACAGAGTGGTGTTTGCTATGGGCTCTGCCCCAACGGACTCCTACACAGAGTGGAGTTTGCTATGGGCTCTGCCCCGACGGACTCCTACACAGAGTGGAGTTTGCTATGGGCTCTGCCCCAACAGACTCCTACACAGAGTGGACTTTGCTATGGGCTCTGCCCCAACGGACTCCTACACAGAGTGGAGTTTGCTATGGGCTCTGCCCCAACGGACTCCTACACAGAGTGGTGTTTGCTATGGGCTCTGCCCCAATGGACTCCTACACAGAGTGGAGTTTGCTATGGGCTCTGCCCGACGGACTCCTACACAGAGTGGAGTTTGCTATGGGCTCTGCCCCAACGGACTCCTACACAGAGTGGAGTTTGCTATGGGCTCTGCCCCGACGGACTCCTACACAGAGTGGAGTTTGCTATGGGCTCTGCCCCGACGGACTCCTACACAGAGTGGAGTTTGCTATGGGCTCAACTGGGTAGACTGGGACCACACAGCAGAGTTTTATCCACTTAATGGATGTGTCTTTAAGAGTGTTGTCAAAATTTCCTGACCAACACTGCAGGTGTCTGTATCTCTCAGGCCTGGTTGACACCGGGAAATATTATTAAAGCAAGCGTAGAGCACAGTCCATGGAAATCCACACAATCATCTCCATCCTCCTCATCTTCATCGATCAGTATTGAAAAAGTCTCAAATTCTGTAGCCCTTCATGCCCTGCTCATGGTGACCTCAATTTCGATCACCTTGGATTGATTGATTCAGGGTCACTGGTATCTGCAAAATCATGGGACTGTCACTGGATGGGCGTGAGTTCGCCCATGCTGGCTCCAAAAGTAAGCAATTATTGTCGTCAGTAGGATGCCTAGTAGGTGGAGTCCTGCACATGCTGGATCAGAACAAGCACCACTGAACATCATCAAAGTGAATCGGCAGCAGTGCAGTGTCTCCACTGGTGGGTTGCTTCATGATGACATTGACTGCTCCTTGTGGACTGCTGGAGCCAGGACTGTGGCAGGGCAGGTTGGCAGTGTGGGTGCAGTGCCCCTGAGGTAGCACAGCAGATGGGACAGCAAAACACACACACACACACACATCGAGGTAGCTTTGATGCTATGAAGGCAAATCAAGCATTCACAGATGCAACAGCATCATACTGGACTGATATATCCATCGTATACTATTAAGAAAGCAAGCGTGAGCATGCAGTTGTGTGCCCACGCATGCACACACACACACACACACACCACAGCACACCCAGTGGGAGAAGGGAAAAGTGGGTGAAGAAAGGGAGCAGAGGTACTATGAAAGCCAATATAAACAGGTAACATAGTCAACTAACATACAACAGAAAAATTAACTCTACAACCACAGGCACTGCACAATTAATTGCCAACATGTGGCAACAAAGGAAATGAGGGAACTTACATGTATGTGGAAAGGAAGGGGGGGAGCATTAAGCAGCCAACCAATGTTTAAACCCAGAGTAGGTTGCTCTACTTTAGCCCTGAGGGGTGAGAGAGAAAACAGAACTCCCAACAACAACAAAAAGTCATATGCAGCTGATCTGCAGTTAGCACCAAGAGTGAGAGGGAAAACAGAACTCCCAACAACAACAAAAGGTCATATACAGCTGATCTGCAGTTAGCACCAAGAGTGAGAGAGAAAACAGAACTCCCAACACCAACAAAAAGTCATATGCAGCTGATCTGCAGTTAGCACCGAGAGTGAGAGGGAAAACAGAACTCCCAACACCAACAAAAAGTCATATGCAGCTGATCTGCAGTTAGCACCAAGAGTGAGAGGGAAAACAGAACTCCCAACAACAACAAAAAGTCATATGCAGCTGATCTGCAGTTAGTACCAAGAGTGAGAGGGAAAACAGAAGAACTCCCAACAACAACAAAAGGTCATATACAGCTGATCTGCGAACAGCTGCAAACCTCCAACTTCTTGGGAAGGGGGGTAGGGGGTGCAGGTGGAAGTGGGGGGGGGGGGGGGGGGGCAAGAAAGGGGAAAGTGTGGATGAGATGTCAAGGAGAGAAGTGGAAAGCAGGACAAAAGAGGTTAAAAAAAAAAGGGGGGGGGGGGTGAGGTAGAAGACAAGGGTAGGGGAGAGGAAGAAGGTAAGGGCAGAGGAATGGTTTAAAAGGAACAAGGCCGACAACTGCCCGTGCAAAACTCCAGAACTACAGTAAGATTTAAAATGTATAAATGTTGTTGCCATTTTTTTCTTTTTTCCTTTCTAGTTTAAAAATTACCACAATTTGTACCATCAACTATCCTGTCACCATTCATCATCTTTGAAAGAGAATGTTTTCATGTTTTTTCCTCTGTCTCACCCACTATGCCACTTCAGTGGAATGTTTTCATGTTTTTTCCTCTGTCTCACCCACTATGCCACTTCAGTTGCATTACTCCCACCACACTCATTTCATCTCCCATTCACAACCACACTCATTCCATCTCCCATTCACAATAACCTCTGGGACTGTCCCATTCACAACCACACTCATTCCATCTCCCATTCACAACCACACTCATTCCATCTCTCATTCACAACCACACCCGGGACTGTCCATCTGTAACTCCAACACCAAAAGTTCACAGGCAACTATCAATATCCAGTCATCATTAGGCAACCTACCAGGAGAGACATTACACTGCTGCTAAGATACTTCAGTGGAGTTCAGTGGTGCCTGTTCTGATCTAAAACACAGGATACCCCCTTCTAAGCCCCCTACTTTCAACAAAGACTGCTACGTCACCAAGCCAGTATGAGTGAGCGTCCTTTTCTAGAAGGCACCACAAACAGTCCACAACTATTCCCATGAACTTACCCACACCGACCACCTTGAAACAAACTAACAACATGACAACCTCAAAACATACTAACAACACGACAACCTCAAAACATACTAACAACATGACAACCTCAAAACATACTAACAACACAACCTCGAAACATACTAACATGACAACCTCAAAACATACTAACAACATGACAACCTCGAAACATACTAACAACATGACAACCTCAAAACATACTAACAACACGACAACCTCGAAACCTACTAACAACACGACAACCTCAAAACCCACTAACAACACGACAATCTTGAAACCTAACAACGCGACAACCTTGAAACATACTAACAACAGGACAACCTCGAAACATACTAACAAAGTGAAAGACATAGACAAGAAATCAAAACAAGTCCCTACTAGACCAGGTTAAGAAAGGCCACTGAAACTGAGACTCAAAACAAGTCCCTACTAGACCAGGTTAAGAAAGGCCACTGAAACTGAGACTCAAAACAAGTCCCTACTAGACCAGGTTAAGAAAGGCCACTGAAACTGAGACTCAAAACAAGTCCCTACTAGACCAGGTTAAGAAAGGCCACTGAAACTGAGACTCAAAACAAGTCCCTACTAGACCAGGTTAAGAAAGGCCACTGAAACTGAGACTCAAAACAAGTCCCTACTAGACCAGGTTAAGAAAGGCCACTGAAACTGAGACTCAAAACAAGTCCCTACTAGACCAGGTTAAGAAAGGCCACTGAAACTGAGACTCAAAACAAGTCCCTACTAGACTAGGTTAAGAAAGGCCACTGAAACTGAGACTCAAAACAAGTCCCTACTAGACCAGGTTAAGAAAGGCCACTGAAACTGAGACTCAAAACAAGTCCCTACTAGACCAGGTTAAGAAAGGCCACTGAAACTGAGACTCAAAACAAGTCCCTACTAGACCAGGTTAAGAAAGGCCACTGAAACTGAGACTCAAAACAAGTCCCTACTAGACCAGGTTAAGAAAGGCCACTGAAACTGAGACTCAAAACAAGTCCCTACTAGACCAGGTTAAGAAAGGCCACTGAAACTGAGACTCAAAACAAGTACCTACTAGACCAGGTTAAGAAAGGCCACTGAAACTGAGACTCAAAACAAGTCCCTACTAGACCAGGTTAAGAAAGGCCACTGAAACTGAGACTCAAAACAAGTCCCTACTAGACCAGGTTAAGAAAGGCCACTGAAACTGAGACTTTCTAAAACTACTAATCAAAGAGAATAAGGATGAAGAAGATGGTGCTATGCCCGCAACCAAAGCAAAAGTGAAAGAATTCCTTATCACTATCATTCTCTTATTGTCTCCACCAGAGTGGTTACGCTTTCACCCACGTTAGTTGCTTTGCCTAGCAGCAAGTTTATGGAAAAACTACAGAATCAATTTCAATGAAACTTTGTGGAAAGATGGAATGTGGTCCAAGTGGATCTAGATAAAACAGAGGATCTGAGAATTTTGTTTTTCTCTTTAGCACTCAGAGATGGGGAATTTCTTTTTCATTTCCATAAATTTCAAAAGAAATAATGAACTCATTTAAATGGGGGGTAAATCTGATTTATAAGATGTCTTGATTTCTACTGTGTAGTAAGATTTTCTGCAGATCTAAATTACATATTGGATGCAAGTGAAAGAATGTTCAATCTTGGTGGAGGTCTATTCTCTCCCTTGCCTTTTCATCTGATGTAGGCAACACATGACACAGACCAACCTTGGTGACTTTTGCTGCTTCCACCAATGCGAGCTTTGTGCCTGCATACATCATGTTCAACTCAGGTTTACACCCTAGTTTCAAACAGAAAAAAGAGAAAATTATGACAAAAAACAAACATAAAAACCACATTTCATGGCATTCATAACAAACGGATAGCTTTCAAATACTCTTCCAGTACAAGCTGATAGCTTACCACTCTGCCACTGAGCACTTTTTTCAAATACTCTTCCAGTCAACATCAAACATACACCTTTTTCATTACATTGTTTGCTTTCTTTTTCCCCACTTCTGGGGTTTATTTATTCACTGTATACAGACATATAACATGGATATGTATCTATCACATTATACAGATAGATAGATAGATAGATGTGTGTGTGCGTGTGTGTGTGTGTGTGTGTGTGTGTGTGTGTGTGTGTGTGTGTGTGTGTGTATGTGTGTGTGCATATGCGCGCATGTGTAGGTATGTGAGTAGTGTGTGAGTGTGTGTGTGTGTGTGTGTGTGTGTGTGTGTGTGTGGTGTGTGTGTGTGTGTGTGTGTGTGTGTGTATACAAGTGTGCATGTGTGTGCATGTGTGTGTGTGTGTGTGTGTGTGTGTGTGTGTGTGTGTGTGTGTGTGTGTGTGTGTGTTTGTGTCTCTGTGTGTACACATGTGTGCACATATAATATGTAAGGTAATATTTCATGACTGTAGAAATCACAGACACTTAAATGTTGCATTTAATAACTAACTTAACCTAACTGTTCAGTGCTAATGTACTTGGAAAGGATATCAATTTCACAATAAATTTAGAAAGAGTGGGGGTTAGTTACTGCCAAGGACATAGACAAAGCACAGGAAAAGAAATTGATACATAGTCAGCTTTGCATAAATTGATACATAGTCAGCTTTGCCTACATTGATAACTGTCAGCTTTGCCTACATTGATACATAGTCAGCTTTGCCTACAAACTAATAGAATGTTCTTCCCTTCCAGATCCTTTATGCAAAGAATGTCTAACAGACTGCTTCCACTTTGTCTGAATAGAAAGCAAATGAGAATTCAAGACAGCCGTAAAGGATTATATAATGTCTAACACACAGCTTCCACTTTGTCTGAATAGAAAGAAAATGAGAATTCAAGACAGCCGTAAAGGATTATATAATGTCTAACACACAGCTTCCACTTTGTCTGAATTGAAAGCAAATGAGAATTCAAGACAGCCATAAAGGATTATATAATGTCTAACACACTGCTTCCACTTTGTCTGAATAGAAAGAAAATGAGAATTCAAGACAGCCGTAAAAGATTATATTATACTGCAGCACTCAAACTGATGTCAATCAACAGAGTACAAACTATCACACATGAAGGGAAAGAAGTTGATATTTTTAATAGCCAATTATGACAAAAACAAAGAAGAATTTAGGGCTAATAATGTGAAAGACAATTGGTTTTTAAAACAAAAATGTATTTATGTTATATTATTTACTATATTGTAAAGTTACACCATTGGACACAAACCAAACCCTTCTCTAACCTATTCTGTACAATGAAAATACCAAAACTGATGGAAACTTTTACATTTAATGAAATATATCCATCAATGCTGGCTGTGTTATGTCGATCAAAATCTATATCAGAAAAATCAGTGAATTTCTGAGAAAAAAAAAGTTATTCTGTGCCTTTCATTATCACTAGGCTTTGTTACTTTAAAGGACACAGACACAAGAAGCAATGCTAAAAAGTATGTAACACACTGAACCACTAAATAAATGGAAGAAAAAATGACACAAGAAGGAACATTATTCAAGGAGCAATCCTAAAATGTATGTACCACACTGAACAATAAAAAATGACACAAGAGGGAACATTATTCAAGGAGCAATGCTAAAATGTATGTACCACACTGAACAATTAAATGAATGGAAGAAAAAATGACACAAGAGGGAACATTATTCATTCCACTTTTTTCTTCCAGATGCTCATTCTCCCTAAGCCACACTCAACAGTACCAGTCACGCTCCATATGATTCCATATCAACTGTACGTTTTCCACACTCAACAGTACCAGTCATGCTCTATATGATTCCATATCAACTGTACGTTTTCCACACTCAACAGTACCAGTCATGCTCTATATGATTCCATATCAACTGTACGTTTTCTACACTCAACAGTACCAGTCATGCTCTATATGATTCCATATCAACTGTACGTTTTCCACACTCAACAGTACCAGTCATGCTCTATATGATTCCATATCAACTGTACGTTTTCCACACTCAACAGTACCAGTCATGCTCCATATGATTCCATATCAACTGTACGTTTTCCACACTCAACAGTACCAGTTATGCTCCATATGATTCCATATCAACTGTACGTTTTCCACACTCAACAGTACCAGTTATGCTCCATATGATTCCATATCAACTGTACGTTTTCCACACTCAACAGTACCAGTCATGCTCCATATGATTCCATATCAACTGTACGTTTTCCACACTCAACACTACCAATCATGCTCTATATGATTCCATATCAATTGTAAGTTTTCCATACTCAACACTACCAATCATGCTCTATATGATTCCATATCAATTGTAAGTTTTCTACACTCAACACTACAAACCCTGCTCTATATGATTTCATGTTAATTGTAAGTCTTCCACATTCAACACTACAAACTATGCTCTATTATTATGATTCTACATTAATTGTTAAGTTTTCCATTTGATTTCTCCTTAATAGTCATGCTCTATATGATTCCATCTCAATTGTAAGTTTTCCATCTGATTTCTCCTTAATAGTCATGCTCCATATGATTCCATCTAAACTGTAAGTTTTCCATCTGATTTCTCCTTAATAGTCATGCTCTATATGATTCCATATCCATTGTAAGTTTTCCACTTGATTTCTCCTTAATAGTCATGCTCTACATGATTCCATATCCATTGTAGGTTTTCCCATATTTCTCCGTAACAGTCTACATGTAACTCACCATCTGGGCTGACATAAATGAAGCAAAGTGGATATGTCATACGCCCATCACTCTTTTTGTGGACATATCTCAGCAGAACATAGCATGGCTGACTTTCAGGAAGCTCATTCTGTATTTCCTCTATGGTTGTGTCCTAAAACAGTGCACAGAAACAAGCAGAACATGTCATCGTTATCACTTTCTCTGGAAGTTCTTAATCACAGTTCATCTATGCTAATATCTTAAAGTGAAATCTAGAAGCAATTTCTCTATCAGCTTCATAGCATGTCATCTAAACCTATCAGCCATATTTAAATTCACATTAGAGCTTTTTTGTAGCATGTACAAAAAAGTACCCAAGAAATGGCTTCTGTGATGGCAAATCAATACACTGATTTAGTACTTCTGAAAACACACACACACACACAAGCACACACGAACACATGAACACACAAACACACACACACACACACACCACACACACACACACACACACACACACACAATCTCTTTCTCTGTCTCTCTAATGTATATTCACCTCATGCTCTTCATCTTCTACAACAACACCGTGCTTGATTTTTACTGCAACAAACAAATCAATACATGAAAGATATTTGCATCTTGTATAATGTGAGAGTGACAATGCACATACAATGATAATGACATACATGTTCATATTCATACATAGGATGCAAACGTTCTAAAACATGCACAAGAACACATACATGCAAGCATACATACATAAATACAGACATGTGTTCATGCGCATGCATGCACACACACACACACACACACACACACACACACACAAACATGTGCGTGTGTGCAAACATATAAAAGCACACACACACACACTTTATTTGCAACAGAGTCTTTTTTTTCCTTTTTTGTACTCCCAGTTCTTATAGAACAGGGAATACTTTAGAATGGGAACGAAGAAATGCTCTCTGTGTGTGTGTGTGTGTGTGTGTGTGTGTGTGTGTGTGTGTGTGTGTGTGTGTGTGTGTGTGTGCGTGTATGTGTGTGTGTGTGTGTGTGTGTGTGTGTGTGTGTGTGTGTGTGTGTCCGTCCGTCCATCCGTGGTCAAAATGTGTTCCACTCGCTCCAGACAAAACTACTGGGCCGATCTTTCTGAAAATTTGTAGGTATGTTCATCATGGATCAAGGATGATGCCCAATGTGTTATTTTACAATTATGGCCATTACTAATGGCCATAACGGCCAATAACCATTTTCATTCTTTATGGAATATCTTAGAAAGTACTTGGCCGATCTCTCTGAAAATTTGTAGGCATGTTCATTACGGGTCATGGGTGATGCCCGATGTGTTATTTTACTGTTATAGCCATTACTCACGGCCCTAACGGCCCATAACGGTTTTCCTTCTTTATGGAATATCTTAGAAAGTACTTGGCCGATCTCTCTGAAAATTTGTAGGCATGTTCATTGTGGGTCACGGATGATGCCTGATGTGTAATTTTACCGTTATAGCCATTACTAATGGCAGCCCATAACAGTTTTTCTTCTTTATGGTATATCTCAGAAAGTACCTGGCCAATCTTTCTGAAAATGTGTAGGTACGTTCACTATGGGTCACAGATCATGCCTGATGTTTTATTTTACCGTTATAGCCATTGCTAATGGTCATAATGGCCCATAACGGTTTTCCTTCTTTATGGAATATCTCAGAAAGTACATGGCCGATCTTTCTGAAAATGTGTAGGCATGTTCATTATGGGTCACGGATGATGCCCGATGTGTTATTTTACCATTATAACTGCTACTAACGGCCATAATGGCCCATAACGGTTTTCCTTCTTTATGAAATCTCAGAAAATACTTGGCCGATCTTTCTGAAAATGTGTAGGTATGTTCATTATGGGTCATGGATGATACCCGATGTGTTATTTTACCGTTATAGCTGTTACTAACGGCTATAACAGCCCATAACGGTTTTTGTTCTTTATAGAAAATCTCAGAAAGTACTTGGCCGATCTTTCTGAAAATGTGTAGGCATGTTCATTATGGGTCACGGATCATGCCCGATGTGTTATTTGAATCATTATAGCCATTACTAATGGCCCATAATGGTTTTTTTTTCTTTATGGAATATTTCAGAAAGTACTTGGCCGATCTTTCTGAAAATTTGTAGGTATGTTCATTATGGGTCACAAATGATGGCCGATGTTTACCAGAATAACCGTTACAAACGTTTCTTCTTTAAGGAATATCTTAAAAAGTACTTTTTCTGAAAATTTGTAGGTATGTTCGTTATGGGTCACGGATCATGCCAGATGTTTTACCATTATAGCCATTACTAACGGCTATACCAGCCATAACAGTTTTCTTCTTTATGGAATATCTTAGAAAGTACTTGGCCAATCTTTCTGAAAATTTGTAGGTGTGTTCATTATGGGTCACAGATGATGGCCGATGTTTACCAGAATAGCTGTTTATAACGGCTATAACAGCCCAAACGTTTTTCCTCTTTATAGAATATCTCATGCATATTCAAGATTAACTGAAAGTACGTTTATATGCTTTGCATCTTGTTTTCATCTAGTCCAACCAGAATGACATATAAAAACCTCTCTCTACCAATAAACATGGGATCCTGCTACATTCATGGTGTCTTAGTTAACTTAAAGATTCGGGAAACTCTCTCTACCAATAAAAATGGGATCCTGCTAAGATCAGGAAACTCTCTACAATAAACATGGGACTCTGCTACATTCATGGTGTCTCAGTTAACTTAAAGATCCAGGAAACTCTCTACCAATAAACATGGGACTCTGCTACATTCATGGTGTCTCAGTTAATCTTAAGATCCAGGGAACTCTCTACAATAAACATGGGACTCTGATACATTCATAGTGTCTCAGTTAACCTTAAGATCCAGGAAACTCTCTACAATAAACATGGGACTCTGCTACATTCATGGTGTCTCAGTTAACCTTAATGATCCAGGAAACACTCTCTACCAATAAACATGGGACTCTGCTACATTCATGGTGTCTCAGTTAATCTTAAGATCCAGGAAACCTCTACCAATAAACATAGGACTCTGCTACATTCATGGTGTCTCAGTTAACTTAAAGATCCAGGAAACTCATCTACCAATAACATGGGACTCTGCTACATTCATGGTGTCTCAGTTAACCTTAAGATCCAGGAAACTCTCTACAATAAACAGGGGATCTGCTACATTCATGGTGTCTCAGTTAACCTTAATGATCCAGGAAACTCTCTACAATAAACATGGGACTCTGCTACATTCATGGTGTCTCAGTTAACCTTAATGATCCAGGAAACTCTCTCTACCAATAAACATGGGACTCTGCTACATTCATGGTGTCTCAGTTAACCTTAAGATCAGGAAACTCTCTACAATAAACATGGGACTCTGCTACATTCATGGTGTCTCAGTTAACCTTAAGATCCAGGAAACTCTCTACCATAAACATAGGACTCTGCTACATTCATGGTGTCTCAGTTAACCTTAAGATCCAGGAAACTCTCTACAATAAACATGGGACTCTGCTACATTCATGGTGTCTCAGTTAATCTTAAGATCCAGGAAACTCTCTACCAATAAACATAGGACTCTGCTACATTCATGGTGTCTCAGTTAATCTTAAGATCAGGAAACTCTCTACCAATAAACATAGGACTCTGCTACATTCATGGTGTCTCAGTTAACTTAAAGATCCAGGAAACTCTCTACCAATAAACATGGGACTCTGCTACATTCATGGTGTCTCAGTTAACCTTAAGATCCAGGAACTCTCTACAATAAACATGGGACTCTGCTACATTCATGGTGTCTCAGTTAACCTTAATGATCCAGGAAACTCTCTACAATAAACATGGGACTCTGCTACATTCATGGTGTCTCAGTTAACCTTAATGATCCAGGAACTCTCTCTACCAATAGACATGGGACTCTGCTACATTCATGGTGTCTCAGTTAACCTTAAGATCCAGGAAACTCTCTACAATAAACATGGGACTCTGCTACATTCATGGTGTCTCAGTTAACCTTAAGATCCAGGAAACTCTCTACCATAAACATGGGACTCTGCTACATTCATGGTGTCTCAGTTAACCTTAAGATCCAGGAAACTCTCTACAATAAACATGGGACTCTGCTACATTCATGGTGTCTCAGTTAATCTTAAGATCCAGGAAACTCTCTACCAATAAACATAGGACTCTGCTACATTCATGGTGTCTCAGTTAACTTAAAGATCCAGGAAACTCTCTACCAATAAACATGGGACTCTGCTACATTCATGGTGTCTCAGTTAACCTTAAGATCCAGGAAACTCTCTACAATAAACATGGGACTCTGCTACATTCATGGTGTCTCAGTTAACCTTAATGATCCAGGAAACTCTCTACAATAAACATGGGACTCTGCCACATTCATGGTGTCTCAGTTAACCTTAATGATCCAGGAAACTCTCTCTACCAATAAACATGGGACTCTGCTACATTCATGGTGTCTCAGTTAACCTTAAGATCCAGGAAACTCTCTACAATAAACATGGGACTCTGCTACATTCATGGTGTCTCAGTTAACCTTAAGACCCAGGAAACTCTCTACCATAAACATGGGACTCTGCTACATTCATGGTGTCTCAGCTAACCTTAAAATCCAGGAAACTCTCTACAATAAACATGGGACTCTGCTACATTCATGGTGTCTCAGTTAACCTTAAGATCCAGGAAACTCTCTACAATAAACATGGGACTCTGCTACATTCATGGTGTCTCAGTTAACCTTAATGATCCAGGAAACTCTCTCTACCAATAAACATGGGACTCTGCTACATTCATGGTGTCTCAGTTAACTTAAAGATCCAGGAAACTCTCTACCAATAAACATGGGACTCTGCTACATTCATGGTGTCTCAGTTAATCTTAAGATCCAGGAAACTCTCTACCAATAAACATGGGACTCTGCTACATTCATGGTGTCTCAGTTAACTTAAAGATCCAGGAAACTCTCTACAATAAACATGGGACTCTGCTACATTCATGGTGTCTCAGTTAACCTTAAGATCCAGGAAACTCTCTACAATAAACATGGGACTCTGCTACATTCATGGTGTCTCAGTTAACCTTAATGATCCAGGAAACTCTCTACAATAAACATGGGACTCTGCTACATTCATGGTGTCTCAGTTAACTTAATGATCCAGGAAACTCTCTTACCAATAAACATGGGACTCTGCTACATTCATGGTGTCTCAGTTAACCTTAAGATCCAGGAAACTCTCTCTACCAATAAACATGGGACTCTGCTTACATTCATGGTGTCTCAGTTAACCTTAAGATCCAGGAAACTCTCTACCAATAAACATGGGACTCTGTACATTCATGGTGTCTCAGTTAACCTTAAGATCCAGGAAACTCTCTACAATAAACATGGGACTCTGCTACATTCATGGTGTCTCAGTTAACCTTAAGATCCAGGAAACTCTCTACAATAAACATGGGACTCTGCTACATTCATGGTGTCTCAGTTAACCTTAAGATCCAGGAAACTCTCTACAATAAACATGGGACTCTGCTACATTCATGGTGTCTCAGTTAACCTTAAGATCCAGGAAACTCTCTACAATAAACATGGGACTCTGCTACATTCATGGTGTCTCAGTTAACCTTAAGATCCAGGAAACTCTCTACCATAAACATGGGACTCTGCTATATTCATGGTGTCTCAGTTAACCTTAAGATCAGGAAACTCTCTCCCATAAACATGGGACTCTGATACATTCATGGTGTCTCAGTTAACCTTAAGATCCAGGAAACTCTCTACAATAAACAGGGACTCTGCTACATTCATGGTGTCTCAGTTAACCTTAATGATCCAGGAAACTCTCTCTACCAATAAACATGTGACTCTGCTACATTCATGGTGTCTCAGTTAACCTTAAGATCAGGAAACTCTCTACAATAAACATGGGACTCTGCTACATTCATGGTGTCTCAGTTAACCTTAATGATCCAGGAAACTCTCTACAATAAACATGGGACTCTGCCACATTCATGGTGTCTCAGTTAACCTTAATGATTCAGGAAACTCTCTCTACCAATAAACATGGGACTCTGCTACATTCATGGTGTCTCAGTTAACCTTAAGATCCAGGAAACTCTCTACAATAAACATGGGACCTTGGTACAAACCTTGCACTACTCCACATAAACTGTCAATAGTGTACTGCTAGAGTTTACCATTCAGAAATCATGCACACACACCACTGTTAAACACTGAATACTCATAAGACATTTTGACAATGCTTGCCAAAAATAGACACAAAATACTTGAACAACACAGGGGTTTCATCAACAGCAAATTGGGAACATTATACGGAAACAACACACACAACAAATGTTGGAAGAGTATCAATTACATGGTTTCTGGACCCTCATAATAATACAAGGACGTAGGGAGGTGGGGGGGGGGGGGGGTGGAAGTGGTGGTGAAGAGTGGGGTGGGAGGGCTTTAGTTGAGGGAGGTGGCGGTGATGGGGGTAAGGCATCCAGAGATCAAGAGATAGGAGAGATGTCTCTCTACAAAATGTAGGACACGAACAATAAAGAACACATATTTTCAATCTCAAAAGAGAAATTAGTTGGTGGTATAACATTATATAATGAATTCACACAAAATGTCAGCCACATTCTAATACATATTCGTGCGTAAAGTTTCATACTACCGATTTCATAAATCACAATTTTTTTTTCAGAAATAAAAAGAAACATGTTAACATATGCTTCCTCCACATAGTTCACACCTAAAGTGAGAGCAGGACCAGTCTCACCGACCATTCAACTCCATTACTATGGACTAGTCTGACCATTCAACTCCATTACTATGGACTAGTCTGACCATTCAACTCCATTACTATGGACTAGTCTGACCATTCAACTCCATTACTATGGACCAGTCTGACCGACCATTCAACTCCATTACTATGGACCAGTCTGACCGACCATTCAACTCCATTACTATGGACCAGTCTGACCATTCAACTCCATTACTATGGACTAGTCTGACCATTCAACTCCATTACTATGGACCAGTCTGACCATTCAACTCCATTACTATGGACTAGTCTGACCATTCAACTCCATTACTATGGACAGTCTCACCGACCATTCACTCCATTACTATGGACCAGTCTCACCGACCATTCAACTCCATTACTATGGACCAGTCTGACCATTCAACTCCATTACTATGGACCAGTCTCACCGACCATTCAACTCCATTACTATGGACTAGTCTGACCATTCAACTCTATTACTATGGACCAGTCTCACCGACCATTCAACTCCATTACTATGGACCATTCTGACCATTCAACTCATTACTATGGACCAGTCTGACCATTCAACTCCATTACTATGGACTAGTCTGACCATTCAACTCCATTACTATGGACCATTCTGACCATTCAAATCCATTACTATGGACTAGTCTGACCATTCACTCCATTACTATGGACTAGTCTAACCATTCAACTCCATTACTATGGACCAGTCTGCACGGCTGTTCAGAGCAAGTTACTTAGTTTTGAGTCTCAGGGGAGTTTACAGCTGCAGAGACCAAGCCGTGAATGCAGGTGAGGGAAAGGAATGTTTTCTGCAGGCCGCTCCCCACCAGCCAGCTAACCGCACTGTATTGGGCCCAACTGAATGTCATCTGTTCATAGCTGGTCGGGCAGCATGCGTTCGGCAAGGTTGAGCGGCCATTACAAATGGGGCTGTAGGTTTGATAATTAGTTATTGTCATGAAAAATGTAATATATCTGCACTATTGAGATGACTGAATTGGCGAATTCCCAACAATTTTCTTTTAATACCAAACTCGACTGGGTTTATTTTCTTGTAGATACATAGATGCCGCAAGAAAGCTTGTACACAAGTGGTCAGGCAATATAGAACAATGACAACAAAACACAATATTGTGCAAAAATGACGTCATCACTTTCTGGAAGTTAATTTTCCCATAGTTAAGTAGTACACAAGTTTGATACATGCCTCTGCACAGACTACAGCAACAAAAATATTGGATTACAAATGTGTAAAGCCTTGTTTGTTTGCCCTTTCACTAAGTGTCTCAATAAGGACGGAAATGTAAAGCTGTGTCTGACCATTCAACTCCATTTCTATGGACTAGTCTGACCATTCAACTCCATTACTATGGACCAGTCTGACCATTCAACTCCATTACTATGGACCAGTCTCACCGACCATTCAACTCCATTACTATGGACTAGTCTGACCATTCAACTCCATTACTATGGACTAGTCTGACCATTCAACTCCATTACTATGGACCAGTCTCACGACCATTCAACTCCATTACTATGGACCAGTCTCACCGACCATTCAACTCCATTACTATGGACCAGTCTGACCATTCAACTCCATTACTATGGACCAGTCTCACTAACCATTCAACTCCATTACAATGGACCAGTCTGACCATTCAACTCCATTACTGTGGACCAGTCTGACCATTCAACTCCATTACTATGGGCCATTCTGACCAAATTCAACCCATACTATGGACCAATCTCACCGACCATTCAACTCCACTACTATGGACTAGTCTGACCATTCACCTCCATTACTATGGACTAGTCTGACCATTCAACTCCATTACTAT
>CM031598.1:715741-744248 GCA_018398815.1 Conus ventricosus
ACACTTATCCCAGCATGTCTTCCACTGAAAGCAAGTTTTGATAAAGTGTTTCTCTTTTTAACTATGTCTTTTTCTGCTGAACAGTCATCTATAATAAATAGTGTCTGCGTTCCTTCAAACAGTTTATAAAACTGTTCTAAACACTCACTCAGTTTATTGCTAGGATTAACTAAAAATATGTCATCATCTGTCCATATAAACCTTCTATCATGATATGCTTTGTTCCATTTAAGTGTTGGGCAGAAAATCACAATATGATCAAAATTATAACGATAAACTGTTTGTAACAGGTTGAGGATAAATATTGTTTTTCCACAACCAGTCTGCCCACAAATCAATGAGCAATGAGGAGTTTTTGTCATAAAGTTTAACTGCTCCATAGTTTTATACTAGAATTTAATTTAATCCAGTTATTGTTTTTATCATGCTCTCTGTCAAAACTTGTTCAGTATAATAAAATCCTATAAGGTCTAAATGTGTAATATTAATCCAATTCAGTTCTGTAAGATTGTTTCTATTTAGACTAATATTGATTTTGTTGCTTGTTGTTATGACCTTAATATCACCATTGTTAAGAACGACGATAGTAACTTTAAGTTTTTTAACGTCTAAGTTTTGCCAGCTAATTAGAATTCCTTTTAAAAGGACGTCACTGACGCCCACAGCCCCATTCCTTGCCTCATCTTTTAAGACAGAAATTTCAAATATCATTGTGAACGCATCATCTAATTTCATTTGCGGAATGAACTGTAATTTTGTAGAAGCATCTTTCAAAACTGATTCTCTTCTGTGGAGGATGTACTGCTTTTTCCCATACGGCGTTATTTCAATTTTTTTCCCGACTATTGTCGTCCGGCATAAGACTTACATGTAAAGGGCCAGAGTTGAATGCTTTTCTGAAACTTTTTTGACGGCTAAAATATGTAAATGGGCTTATGAATTCAAATTTTATTTCCCATTCTAAATATGGTTCTAAGTGCCATTTGAGGTCAGGTTTTCGAACTATTTTATATTCATACTGGCCAACATTATTTGCCTCTAGATTGCGCAGTTTGTTCTAGTTTAGGAAACTTTTGCTGTCACCAACCTCTTTGCGTTTATAATCACCATCTTTAGTGTACTCAAAACCATACAAAGCGCCTATCTCACCGTTCTGTTCAAAGTCCGCAACGTCTGCAAGGTCTTTTAATTCTAAAGTTATACACCTCACAGGCGCTAATGTAACTCCTGATTCTTCTGGCCCACGCGACATTATTTTTAGTAACGTATTATTTTATTTCCAAAACAATGTGTAGGTTATCACATTTCACGACTTTCCCTGTTTTGTCTTTGATTTTTATAATAAATGATCCGACCCTTCCGCAAACTAATCTTTTAAACTGTAAATTAGGGAATTGTATAATTTCATAATCGCAATATGCAGCTTTCCCTGATGGAAGAGCTCTTAAAACAGTTGAGGGCCTTCCATCATATAAGTTTTCATCAGTGCTCAGCTCGTCCAAATGAACATAGAGTAATGAATGTAATGCAAGATCGAGCGGATTTTTCTCCCTCATAAGTAGTTTTGTTTGACGTAACTCTAAAACTATGAACGGCCAGATTGCAGTTGTAAAGCCTAACATTTTAGCTAGCTCTTCATCAAAATAGTACCCTACTTCTTCTTCTTCAGGTTTGAAGGTCAACATTGTTTTTAGATTTGCATTGTTAAGTTTGAGATTAATGTCAAAGTTACTCATTGCTTCTTTTAGTGAGCAAAACCCGTAATAACCATCAGCTATTGTTAACTGGCTAACTAATTGGCCTCTATTATTAACTTTTTTAATCTTGTTATTCTCCTTGGCTTCGCTTATATTAAACCATACGACTTTGTAGAATATTTCATGGAGCGCGACCATTTTGGCCCCGCAATTGTTATCAATAGCATGTTCTAAAAACGAAGGGCGGTCTTGGGTTGTTATTGTTACAAACATTTTTGAACGAAATAAAAATGAGCGCGTTCAAATATACTGATGCAAAATATTCTGTTGGGCCGCACTACAATCTTAAAAATATAGCAACTGATACTCTTGACATTGCTGTGACCCAGACTGCCTCTTTTCATAAAAAGGTGAGTACTCCATTAGCAGATATCTTAACCCCCCTATTGAAAACGACCACATCAAGAAAGCGTGGTTTAGTCATCCGATGCAGTTTTATCAGAACCCAGTTAAACTTTGCTGTGTTTTGCGCATCAACTGGGTGTGGAGTGTCGTAATGCTGATCATTTAAATCACCATGATCCTTTGGTGAGGTCAGTGTATAGATTTCATTTCTATTACACCTTCAGACGTATTTTGACTGAACTGCAAGCGCCATTACCAAATGACAAACCATTTAATCCACTCAGCAACATAATAGACATGAAGGCTTTTAAAAGGATCTGTAACGAATTCAATATTAACATCAAGACAGGCTTTAGACAAAAGTTGGATCATAATCATGGCCTAAGGCACCTTTATTTTCGGGCACGCACAAGAAAGTATAACTATGACTGGCATCCTCCTTTCAAATCTTTTTTTTTGGCAAAAACTTGAGCCCGGGTCCCTACAGCAGAGCATAAAACAGCATGGACAACATTTATTTTAGACACTTCTAAGGGCCTAACAGGTCGGGAAATAGAACGAATAAACGACTCTATTCGTACTTACGTTTGGTGTTTGCTAGGTTCGCAAGCACAGGCAAGATCGAGCATAACTGATCCTTCTACTGGCTTTGACGCACAAAAACAATACTTAGCAAATTTAGAGGACGCCATTAATTCTACAGTTGATTTACCTTCAAGTATTCAAAGGTACCAACATGTTTTACAATACGCAAGATCGAAAGTAGACTTTGCTGTTGGCACTGGTTTATACATGCTGCCTTCTGACCTCAGACTCCCAGATAGGAAAATAATAAACTATAATAATGAAATTCTTATAGCAGGCAATGAACAGAAGGTTGGGAAAAACGACATAAATTCTGAGCCAGTAATATTACAAACAATAAAAAACGCCCAAGATTAAGTCATCTAATTCCCGAAGTCCAAACCCCCAAAGTCATTGAAGACTCAGCAAAGCTCGCGGACTCTGTTCGCGATGACCATGAATATGAAAAGACAGCGCTTGTTCTTGGATTAAACTGGCCTAGATTACTTGGTCTTTATCTTACTAAATATTAACCCAACTATTAAGAGAACTAAATGTCCATAAGTGCTCGGCCATAAAGCCAACTACTTTGCTTGCAGTAGACAAAAGCCAGCTGACAATACTCCCCAATATTCCTGGTAAAGCGTCCACAGGCTTTACCAGCTAATTTTTTTAATAAACTTGCAAGATGATCAAGCTGTTTTTTACACCATGATTTATCAGGCGGAGGCGATGGCGCGGGGCACTGAACTTTGCCCTCCACCACCGCCTGTAATAGCCATTACTAGTGTACTTATTGCAAAACCTAAAGCCGTTATAACGCTTGCTAATGTGACTTCCCTGCTCTCTAAACAATGTTTCTTATTCTTTCTGCTACGTTGTGTCTTCATATAAAATTTTTCGGATAGTTTCTCTATTCTATTCACTTGAGTTCGTAATTGGTCTCGTTAGTAGTTTAGCACTTCTAGTCTTGCTGATCTTTCTTGTTCAAGATCTTTTAGTCTTTGGGTTATTCTTTCTTTAATATCATGCCCTAAGTCGGCGTCATCAGCCTCAACGATTTTTCTTTTCTCTTCTTAATATGCCCATCTAGTTCACCTAGTTTTGCTAAATTGTTTGTTAATTCGCCTCTGATGGTTCTTAAAGCATGATCAAGGGCCTCTATTTCTCGCATGGTAGCGGTGAGTCGTGTATAGTCTTTAAAGCTGTTTCTTCTGAAAAACTGGTTTCGCTTCTATTGTATTTATTAATTCGCCTGCTGATTGATTTAATTCTTTAAGTTCCATGTTTTGCATTTGGTTATCTGTCGGGAGTTCTTGCAGTGTGTTTTGAAGTTTAGCAACTGCATCCCTATCTAATTTTGGTCTAGCAATGCCAAGGCGATTTTGATCTTTCACACTGATCTTTGTATAATTGTACTCTTGGCTAAAAACTTGATGGGTCTGGTTTAGTTGTAAGCCGAACAGATTCTCCTTGATCGCCCCTTACAAACAAATGACCATCTTTTAATTCAAAATCATTTGGGTCATAAATTCGGGAGTTCTTGGCCTAAACTTTTGTAAAATGCTCCGACCGCACTTTCTGTTAATTCACGCCGCATTGAGAGCGCTGAGCGATGCTGTGTCAAAGGGATCATTTCACTCATGTCGTCTTCAGGATCAAAAACATCATAATCTTCTTCGCCTTCAATTCCTGCCATGTTTTAAATAATTAACTTTTTATTTTGTTTATAAAAAAATGGCACTAGCACATGGCTCGATTCTTGACCCGTATAGAAGAATGAAAGAACCCGGTGGCGTGAAGGGAAATAAGCGGAATATTACTGTTCCAAATAATCCATCTACTATTGATGCGGATCAAATTCTTACTGTCAAATTTCCAGACCTAGAGCGGATGAAGTGATTGTGCCAGGCTCTGCGCGTCTACTTTCAAAATAGTACTCGCTTCAACAACAGACCCAAACAGGACAGTTGTACAGAATCTGGGCGGGCAATCGTTAAGAAAATTTCTATAAAACTTGAGGGGCAAGAAATATTTTCTTACACAATGCAGACATATTTTAACCTATTCTGATCTATGGCTAACCGGGAATGAAAGGCTAGATCTTGCGTTTCAAGGAATCGAAAATGAAGAAGCACTAAAACATAGAATAGGCGCCGAAGATATTAAAGACGGCAAAAAGTATGCAGCTGTAAATTTTGCGTATGGAAATCGCTTTTCCATTCCCTTAGATTTGAGTTGTTAAAAGCGCATGCACCCGTACTTTCAAGGAGCGTTAAAAGAACAGATTGTCATATGAACTAACTTTTAAATGAATACAAACGTGTTAATCAAATCATCAGACACCGAAGCAAAGTACAGCATTTCTGACATCTCGTTAGAGTTTGACGTTGTTAGCAACCCTGATTTAGCATACCTGATTGAGGATCAATATCAGTCAAAATTAGCAATATTTTACGAAAGAGTGATTCATCATTCAACATATCCCAAAGCAGGGCAGACACTATATGGAATTTTAGTTTTAGCACCACAGCAAGATCGCTTAAAGGTATTTTATTGCTGTGTGAAGATGAAGAACCGTTCAAAGAGCAAGTGAAAAGTTTTTTTAATCCTAAAATAACGAAAGTGCAATGTACAATTGACGGTAGTCCTAACCAAATCTACGCTAGCGGGCTTAGGCCTTATCATCATTTGACGAAATAAGAAAATTGTTTGGGGGTGGGAGGGTAGAAATCCAACAGCAGACCTAGTGTCTAAAGATTTACATCTTCACAATGTTAGGCTTGATGATTATTTAACAACAAAATACGGTTTATGGATTGACCTAAGGTCAACAGAGATAATGAGTTGTATGGAAGCGGGAGAGGAGTGAGAGACGTAATAAACATTCAATTGATAAAGAAGAAGAAGCCGATAAACCGCTTAAATGTACATTTGTTTTTAATATATGATGCGCAGCTGAATATTGTAAAGAACAGATTAACAGATGTAGTATACTAAATTATTTTTTCATTTTATAAAAAGCATGTCTGTTACGGTTTATCCAAATGTGCCTACAGCGCCGCCAAAAGAAGGGATAGTAGAAACCCCTGAAGTAAAAACCTTCAGATTAACAAACATTACGCAAATGCAACAAAAACTAGAGCAAGACTTTCAAAATACAGCAAAACCAAACGAAGGTATTCTGCTGCCTTTAATGCTGTTACATATGTTAATACTGGAGCATCGACTATAAGCGCCCTATCAGCAGGAACGAGTGTTGGTCTCTTAGCAACGGGCATAGGCGCACCCGCAGCTTACCTCTAGAGGTTTGTCTTTAGCTCTCCGTCTGTGTTCATTAGCTGTAAGTGCGGCTGGAAAAAAATTAAAAAACTAAACTCCAAAAGCACACAGCTATGGTTCAACTAATAACACTAAACTTAGTTCGTTCAAACTGACAAAAAATAAAGCGCTTGTTGCCCTCAAACATCACGGATGAAGAATTTAATCGTTTACAGACCGATTTTGATGACTACAAAAACAAAATTTGGATCTTCAAAGAAAGGCGAGGACAACTTTTTTCTCAACAGCCAGACCCGAGCAGATAAAAAAGGAATGCTTAAAAAAAAGTAAACCGAAAAATAAAACCTGTTCTAAACAGCTCACAGTAACAACACCGAAGGGTTTTATACTTTAGTTTAATGAGTCCAAGCGCAAAAAACCGTTAAATATTGGTTCTGTTTAATATTTTTTTTTAATTTAAATAAATATTTTGGCTTAGAAAAGAAAGACAGCATGGCAAGATAAATGAAGGACAAGACAAATTGTTTAAAGGGAATGCTCGAGAGAGAGCGTTTATCAAGAGCACTGAATGATATTGATTTAAAAAGTCATTGATCCAGCAAACGGGGGGCAAGCGTTGTAAAATGATTTCTCAAGTTCCAAGAAAACAACAATAGACCCCCATTTTAAAGAAAATTTTTAGCTGTTTTAATTGCCCTATGTAACAAAAAAATGAAGAAAATCTAGAAGTCTGGGTCTCGACTAAACAACAGACTATTCTTTCTCGTAATGATTTAAAACACCCGGATGGGCAGACGAACTGCTTGCACAGTTTGACGCTGCTGCTGAAGAAGCCAAAATGAGAGGCTCTGGTTGGGTCAGAGGGCGAAGTCTAAGATAGTTTAAAAAACAGGCTAAGTATGCACCGATTGTAGGCAAGGCTTACATTCCGCTACCTCGGGATTTGGGTTTTTAAAGAGAGCAGTTTTAAACATAAAGAATTCAACGACAAATTTCATGTGGTGCGTTCTTGCAAGGCTGCATCATGTCCGCGAACACGCAGAAAGAGTGACTAACTATCGGCAATAACGCCAAAGATCTTAACTTCAAAGGAATATCCTTTCCGTTAGTGTAGACCAAATTGATCAGTTTGAAGAACAAAACAACCCAATAACTGTTAATGTATACACATGGGATGAGGAAACAATTTGGTGCCAATAAAGTGTCCAAGAACAGTCCAACAATAGGCGAACCACCAAAAGTCATGTGGACTTACTCCTAATGTTTCGCCAGCAGGGCTGCCCCATTACACATTGATACGAACAATGAGTAGACTAATGCAGCATACTTCAAAAGATCATGGCAAACAAGAATTCTGTAGAAAATGTTTAACAAGAATGCCATCTGTTCAAGCCGCGAGCGAACATAAGAAACATTGTAAAAGTTCTGTAGACTGTAAGACAGAACTAACTACGCCCCCGCCAGGATCTAAAGTAGTTTTAAGAACTGGAAACGGCTGCAACATTCTCCATATGTTGTTTACGCAGACTTCGAGTCGCTCATTGTTCCTTATGAAGGCCAGCGCCACAAAAACTTCGAAAAACAGTCTTAATGAGTAATCATCAGATTTTGTTCATTTGCTTTCATTGTTGTTAGGTCGGATGGCGCTCATTCAACGCCAGAATTATACAGAGGCCCAAATGCGGCTAGAAGATTTTTACAGCGCATGCAGCAAGTGCGTAACGCCTGTTCTAATAATCTAAACTTATCTGAAATCATAATGCGCCTGAAGACCAACAACAGTATGACTCTCCAGCCACGCATTGTTGGATTTGTGGTTTAGCCTCTCATCAGACGCAGAGAATCCAAAAGTAAGAGACCATGATCACATTAGCGAAAGTTCAGAGGAGCGGCGCATAACAAATGCAATCTTCAACTAAAGTTTGATCCAAAGACATGGAAGCTGCCTGTATTCTTTCATAACTTGCGAGTTACGACTCCCACCTTATAATGAAAGCAGTGGACGATGCCTTTAGGGTGTCATGCATTGCACAGTCATCAGAAAAGTACATGTGCTTTAATCTGAATAACATTCTTTTTATGACTCTATGCAACACATGATGGGCTCATTAGAGGCACTGGCTATGTCCTTAAAGTCCTGCCCAATAACGGAAGAATATTTTGACTCAACTCTTGTTAGAAAGGGCGTTTACCCTTATGAGTACATGAACAGTTGGGAAAGGTTTGATGAAGATACACTTCCACCTAAAGGCGCGTTCTTTTCTAGTCTTAGAGGAAAGGACATCAGCGACACCGATTACCAGCATGCTCAAGATGCGTGGCAGAAGTTAGATTGTAAAACGATGGGAGACTATCATGACTCCTACTGATGGCCGATGTATGTTTGTTGGCGGATATTTTTGAAAATTATAGAAAGACCTGCATGAAACATTATAGCCTGGATCCCGCGCATTACATTTCTGCGCCCGGGATGAGTTGGGATGCTTTCTTAAAGTTTACTGGAGTACAGATTGATTTATTGTCTGACCTACCAATGATTCAGATGATTGAAAACGGATTGCGTGGAGGAATTAGTATTGGCGTCGCATCATTACTGTAAAGCAAACAACAAATACTTGGACGACTATGATCCAAGTAAAAGGTCTAACTATCTCATGTATTTAGATGCAAACAATCTGTATGGTTGGGCAATGGCGCAATCACTTCCGTTACGCAACTTTAAAATGTACACAGAAGACAATCCGAATAATATTCAAAAGGCATTAAAGTGGTTGGGCAGTTTAACGCCTGACCAACAGCGTGGTTTCATTCTAGAAGTTGACTTAGAATATCCTCATGAACTCCATGACCTGCATAATGACTATCCATTAGCAGCAGAAAGTCTAAAGATGGATCCAAGAGAACCACCTAAACTTGTGCCTAATCTTCGAGGCAAAAAAAATTATGTCTGTCATTACAGACTTCTACAATTTTATTTAAGACATGGGTTGAAGTTGACAGCAGTTCATCGCATAATTGCTTTTGATCAAGAACAGTTCATGAAACCATACATCATGAAGAACACTGATCTCAGAACTAAATCCACAGATGCTTCAGAAAAAGACTTTTTCAAGCTGATGAACAACAGCTGTTTTGGAAAGACTATGGAGAATCCGCACAAGCGTAAAGATGTCAGATTGGTTACTAGAGAGAACGAAGCAATTAAGCTAACTTCAAAACCTAATTATCAGGACTTTAGAAGATTTCATGATCAGCTTTTTGGCATAATGATGAAAAAAAAGAAAGTCAAATTAGACAAACCTGTATTTATTGGGTTTACTGTTTTAGAATTATCAAAGCTTTTGATGTTAGAGTTTCTTTATGACTACTTTAAGCCCTCGTATCCTGAGTCCAGAGTACTTTACACAGATACAGACAGTTTTGTTATAGATATTCCTACTGAAGACATCTATAAAGACATGGAAACCGAAGTGGCTAAAGGGCATGCAGGATGGTACGACACATCCGATTACCCTAAAGACTCGCCTTTACATTCAATTACTAACAAGAAGGTTTTAGGAAAGATGAAGGATGAATTATCTGGAAAGGTGATCAAGGAGTTTGTTGGTTTAAGGTAAAAAATGTACAGTATTTCGAGCCAGGAGAAAATCATTAAGAAAGCAAAGGGAATATCTCGCAGCGTTGTGCAGTCAAACATATCACATGACAACTACAAAGAAGCATTGTTTAGCAATAAGACTTTTCATCATGACAACGTAAAACTGCGATCTAATCTACATGAGATCAACACAACTGTTGTAACAAAGAAGTCATTAGATAGAACAAACACAAAACGGGTGTTTGTTAATCCAGAGTTTTCATATGCAATCGGGCACTGGAGGACCGCATAAACAGGGGGTTTTATATTTTTCATCAACTTTTATTATAAGATCAATCATAGCTTCATCCAATTCATTTAAATCTTTTCTCATGTTTGCTTGACGAGTTCGAATTTTTTTTATTATTTCAAGATATTCTTTTTCCCAATTTGGGGGTTTGGATTGTAGGTGATCTGGATGATTTAGCATGCATTGATTAATCCTCGAAAATGTTTCCTTAATAGCATTACACGCCTGAAATGATTCCCGTATCATTTTCAAGGTCTCTTCCTTTACCATTCTTGTTTCGTTCTGCGCTTCCTTCTGGCCTTCCATTTTAAACCAAAATATATTTACGTAAATTAATTAAAGCGGAACAGTGTCTGGTGGGATTATCTGCAGTTCTTCTTTCACAAAAGATCTTTGAGGAGCTGGCTGTTTTGTTGTGTCAGTTTCTCGTAAATAATACACGGGCGGATTCATTTTTACAATTCTTTTTATTTCATATGGATCAACACTCCAAACTGGATCGGTTGCCCTGATGCGAGTGTCCCCTTCTGCTTCTCCCGGCAAATAAAGGTACCTTACTTTCAAGCCAAATGGTAATAGTTTGCCGGATGAAGACTCTCCTTCAACAACATTTATTGTTTGTTTTTTGATTGCTTGTACTGGTTTTAACCCTTTAAATTCTTCATTATTCATTGCGCGCAAAACTGAGGGCAGTCTTCTAACCCATTCTGTGTTGCGAGAATTGTCAATCAGCTCTCTGTGATACTGGTAGGAGAAAAGTCTTTCGGCTAACTGTTTGTTAAAGTTTTCAACTAAAGCCTGTGATCTGTGAACTCCTGGAATGCCTCTTCTAATAGTAACTCTGTGTTTTAACAATAATTGATTCACTTGGCCTTTAAATTCTTTCCCATCATCGACTTGAATCATGCGAGGGAAAGTTAAGGGACCTCGTTGGTATATCAGTTGTATAGCGACAGCAACAGCAGAGGCACTCTTTTGTGTTAATGGCTCCGCATCTTTGTATCTTGAAGCCATGTCAATGACTGTGAGTGCGTACTTAAATCTTTTTCGTCTAATCCTATCAGAGGGTAAATATAGAAGATCCATTTGATGGGTGTCGTTTGGAGTTGTGTTCACAAAGTGCGGTCTCTGTATTCGTTTGGGCGCAGGTAAATAAATTTGCCAAATCGCTTGTTTAGATAACCATTCCTTTGCTGTTTGTTCACTGACTCCCGCTGCTTGGCTTAGCTTTTTAATTGCTGTGATGCCCTTCCAATATCCTTTGGGCGAATAATAGATTTTGTTCATTTTTTATTCAGCCAATATTATGCGCAACAAAATACACAGCGGTCATACCAAAGACAATAAACAATATTTCTTGCATCTTTTGTTTTTCTGATGGTTGATAAAAGTCACTGAATTTTGGTGGGGGCAATGTCTGGACCGGTTTGCCTGTTACTAGATAATATTCTTTTATTGCTTGGTCAACATTTTTAAATGTGTAAGCTGCATGCCCCTGTTCTTTCAGTGTGTCATTAATAAAATCTAACTGCTCAAGTCTCTGCTTTTCATAGGCGTCTTGTGCAGCTGCTAGTTGCTCCATAGCCTTGTTATGTCTTTTTCTCTCGCCGTCATCCCGCAGTTTACTAAATGCGAAATTACTTCCACTAAAAGCAAGCGCATTCACCACAGCGCCGCCTATCATTATTGCGAGTGAAGCCATTTTTTATAAATGTATTTTTTTCTTACATATTTATTTTGTCTGGAATTATTCCTTGCTTAACTAGAAAATCTTTCGTGGCAACCGAAGCTGCAATGATAGCAATTAGCTTTGCTGAATCCTCAAAGTCTAGTTTGCCAAGATCTGCTGGTTTAATTCTTAACAAGCTTTTACCAAGCATTGAGTATCCTACACTTAGACCACCAATAACAGCAGAATGGTATACAAGGTTAGCAACAGTTTTTTCGGTGCTCATTTTTAGAAAATAAAATAATTATAATTATTAAAAAACATGAACAGTGATGATCTCCTACAGCTACAAGGCAGCCTAAACCTTCCTGAACTTATGAATAACCAAGTTGATGACCAAGCTATTATGCCCAAAAAGGAGAGGCTGTATTCTTTGGCAGCATGTGGAAAAACAAAACAGTTCCTCGGAACTGAATTCAGCATAGAACAGATTCAACAGATGTCGCCGCAAGACATTTTAAAGTATCATAACAGGTATGAAGCGCAGCTGGGGTCTAGAATGGTGAAAAGTGTGGGCAAACGGTTCTTAGTTTGTACACTAAACTAGTCAGTAGATTTGCTCCCATTGATTCTGAACAAGATCTTACGTATGATTTAACGCAAGATCCAGTTTTAACAAAGTCATTAGAGTCTCTAGGTGTGATTTATACTATAGATTTGGAACATTGTTATCGCCATTAATCATGGGATTAATAACTTTTAATCATATAGATTTTATTTCCCTTCAAAATGAACGATCTAGAAAATCAGCAGAACCAGAAAACACTGAATCAGGTGGAGAAAGTAACCAAGCCAGAAAATCAGCAGAAAACGCTGAATCAGGCGGAGACCATTAAAAATCCTGGGCGTGTTGAAGCAGGAAGAAAATTAGCGGAGTGGAACAGACAAAAAAAATTAATGTTACAGAATATGACTCATCATGAAAACATAACGCCGCCAACGCCAGAACAAGTTGATTCAATGCCAGCTATAAAAACTCCATGTGATACAAGGGCGCCAAAGTCTTCATGGAATATTGAACTTAAAACTGTTGCCATTTTTGGCGCCATTGCTGCTGTTGGGGGCAGTTATTGCGGTTATAAAATATATACACAATGGCAACAGAAACGAAAGCTATCAAAAAAATCTGAGCCACTAAATGCAGAAAAAGACACCAGAACGCCAAAACCGCCAATAAGAAAGCTTCATTTTGATCCATTTATAATGGAATAATATTTAAGAACTTAATTTTAAATTTTTAATAAAAATAGATCATGGCGTATTATAAAATGATGGTGTCAATAAATAAAGACATGGAGTCTATAAAAGACATTTCCATAGACCCAAATTGTAATCAATGCGGTTGCTTCGGATGTAAGACCTTCCTTAAGATCTATGCAGAGAACGCTGAGCAAGACATCCTCAACAATGACACGTTTTTTGAGGCGTGTGTGTACTATATTAGACATCTACTATTTAAGATAAAAACATAGCTTGTATTTTTTTGATAATTATAAGATAACTTAATAAGAACCTGGTTGTACTTAAAGGATGACTTAATCAAGAACTTATTAAGAACTTGATCAAGAACTTAATTAAAAACTTAATCAAGAACTTATTAAGAACTTGAAGTAACTTAATTAAAAACTTGGGGTAACTTAATTAAAAAACTTAATTAAGAACTTGGGTGACTTGGGGGTGGGAGTGTGTGTGGTGTACACAGAGCTTTATTATTTGTCATGTGTAACACCACTTGGTGCAAGACAGTGCTTGCGTTTTTGTGATGCATTGGCTCTTTTGTTGCAAGTTCAAAGCAGCCACCAAGTGCATTTAACAAAAGCCTGATTGAATAAAAGACAATTGTTTTAAGTACAAAAAGGCAGCCTAAAAGTTTGTAACAGGGCGTAGAAGCAGGACGTTGAAGCAGGTGAAGCGTAGACAGCAAAGCGACAAAGCAGCAAAAAAAGTCTGATCTCACTGCTGATAACCTTTGACCGCTCTAGATAGAGTGGTGGAGTGTTGAAGAAACGGCTTGCCACTGTGACCTTTGACCGCTCTAGGTAGAGCGATGAAGAAACGGCTTGCTACTGTGACCTTGGCCGCTCTAGGTGGAGCGCTGGAAAACGGCTTGCTACTGTGACCTTGGCCGCTCTAGGGTGGAGCGCTAGTTCTCTCTCACTGCTGCGGACTTTGAGAGGAGTGTGTTTGAAGTTGAATTGGTTCTTGTACAGGAGTAGTCCAATAATTTCTAATCTCCTCACTGCTTGAAAACATTAAATACAAATCCTTCCTCATAGAGTAGACTTCTATGAAAGAAAGACCAACTGTAGAAAACCTTTTAGCATATGGATTCAACAAACAGTTTTACTACCGCTGGCCTGGCATTTTGCCAGCATTGATCCGGCTAGAAAGCACCCAAGCAATACTGGGTCAATCAGGCGAGCTCGCCTGTTTGACCTAGAAAGCGCACGAGCAACAGTCTAAAACATTCGCTAACGACACCTGGCGCGCTGTCAACCTGAAATGAATACACCCCCCTCACCCCCACCCCTCACCTGGCAAGCCCAGTCTCCCGCTTTATTGATTTTTTGGTCGCTTGCCGTGCGCTGTGTGAACGAGGTCGCGCGTCTCGCTAGCCGTAAATTAAGTGATCAGGTTTCGGCCTCGTGTCAGCCTATCTGTTACACATAGTTTTGTAGGTTAGAAATTAGTCAGAATAAGTGTGCGGATTTTATGTCAAAAATATAAAACTTATCACTTAGCCTAGTTTGCTGTGCTCCTCTTTTCTCAACCAGGCTTGAAAATTGGCAGAGTTACAGCAATTACTGCCGTAGCCAAGCTTTTATAGCTGTCTCAAGCCAGCTCCCAACAATCAACGCGTGATGGTTTGTTTTGCTTCGGCCAACTTTCAACAATGCAGCGCCATTTATTAGATAAGGAACCATCTCATCAATAGTCAAACACGTATTAAAACTAGCTACATCTTGTTTCATTTCCTTGAACCAACAAACCTTTAAGATAGCCGTTCATTTCCAAAGCAGTTAGTTCACTTTTTTCGTTTTCTAAAAAACAATCTCTCCGGTTTCACAACATGCAGTTAAAGTAAAACTTATGGCCTCGAATAACAAACCTGTTCTTCAGTAACGTTTTAGCCATTTTAAAATAACACAAGTAAAACACAGTGGTCACAACAGAGCGCAAACAAAACACAGCCTTCTTGTTCAATAGTCCAAAGCAACAATGGCGACCCAGTCGTGTCACGCGACAGCCTCGATTCGGTGTGTCGACGTGGCAATCATTTTCTGATGCAATGGGTTGCAACCCGGCCGAGTGCGCTTCGTTTACACAGATCAGGCTAGGTGCAAACTGCCGCGAGCCGTAAATTAAGTGATCAGGTTTCGGCCTCGTGTACAAATTTTGCGGATTTTATGTCATTTAATTGAGAGAGAGAAAGAGTGTGTGTGTGTGTGTGTGTGTGTCTGTCTGCCCGCCTCTCTGTCTGTCTGTCTGTCTCTCTCTCTGTCTCTCTCTTCTCTGTCTGTCTGCCGGTGATTCTCTCTCTCTCTCTTCCGCCACAGGAAAAGGCGGCTTTTAGGCCACTTTCGCCCAAAAACTCGGTGGAGGAGCAAGTGGCCCAGAATGAAGGTTTCCCTGTTCTCTAGGCTATATTCATGCATAAAGTGAATATAATAAGGCTATATTCATGCATAAAGTGAATATAATAAGGCTATATTCATCCATAAAGTGAATATAATAAGGCTATATTCATGCATAAAGTGAATACAATAAGGCTATATTCATGCATAAAGTGAATATAATAAGGCTATATTCATGCATAAAGTGGTAAATGGAAGTGCACCTCCCTCCATTGTAAACAGTTTCCGGACAAATGACAATAGGCACGTCCACAAGTTAATAATGCCTCTGCCCAGACTTGACCTTTACAAATCAAGCCTCGTATACAGTGGCGGTATGTATTGGAACAATTTGCCTCCATTTCTGAAAGAAATCTCAAGTTTTAATATTTTCAAACAGCGCTTAAAAGGATATCTGCTCAGTAAGTTAAAAGATATAAAAAAAACTGTACCAGTTGATTCCTAAATCAATTAAAAGACTCAGTGAATAGAAATAAAATACTGCACGAGTACAAGCCTGTGTTAGACAGAAATCTTGCACGTGTCATTTGAAGCACAGCAATAATGGGTTAAGCTATTTGACATGTTTTACATTGATGATATCGCTTAATTGCATTTTGTTATTTGATGTATTGTGTGTATTCAAGTCTATTTGACTCTTGTTTCCCCGTTTGTATTTTGTACTTTACATGTATTTTCTTTCTCTCCCCCCCCCCCCCCCCTCCCCCATCCCGCCCACACCCCATACCCCCGCTTCTGCTCTCTCTCTCCTCTCTCTCGCTCTCTTTCTCTCTCTTTCTTTCTTTCTCTCTTTCTTTCTTTCTCTCTCTCTCTCTCTTTCTCTCTCCGCTTCTCTCCACACTCCCCCCCCATCTCTCTCTTCACCCCGCTGCTTACTTTGTATGTTTGTGTGTTGTTTGCGAAAGCGTACAAGTGTTTAGGTGGGTGGGTGTTTGGGGAGGAGTGTTTTCTGGGTGGGGATTGTTAAAGTGGAAGTATGTTACGTTTCTTTGATGTTATTTCCATTTTGTGTATTTTCAGACTTTTCTGTGTGTTCAATCTTTTGTTTGTTAGTTGGGTTTCTTTTTATTTTGTGTCGTTTGTTCATTTTTCATTTCGCAATTTTTTTTTTTTTTTTTTTTTTTTTGGTTCCCCTCTTGGGCGAGGGCTGGATGTAAAAAAGCATGAACTTGCTTATGTATTACCCTCGATAATAAAGAATTTGTCTTGTCTTGTCTCTCTCAAAATTCACTCTCTCCCCCTCTTCTTATTTTCCCTCTCTCAATCCCTCTCTCTCATGCACACAAGACATTCACATAAACATTATTGTTTTTGTTCTTTTTTCTTTAGGTACATAAGCAGCAAAGTAAATTAGTTGCATTCGTTATGAAGTAATACACTTTGCTGAGATATCAGTTTTGAGGGGAAACGGGGGATGGTATGGACACAACCTTGTCCAGCATGTCCCAACACCATGTAATGCTTATTTAATATTTTCTTCATGCGAAAAAGGCCAGAACAAAATACGGTTCCAAAACAAAGCCTGATACATGTGCATTGCATGCCTAAGTGATGGACAAACTTCATCATCCATCAGTGTGACCAGCTGATTGTCTGTAGTTCTTGTTGTCTCATCTTATCTTCTGTGCTTCCTCAGTTCCATTACTCCCAAGCCCAACTCATTTTGACTACACATAGATCCAACACAAAGCCACACCTACATTTGTCCTGTTGTGGCCCAAGTGCTAGCAGTCTATAAGGAACAATCAATATCATGTCATTTTGAGGCTAATCCACCAGAGGACACACTTGAGTGCTACAATGTAACCTCAATGGTGTTTAGTGATGCCTGTTCTGATACAAATTACACAGGATATCATTATCTAAGCTCTCTACTGACTACAGTAATTACTGAGAGGCTGAGCTACAGGTCTTGCATCCTAACAGGAACAAGCAACCTTAGATCAGATCAATCAGAAATGAAACTTTTTCCATGTGGCAGTTTTGAAACAGATCATCATGGTCTGTGACATACGCATAAGCAGCCATGAATCTGCACAGCTCTCTGTCCTCAGACATGTAAGAACAAGGGCACATGTTGTAACCAGTCCAGTTCTTTACCTTGTCCTTTTAGGACTTGTGCACTTTGCCTCTGACACTGAGACATCCATATTCTATAGTGCCCTATACAACAGACCTGCAACTGAACTGGGAATCATCTTCATGGCAACATGCATGCCCTTAATAGCGTTGTCTTTGGCATTTGATGGGACAAACATCTGCCCTCTTCCCCTACCATTGGCATTCTCTTTCAAATGACAGCAAAATCTAAAGCAAATTAAAATGGTAATTCTCAGCTGCCTTATCCTTTGTGATTAATTGCTTGTTTCTTAAAATACTGTACAATACGTGGTTTAAAAAATTAACCTTGTTCTTGAAAAATAAAAATTGCACTGAAAGGCTAGTTTCTTAAAATACTGTACAATATGTGATTAAAAAAACAACCTTGCTCCTGAAAAAATGGTAATTAAAATACATTCCCCACACCTATGATCATTATCCATGACAGCTTATCCTGTAAAACACACACAACATTCTTTGATGGTAAATGCCCATAATTTATTTTGACTTTAAACTCACATGACATGGCATAAACTGTGGATGAAAATTTACACAAACAGTTTGATAACTTATGAAAATTCACCCAAGCACTGTGGTAACCCTGCTTTTAAAATCGCCCTTCCCCGTGTTACTTAGGCACAGACTGGCCCCTTGCTGGATTATGTACCTGTCAGCAGCACTGTAACAAATGGTAGTCGCACACAATGCCACTGGAGTGTAGTTCTCTCAAACCTGGCCTGTGGCCAGTCACTTATACTTTTTTGCTCTTTCTCTCACTTACTCACCATGTGTGTGTGTGTGTGTGTGTGAGTGTGTGTGTGTGTGTGTGTGTGTGTGTGTGTGTGTGTGTGTGTGTGTGTGTGTGTGTGTGTGTGTGTGTATGTGTGTGTGTGTGGTAGCAGCTAAATCACTTGAATTGATATGAGCTTACTTCAACAGAATGAACAGTCTGTATGTGCATGTGTGCGTGCGTGCATGTGTGAGTGCGTGGATGTGTTCACAGACCTGTGCATGCCCATGATCTTACCAGCGCATGTGTGTGCACTATTAAATATGTGTGTATGTCTTCAGTGAAATGTCTGTGAGTGTGTGAAGGGAATCTATACATGTACAGTTATTAACAAAATGCATCACTGCATGAATTCTCATATTCAAACTTATAAACTCAAAGAACTTACATAAACATGAGTGATGTAGAAAGGAAGGGAGAGAGGGAGGTAGTGAACAGATAAGGGAGAAGCAAGAGGAGATAAAGGCAAATAGAAACAGATTTGTCCCAATAGATTTCAAAGAGAAAGGAATGGAAAGAGTAATAAAGAGAGAAAGAGAGACCGAGACAGACACAAACACTGAGACACAGACAGGTAGAAAGAGACAGAAATAGAAAATTATTTCATCATAATTATTTTGCTATGTTGGTATTAGTTTAAAAGTTCAGCTTTTTAATCTACCAATGAATTGGTACAGATTTACAGATTTTATTATTCAAAAATTCTGTTCTCAATTTTTCTCCATATAAATTATTGTTGTTGTTGTTGTTGTCGTACCCTGGCTAAAAGACTCCAGGGATCATCCAAACAGCCGAAGTACTTGAACACTATGGTACAAATGCATCAGCTGGGGATGAGAACATTACGTGTGTGACCGTTTTTGATTACCCCGCCACATGGGCTGCCACACTCCGACTTCGGGGATTTTAGAGACTGATAATGTTATGCTAGGAGCTTGTCACAACTGAAGACAATCCCCGCATAACTATGCAGAGCATAACAACATTTTGATGTAGCCTTGGTGTTCTAGCCTATGTCAATTAGCCTGACACAGCCTTAAGCCAAGGCAACATATAAATTATAATGTCACAACACTTTAAAGTAACTTAGTAAGCCAACAATAGTTTTCAGTCTGTCAGTGTGTCTATGAATGTGTGCGTGTGCATCCGTGTGTGTGTGTGTGTGTGTGTGTGTGTGTGTGTGTGTGTGTGTGTGTGTGTGTGTGTGTGTGTGTGAGCGCGTGTGTGCATGGATGCATGCGTGCATGGATGCATGCGTGCATGTGTGCATGCATGTGTACATGTGTATGTGTTCGTGTTTGTGTGTGTGTGTGTGTGTGTGTGTGTGTGTGTGTGTGTGCATATGTGTGTGTGTGTGCATGTATGTGTGTGTGTGTGTGTGTATGTGTGTGTGTGTGTGTGTGTGTGTGTGTGTGTGTGTGTGTGTGTGTGTGTGTGTGTGTGTGCATGTGATTGTTGGCATATTCAGATTTTTCTAAGTTATGTGTGTAAAATAATTTCAAATGCTAAAATAATTTCAAATGCTGGCCATGTAGGAGAATCTGGAGGACTCCATTCTAACTCAAATACCCAGGGTTTTCTGCAAAGTCCTAGTTGATGGGCCATCGAATGTCCTGGGTTTTCTGCAAAGTCCTAGTTTATAGGCCACAGTTTATGTCATTGTCACTGACTGGGGTCTCACATACTGAATAAGTGCAATGATCTAGGAAGAACATCAACACAACTTATACGGGGGCTTGGGAGGAGGGGGGGGGGGGTGGAGGGGGCTGGGGGCTATAAACTAGAAAATTTTGGTGTTTTGGTCAAAGTTTAGATGTCTTGATCTTGTATCAAATCCATGTCTCTAGATCTTGCATCAAGTCCATGATACAGCAGAACTGATCAAGTGCACTGCTTCTTCTTCTTCTTTTTTTTTTTTGGTGCCCACGATCATGAGGATGATCATTCTGGAACTAATTACTATGAAGAGGATTACGGTAAGTGTAAATACGATCATCAACAGTTTACACAAGTTACACTTAACACTGAAGATGACTTAACTGTCTGTTACTGTCACTATCACTCCTAGCAGTGTGAGGGTACCGTCTCGATGTCTGTGGAAGAGTGGTCACCGATTCCCCATTAGGGCGAAAATCGTCATCTCTGCCAGTCATCCCAGTTCCTGCCAGAATCACAAGTAGCACAGACGCCGGCGCATACTGAAGCTGACATCAATAATATCAAACCTATGCTTACCATGTTTCAAGATCCGTTCCTCCCCCTTCGATGCGGAAATGTAATCAAACACTTCCTACTTTCTCCACGACTGCGCATTGGTTTATTGGCGTTATACTTCCGGCTAGGCGTTTTGTGAATAACGAAAGTAGGCAACTTTGATGTTCCAGTGGAGTTCCACAAATTTGGTTGAACAGAAGGGCCACTTTTCATTTTTTATCAAATACATCAACTGTATTTTACATTGGTTTGTGAAGCAAAATTCTGGAAAGTGAATGAAAAAAAAAAAAAAAAGAAAAGAAAAAAGTGGGCGGGGCATGGAGAGAAAAAGAAACCTGCGGAGCATTTTGCCTTTTTTTTTTTTTTTTTTTTTTTAGTATTGTTACTTTATATATACGAGTGTGTGTGTGTGTGTGTGTGTGTGTGTGTGTGTGTGTGTGTGTTCGGTTAGCCTTGCCATGTTTCTCTAACTTGCACATAGTTCATTTTACAGAACCTGTGATGACACGCACTTCGTAGACGCTAGTAAACGACATCATGATGTTATCTTTTCCTGCGACAACAAAAAGTTTCACCAGACATGCTGTCAAGTTCAGATGCACTCCTGCAGGGACACATGAGGCTTTTTCAGTGCATACTGTAAGGTGTGGGTATGTGACTGCAATGCATGATCGTGTACACAAAGTATGAGTGTGGATAGACAATACATGTAAAACAAAAAATGCTAAACCTATGTAGCAATAACTAACTACCTAACCAACTAACCGACTAACTAAATCTCGCCTTGGCTTAAGGCTGTGTCAGACCAATTGACATAGGCTAGAACACCAAGGCTACATCAAAATGTTGTTATGCTCTGCATAGTTATGCGGGGATTGTCTTCAGTTGTGACAAGCTCCTAGCATAACATTATCAGTCTCCAAAGTCCCTCGAAGTCGGAGTGTGGCTGCCCACGTGGCAGGGTAATCAAAAACGGTCACACACGGAATATTCTCATCCCTAGCTGATGCATTTGTACCATAGTGTTCAAGTGCTTCGGCTGTTCGGATTATCCCTGGAGTCCTTTAGCCAGGGTACGACAACAACTTCTCCAACAACAACACTAACTAAATAAATAGATAAATAAAGAATAGTGTTCAGATTTCCGAAAATTACATTTGTTCAATTAATGAATGAAAATAACTGGAATGTAAGTTTTATTGCTCAGAAACAACTCAGCAACTCTTCTCTAAATTGGTGCCGTCCGTACACAAAATTGGTGTCAAATCTGACATCTTACAATTTGAGTTTTGCATAACTGAATCAACGATTTGCACAGATACTTATGTAGCTATATCATATTAGATCATACAAATTATTGTACTTTCAACAAAACAGTCACTTTAATAATATAGAACTAACTTTTACATGCTTTAACAATGCTCCAAATTAACATTTTGTTTGTGAAACAACTCTGCAAACATTATCCAGAAAAATGTTCATTTTGATATTATGCGGATGCGCGTGTGTATGTATCTGCTTTGTAGAAAGAAATATTGTGTGCATGATCCCCCTCATTTTCCATATTCCCCATATGCAACAGTCTTACACATACGAAAACGAAAGAGTGCAAGAAAGCACAGAGGAGTGGACAACGAAAACGCGTATTTACCTTGGGGTCACTTTCTTTATGAAAGAAACGTCACCAGGATTGTGTTGTATGTGTGCATGCATGTATGTGTATGTGTACCTGTGAGTGTGAGTGTTATAGTGCATGAGCGCGCACGCAAAATGCACAAACACGTGCATGTATTTGTTAGTGTGCGTGTGTGTGTGCGTGCGTGCGTGTGTGTGTGTGTGTGTGTGTGTGTGTGTGTGTGTGTGTGTGTGTGTGTGTGTGTGTGTGTGTGTGTGGTGTGTGTGTGTGTATGCGTGTGTGTATACGAGCCTATGAATGTGAATGCATGTATGAGAGCTCTTTATATTTTGCTTAGTTGCAGCTGATTTTCGAATATAACTGAAATTGACAGCTTAGATTCCGTTTTTTTCATAAGATTTATGCTTATACACATCTTTGCAGTAATCACAATATGGTTTATTTTCAGTAGTATATGTCTGTCAATATTTTCTTGTTTAAGAATTCCCAAAAGCACAATTTCTTCAGAGAACACGATTTTTGTGTTGTATACGGCTAATGTATATTGACTGACAAATTTCCAAAACGAGTTAACCTTATGACAGTGAAAAAAGAAATGTTCAATGTAATCAATTTCATCATTGCAATACGAACAATTTCGATTATCCATGATCTTCATTTTGCATAGCTTCTTCTTCTTCTTCCTAAAATACTGGTTCACTCAAAAACGAGTAGGTCACCAGCGCGCAGCATTATATTAGTCGGGTATATACTTTGTAAGATTTTCCATTGTAAAAACTGTCAGTCTGGTTTCTTTCGTGCGCAAGCGGGGTATTTTCCATATATTTTCATTTAACTCCAGTCCATATTTATTAGACCGAAAACGGGCTGCACATGGTTCTGTGTAACTGAGGGAACACAATGTTGCACGGAAGTCCTTGCAAGATATATGTTTTTTGTTACAACGCACGCACGCTCACACACACAGATCGCCCCCCCCCCCCCCCCCCCCCCCCCCCCCCCCCACACACACACACACACGCACACAAATCCTTTAAGCAGATTAAAGCGGAAGAGTCTGGAACCTTGTATGTACGAAAGAAAACGCCGTCTGACTGGTGGCCCTGATCAGCACAAACTCCGCTGTTTTCAGGTTACCAGGGCTGGGCCCCTTTCGTCCCCCGGTGTATATATCAGAGCTAGCGGCCCTCGTCAACGTGAGGTGGGCCTATTGCACCATGTCTAATGCTGTTTTTTGCCTCTTACATGACACGTTGCTCCGTGAGTTCGGCACATTTCACCATGGCTAATGCTGCTTTTTGCCTCTTACATGACACGTTGCTCCGTGAGTTCGGCACATTTCACCATGGCTAATGCTGCTTTTTGCCTCTTACATGACATGTTGCTCCGTGAGTTCGGCATATTTCACCATGTCTAATGCTGCTTTTTGCCTCTTACATGACATGTTGCTCCGTGAGTTCGGCATATTTCACCATGTCTAATGCTGCTTTTTGCCTCTTACATGACATGTTGCTCCGTGAGTTCGGCATATTTCACCATGGCTAATGCTGCTTTTTGCCTCTTACATGACATGTTGCTCCGTGAGTTCGGCATATTTCACCATGTCTAATGCTGCTTTTTGCCTCTTACATGACATGTTGCTCCGTGAGTTCGGCATATTTCACCATGTCTAATGCTGCTTTTTGCCTCTTACATGACATGTTGCTCCGTTAGTTCGGCATATTGCACCATGGCTAATGCTGCTTTTTGCCTCTTACATGACATGTTGCTCCGTGAGTTCGGCATATTGCACCATGGCTAATGCTGCTTTTTGCCTCTTACATGACACGTTGCTCTGTGAGTTCGGCATATTGCACCATGGCTAATGCTGCTTTTTGCCTCTTACATGACACGTTGCTCTGTGAGTTCGGCATATTTCACCATGGCTAATGCTGCTTTTTGCCTCTTACATGACACGTTGCTCCGTTTGCGAAAGTATTGTGGTACGTTAACGAATTAAAACAACTGCAACAACAAACATACGACAAATCAATAGGTACACTAAAAGCTGTCATTTTTCTAACTTTGAATGTGAACGGTTCGATATGTGAATCAATCGAGGAGTCGAAATCTAAAGGACATATCAAACGTCCACTGTGAAGTGATTAAGACATGGATGATGCTGTCTTTGATAAAACAGATCTAGTTGCAAAGCCAGACGACTGCAGGCGGAAATCTAAACAAATCTTAAATAAATGTTAGTGAACCGCCCAGAGAACGTGGACAAACGAGTCACGAGACAAAACACAACGCGTTTCGACCTCTTAGGTCTTCGTCTGGTGATAAATGAATTTTCGTTGTTTTATTCGTTTATTTATCACCAGACGAAGACCTAAGAGGTCGAAACGCGTTGTGTTTTGTCTCGTGACTCGTTTGTCCACGTTCTCTGGGCGGTTCGCTAACATTTATTTAAGATTTGTTTGATAAAACAAACAAATGAACACAAAGCACAGTGTATCAGAATTGAAGAGATATGTGGGATGACACGTACCTACCGTATGTGGTGGGGTTGAATCTGAACGGGGCTCTCCCTGTACAGATCACCGGGTAAGCGGGGCCCACAAAACCGATTATCAAGCCTCAACTTGCCCATTAATCAGCCGCCCAACTCGGATTTGTGACGTCTCGGCGTCCATAGTAACGAGGACAACACAGGCGTGAGTATATAAGGGGAGGGGCGCCGAGCCAGCGGTAACAAGCACCTCACTTGAACACCTTACGTTCCACTGTGAGCCGTTTGGGTCATTGCTTCGGGTTTTGGTGTCGCTTCTGCACTTCTCTCCTAGCTGTCATCATGGTGAGTCATGTATGACCGGCCTTTGATGGCTGAAAGGTTCGTTGTCTAGTTAGAGTCAATGTTTAACAAATGACTGCTTTAAAAAAAAAATCCGCCATTTTGTGGATCATTCGCAAAAGAAAAAGAAAGAAAGAAAGACTAGAAAACAGCGGATGTGTGTGTTGCGTTTATTTTTCAAATACCATCTATCTTGTGGTCGAAATACGTCTGGTTAAATTTCGCATATTTCTCTGTCTGTTTATCTGTCTGTCTCTCCGTCTCTGTCCCTGTCTGTCTGTCTGCCTGCCTGCCTGCCTGTCTGTTTATCTATCTGTCTGTCTGTCTCTCTCTCTCTCTCGCTCTGCCTGATATTCGTCTGGTTATAGTTCGCCTCTCTCTCTCTCTCTCTCTCTCTCTCTCTCTCTCTCTCTCTCTCTCTTGATTGTGAACGGTACTTCGAATATATGGACATAAAATGCTTCAGGAACTGCTTGACTAAGCTTCGGCTGGGTTTGTTGCCAATCAATGGTTCATTTTTCCGCAGAACATTTAAGAACAATGGAAATTTTCTGTGCAAAATATGCAATGTATTAGAAGACGAGGAGCATGTTATAAACCATTGTATTTTATACACAAGATTAAGGCAGAAATATTTGACTCTTATTGATCAGCCATTCATTAATATATTACAAAATGACTCTGTTTGGAAAATCCGTAGGCTGTGCATGTTCCTTTTTAATGCTTTGAAGACAAGACAGGATTTCATGGAAAGTTTAAGAGAAAATCAATAAGAATGCGACCATGCATTACATATGTCACAAGTTAGATCAACTTCATACTTTTCTTTCTTTTTTTATCCACGATCGCTGAGATATGTGATTTGTCTGACCCCACTCTAGGGGCTGGTGGCCTGAAGAATTAAAAATTTGTTCTTGTTCTTGTTGTTGTTGTTCTCTCTCTCTCTCTCTCTCTCTCTCTCTCTCTCTCTTATTCAAAACGATAAGCAGCATGAAAATAGAAGAAAAGTTTAACTTTTAAGTCAAACGTCGAAAACGCAGATCAACTGACCATGAACTGCTTCACCGACATCCAGTGACTCTGCATAATCATCTTAAGGAAAACTCAACCATGAAAAACAGTGACAAATCAAAGAGAAACTGATCGTGCCACCGGCTGATGATCAAACCGAAACTGACCGTGAGACTAGCTGATAACGCAAGGAAACTGAGTGTGACACTGGGTGAAAGGTCAACAGGAAACTGACCATGACACTGGGTGAAAGGTCAACAGGAAACTGACCGTGACTGTCTCTGTCCGCAGCGTGAGTGCATCTCCATCCACGTGGGTCAGGCCGGCGTCCAGATCGGCAATGCCTGCTGGGAACTGTACTGCCTGGAGCACGGCATTCAGCCTGACGGCCAGATGCCCTCCGACAAGACCATCGGCGGCGGGGACGACTCCTTCAACACCTTCTTCAGCGAGACTGGCGCCGGCAAGCACGTGCCCCGCGCAGTCTTCGTCGACCTGGAGCCCACCGTCGTCGGTAGGTTTTATGGATTGCTGGGACGGATTTGAAAAATTACATAATTTTTTTTTTTCAGTTTTGCTTGTATGTTTATGTACGTAATAAAGAAACAAACGACAACACTAACAAACCTCGGAGGAAGTTGGTATCCTGTTTATACGCTGAAGAAAAGACGACTACAGGACAATAAAATGGGTTCAGAATGTCACATGTGGACCGTTCTCCATGTCTGAGATACGTCATAACTTAATTTTGAGTGAATTCGTCAAACTGGGGAAGGTGTACAACTGATATCGGAACTAGAGTATTAATTCAAAGCGGATTGGTATATAATTTCTTTCATTTTTTAAGTATCTTTAGCGACTTGAGTCCCGACAATGATACATTGTGTACGTTTCTCTGTTGTGTTGTTCAAATCCTAAAAGAGTCAAACAATTATTTGATCGAAAAACTCGTATTCAGGGAATGCGCTGATGGACACGACGACTGGTCCTGTGCTTTGGAGATTGTCAGTCTTTCTTCTGTTTATATTCCTTTCTGTGTCAATCTTTCTTCTGGTTATATTTCCTTTCTATGTCAATCTTTCTTCTGTTTATATTTTTCCTTTCTATGACCGAGATGCCAGTCCTCTCTTAAATTTTCAACGAAGCCCTTCTCCGCGACGAGAAATGTTGTGTAAAATAGCCACGGTGATTGTTGTGTGAAATGGCCACGGTGATTGTTGTGCGAAATGGCCACGCTGATTGTTGTGTGAAATGGCCACGGTGATTGTTGTGTGAAATGGCCACAGTGATTGTTGATTGTTGTGTAAAATGGCCTCGGTGATTGTTGATTGTTGTGTAAAATGGCCACGGTGATTGTTGTGTGAAATGGCCACGGTGATTGTTGTGTGAAATGGCCACGGTGATTGTTGTGTAAAATGGCCACGCTGATTGTTGTGTAAAATGGCCACGCTGATTGTTGTGTAAATTAGCCAAGGTGATTGTTGTGTAAAATAGCCGTAGTGATCGTCCCTAGCGAGTCGTTAGTCACAGCCTTCGATGGAACAGTGATTCACAGCCAGGTGTCAAAGGTCGGAATAGTGATTCACAGCCTGGTGTCAAAGGTCGGAATAGTGATTCACAGACTGGTGTCAAAGGTCGGAATAGTGATTCACAGCCTGGTTCAAAGGTCGAAAGAGTGATTCACAGCCTGGTATCAAAGGGTCGTTCTTTACTTATTGTTTGTTTGGTTGTTGTTTTCAGCTTCTGAAATCTGTTGCTCAGTGTCTTCTGTAATTTGCAAACCAGATATGTTGGCTCTTCAATGAATGACCTCTCTCTCTCCTCTCTCTCTCTCTCTCTCTCTCTCTCTCTCTCTCTCTCTCTCTCTCTTCTCTCTCTCTCTCTCTCTTCAGACGAGGTTCGCACTGGCACGTACCGCCAGCTGTTCCACCCTGAGCAGCTGATCACAGGCAAGGAGGACGCCGCCAACAACTATGCCCGTGGACACTACACCATCGGCAAGGAGATCGTCGATCTGGTCTTGGACAGGTGTGTGTGTGTGTGTGTGTGTGTGTGTGTGTGTGTGTGTGTGTGTGTGTGTGTGTGCGCGCGCGTGCGTGCGCGTACGTGTGTGTGTGTGTGTGTGTGTGTGTGTGTGTGTGTGTGTGTGCCTTTGCCATACATGTCTAAGTAAGGGAGATCAGCCAGTACTGTGTAAGAGAGATACAGCATGTCAATGCCGTCAATACCATTGACTCTCCCTACCAACTGTCAGCAATTTCACGGAATTCGGTGAACGATGTTGACCGACATGTAGATTAATATTTAGACCTATAAGTAAAAGAGAAAGATATAAACAAAGGGGAAAAAACACAATCAACCAGCCAAACAAAGAACGAAGTTCTAACAACATAGTTTCAAATTCAGTGTCTCTGCGTTTAAACAACTCTTCATCTTCGAAACAAACAAGGCAAACATTGTCCTTAAGGGCAGCAGATCGAGAAAAAAAATCTTTTGTACAGTTTAGGTATCACCTCCATGTCCACCACCACCACCATCACCACCATTTCTCCCATCCACCTCCTCCCAGTTTCCCTCTCCTGGCCCCAAAAGAGTGACATCCTCTGAACGATCGGGAGCCGTCGGAATCTTCACTGTTGACAACCCGATGGTCTATGGTGCAAGGGCGACAATGTCATGTGGAGTAAGTGGGTACGTTGTGATTCGGACGATCCAGCGTGTTGT
>CM031598.1:744348-852768 GCA_018398815.1 Conus ventricosus
CAAAAAGTTGCTGATAATTTCATGACAATTTTTTTATGACTTTTGAAAAATTAAGTGACCAAAAAAAAAAAAGGGTTGGGGAAGGAAAAAGAAAGTTGGGAAATAAAGGGAGCCCTTCCCCTTCCCAAAAAAAAAGGGGAAAAAGTTTAAAAACCCTCACTGGCGGGGTGGAGCGGCAACTCCCCCAGCATTTGAAAAAGGAAAAAAATAAAGACACGATCAACAAGTCCTAAAAAGGAAAGCACCCGAAAGAAACTGGGACGGGGCCCGGGCCGCAGTAAAAATTTGGGTTGAATTTGGAATGGAGGACCCAAAAAAACCCTAGACAAAGGGGGAAAATATGAAAAAGGACCAAACCCCCAAAGCCAAAATCTGCTTCCCAGATAAACAGCCAAAAGCAACCAGCAGGGGAAACCCAGACTTGGAGACTCAAGCCCGATCAAAAAAACCCAAAGCCCCCTTCGACGATTTTTTGAAACCCAGGGGGGAAAAAGAAAATGAAGTTTCGGGAGTTTTTTAGAATCGCCAGGAAGAGAAAACCAGGAACAAAAAGGGTCCAAGCCCCAAATTTTTAAAAAAACATTGGGAGGGAAAGAGACATGACCAAACTCAAAGCGCCCAGGAAGACTCAGCGAAAAGGAAGATTTGGGCTTTCACAAGGAATGGAAGGCAAAAAAAAAAATTTTTCCAAGGAAACGGGGAAACGGAGCATTTTTGGATTCGCCGGAACGGCAGGGGTCGCCCATCATTGGCAACAAGCAGCCAGGGGCCGCGCAGCGGGGGGCCCCCCCCCCTCCCCACACCTCTAGACACAAATGACTAAAATGTAAAATAGACCGTAAAAAAATCCTTTTTTTAAAAACCAAGAATACCTTCAAAAAAAAACGAAAAAAAATGCCCTTGGTCAGAAAAAATTCAAAGGCCCCCCCTTTTTTAAAAACCCCCCAAGGGGTTTAAAACCCCAAAAACCCAAATTTTAAAAACTGACATTGACTGTCACGAGTTTGTCACGAGGCCTAGACAAATTGGGGCCTTCTTGGCTGGGGGAATTTTTCATTTTTTTAATCTCGTTGTGTTGTCTTTTTACCCCGCCCCTTAAAAGGGCTTTTTGGAGTTTTCCCACCTTAATGCGTTCACCAGGTTGGTGTATTTTTTCTCTCTCTCTCCCCTTTTTCCATTTCCCGGGGCAATTCTTCCGGGCAAGTTAAAACGGGTGGCTGGTCCCTTTTTCGTTTGAACGGGGCCGTTTTCTATGGCCTCTCGTCTTTTTTTTTTTAAACCTCCCCAAAGCCCCGGCATAAACCCTTGGGCTTGAAAAAATTCTCCCTGTGACGTACCCGTGGCATGTTGGCTGCCATCGTTTAGGCGGTTTTGTTTTCCCACTCGAGTGGAAGATTCCGGGACGCCTGCCCCGGGTTTCGGGTTCCCTTTCCCATTTCGTCGAAGGAAGGTTCGGAAAAACCCTTCTTTCCTACATCGCCGAAGGGGAGGGAAAACCCCGTCATCTCTTTTTCCGCATCTCTCTGCTGTCCCTCGCCCCGGACAAAAGGGTAGAGAGTCGTTTTGGACCCCCCCACTTTGGGTCAACCACGGGAGCTGGTAAGCATCGTTTCGTGGTTTTTTTGGGTGTTTTTTTTGTTACCCGGGCCCAAATTTTTTCCCTTTTTTGGCGCAATTTTTTTGGGTTTTAAAAATTAAATAAAAGAAAAAATTTTTTTGAGACCCATTTTTCTCGGGTTAAAATAAATTTAAAAAACCCTTTGGCCCCACCCAAAATTTAAAACCCAAAAAATTTTTTATTCTTTTTATCCCATCTGGGATGGGGTTTAGTTTGGTGGGGAGGGGGGAACCCTGGTGTTTTCAGGGTTGGAACTTATTTGGGTCTCGCTGGGCCGCCCCTGCCCAAAATTTCCCCGGGTTTCCTTTTTTTTCACCAAACCCGTCTGATTGTGTGTAAAGGGGAACTTTTATGTTTGCGAGCGGCGTACGCATGTTTAGTCGTTTGGATGCGGGGTTTGGAAAATTTGGTGTCTTTTTGAAATTTTTTGCTATAAAAGTGGGGAAAATTTGGGCCCCTTTGGGAATTTATTTGCAAATGGGGGTGGCAGTTAAAACCCCAAGGGTTTTTGCTGTTTTAAGTTCAGTTCCAAAAAAGGGAAAAATTTTGAACTTTAGTGAGGGAAGGGGGAAAAAAATTAGATATTCGGTGTTTACCCTTTGAAGTAATTTCTTTACCTGTTTCCCGGTGTGAGGAGCCCCTTTCCCAAAACTTCCCAGTTGGTTTGTTACTGTGTTATGTTTCAGGTCTGTGTTGAGCGGTGTTTTTTTAATTTTATGCAGAAAACCCCCCCCTTCGCCCACCCAACGAGGGGCTTTTAGGTTTTTTAAACAGAAAAAGCCAACTTTTACTGACTGGGGGGTTTCCAGTCCCCTTTTCTTTTTTTCCTTTCCCCAGCCCCCTTTCCGTTCCCTCCCCCCCCGGGGGATTCACCCAAGCTTGCGCTGTTGGGGCCGGCACCTTTTTGAGAAGCACGTGGTTTTTGGGCGGGAAAGGACCCCTGGCCCCTCCCCGGGGCCCTTCACGACAACCCCACGTCCCACGGGACGCGTTCTTTTTTTGCGGTCCTCGGTTTTCCAAACACCCCCGGTCCACCAGTTGGCCCCGCTATGTGCCGTCCCTTTTGGGGTTTGTGTGTTTTGTCAGGGGTGTGGGAAAATGAAAGCCCACTTCGTTCAAGAACCAACCCTTTTTGGGGCACTTAAAACGACTGGGGCTCACAGGGACTTTGGAGAGGCAGGGTGGGGGGGGAACCACATAAGCAGGGAAAGGGAAAGTGGGCAAAAATTCAAAAATTAAATTTTATGGTTTTGTAGGGGGCTTTTTGAAATGCTTGTTTGTGACTAGGGTTTGGGGGGTTGGGGTTTAAATGCTTGATTGCGTTTATGCGGTGTTTTGAAATGCGGGTTTGGGTGATTGTCCCTTTTGGGTGTTTTTGGAAGCTTTTTTTTGTGCCTATTTTTGTGTGTTGGGGGAAAAAATTTGGGGTTTTTTTGTAATCTTTCTTGTGGGCCCCTTTTGGGGGGGCCGGTAAAGGTCGTCACCCCCTTCACTCCCACTAGACCGCCCCTGTCAGGGAAAGGACCTCCAGGGGTCGGTCGTGCCCATTTTGGGGGGGCTCTTTCCGGAAAGAAGGGTTCAGACTTTTCCCCTCACTTTTGGGGTGGATTTCCCCTGCCATTTTTTGTCTTTTTTGGAAATTTTTTTACCCCATTTTTTGTCGTTTTTTTTGTTTGGGGGGGTTTTTTGGCGGGGTTTAAACCTAGCTGTAGGGACCCTTTTTGGGGGCCTGAACGAAAAACGGGTGTGATTTGGGACTCGAGTTGAGCAAGGGGGAACGACCGCGCCAGACCTCCTCTTTCCCCGCCGGGTCCCCTCACGCAGATAGGGCCGTAAAAACCTTCCCTTTTCCTTTGGCCCACATCTCCCAAATTCCTTTTTTTGTATTTAAAACCATTTTTTTTTTCCCGGGGTTTGGTTATTGGGGTCCGGGGGTTTGTACCGGACGTTATTGTCACTTTTTTTTTCCCTCTCCCCCGGGGTTTTCCCGTCTGCCTTTTTTTTTTTTTTTGTCGGTGACCCCACCGCACGTTGTTTCGTGCTGGGAGCGCTTGTTGCCCAGAGTGGGAGCACCCGGACAATTTTTTTTTATTTTTTTTTTTGGTCCGGTGACCCCACCGCCGTTGCTCGTGCTGTGGACGGGGGTTTTTTCCAAAAGTGGGAGCACCGGACATTGAAACTTAGGGTTTTTTTTTTATTTCCCTGTTTCTAAAGCATCCCCAAAGAGACGTAAAAACCCCCAGGGGTATTTGTTCTTTCGAGTGGAATTGTCTTTCCCCTGTTTTTTGAGAACCGAAAGGATAATTTTGTCATGGCAACGTCTGGTGCGGTGGAAAGGGGCCAAACGCGTGCGTCAAAGAAAAAAGGTTTTTTCCCAAAATGTAGCCCAAAAACTTATTTATTACCAGTACTTCGACAACATGACTTCTATTTAAAATTCCATTCTGTACCGATATCCACCGGAAACTACACTACTTCGCTGGGGGATCTTCCAAGTAGACCCCCGATTTGGCATTTCCCGCTGGGTAACCGCAAGTAATGGGAAAACCAACTGTGGGCTTCTTTTGACCCCAAGAATCCAAAACCCCCCTTTTCTCCAGGGCTTCCCCCCCCCGAAAGGGACCCTTTCCCGGGGGGGACTTTCCTCATGGGAAAGCGAGCCCCAAAGGGGACGGGCCGAGCGGGAAACCCTTTCCCCCGGTGGGGATTTGGTGAACCTGCTCGGGGAAATCCCCTCGGGTTCCTGTTTGTTTTTGGAGCGACAGCGCCCGAAAAAAAAGACCCCTCGTAGGGAAGGGGTTTGGATAGGAGGGGACCCTCTGCGCAGAGGGGAGACTGCCAAAACCGGGAAAAGGGCTGCGTAGGGAAGAGGCTTTAAACCCGGAAACCTCCCATAAGGAAAAAAATTTTACTCTCCGTAGGGAAGAGGCAACTCTGCGCAGAGAGGAACTCCCAAACAGGAAGCCCTCCGCCGGGAAGAGTTAAAACAGCGTAGAGAGGAGGCACCCCCAAAACGGGAAGCCTGGAAGGGAAAAGAAAAGGAAAAACAACTTTTTTCGCGGTCCCCGCTTTCGAAAATAAAGGGGTTTGATCGACAGCAAGTGAAGGTTTTAGAGGCCCAAAGAAAAAAAGCTTCCCAAAGGGGGTTCAGACCAAGGGGGAAATTTTAAAAATTTCTTAGAGTTTTTTTAAAACAAGGAGCAATTTACCAAAAAAATTTGCCCTGAGGAAAAAAAAGGCCATGAAACCTTTTTTTTCCGGGAAATTTTTCGGGTCTGCAAGGGAGTGGTGCTCACTCAAAATTGAAGGCGCGTTTTATTCAAAACCACGGGTTGGCCCCTGCGTAAGCTTTTCCCCCAACCTTCCCACCAAGACAAAACAGGGGGAAATTCAGGTCCCTGAAAAAGAATAACGATGGACCTTCGTGAAGTTTGGAGAAGGCTGCGCAAAACGCTGGGGAAACGGGCCGTCATTTTGGGTTTAAGCGGGCTTGGGGAAACGGGTTTCTCATCGAACACTGCCCAACCCCGGGGTGCCCCCCCAATTTGGGGTGGCCGTATGGGCCCAGACAGAAACCACGGGATTTCGCGGCTGGGGGATTAAACCCGCGGGAGGGTTTGCGAACCCATAGGGCTTTTTGGGGCATCGCCCAGATACGGACGGGAAAGACCCCCAAACGGGAAATTTTAAGTGGCAATAAGGCGCCGACGCCCCGTTAGCGGGTTCGACCCAAGACGGGCAGTTAAAGGGGGCCCCCCAAAAGCACCCGACTGTGTTTTTTTTGGGTCGTCCCGGCCACAAAAAGGAAAGCCCTCCCCAAAAAAGCCCCCGGGCAGTCAGGGGGCAAGTCCTTCCACGTCCTCGTCCCCGGGCTAACGGGGGCCCATCCCAGTTTCGGTAAATTCAAGTGCCCCGGGTTTTTCTTTTTTTGTTTTTTGGGTCACCCTTTGGTCGACACCATCGGGGTTGGGGAGCATCAACGCCCCTTTTTTCGAAAAATTTTTGGGTTTCCCCTGGGGTTTTCAGCGGGGCGCCATTTAAATGATGTGTGGGGGGTTGGGGGCCCTGGTTTTACCTCCACCCGTCCTTCTGTACTCTTTCCCTATCTCCCCCCCCTTTTTTCTGGGGCGAATAGGGGCCCATCGGGGAGGAGCGACCTCGGGTTTTTCCCTTTCCCCAAAAGGAAACACATTTTTCGCGAGGGAGACGAAAGTCATTCTGTGCCCTTTTTCGGTTCTCCCCTTACAGGGGGGTTTTGGGGGAAAATTACCCCGCGCCCCAAAAACCAAGAAAAAAGGAGCGGGAAATTGCGCCCCTTTTCTAAACCCCATCTCTGACGGGGTTTCCCGGCCGGGGCCCGATCCGCAAACCATAAACCTCTTCGGGGCCAGGGCCGGATGTCCAACACCGGGCGACAACGGGGGAAACGTCCCGCTCAGTCTGCCCGACACCCAAGGTAAATTTTTCCAACTCCACAAGGGGATCCCTTTTGGGTTTTTTACTAAGGGAGATAGGGGGGCCAAGCAGCTAGTCACCCCCCAAAACTTGAGAGAATCTGTTCCTTCCCGGGAAGGCCCCCCTGTTCACCCATGGCAGGCCAAAAAGGGCTCAAAACGGACTCCACGAGCGAGAAAAACAAACTTCTTTTTTGGGGCCCGGGGGTGAGTTTTCCCCGGGTTTGGCATTTCTGGCCCCCAGTTTTGCGATGTCCTTTCCATCGGGCAACGCCTTAAAGGGGCCTTTTACCGTTTCCCCCCAGGGTCCTTCCAAAAATTGGGGGGGCCCTTTAGCAAGGGTTTGGGGTTTTTTCCTTGGGGGGAACCCCCCAACACTTGGGAAACAATGTGGGCCCACGACGATGTTTAAACCGTTTTCCCAAGGGGGAGAAATCGATATGGGTCGAAACTGCGCAAAACCCCAATTTGCTGACACTTTTTCCAACTTGCCAGCAACCCTTTGCAGTTTGGGAAAAAACCCAAATACAAGGGCCCGAAAAGACAGGCGTATCCTTTTGTTTGAACGGGGGTTTGAGCCCGGTAGAGGGGTTTTCTTTCTCCCGCCCCAAAAGAAGAACAGTTTACAGCTTGCTTTGGGAGGGGCCCCTTTCCCTGGTCCTTGGCAGTGGGTGGGTGACCGGGACTAAAAGGATTCGCGGCGGGCAAGGAAAAAGGGCCTGTATAATGCCAACCTTTCCGAAGGCCCTACTGCGACGAACCCCATTTCCAGGCAGGATTTACCCTGTCTTGTGGGAGTGGCGATGAGGGACCGGGCCCTGGGGCGGTGGGTCAGGGCATCCCCACTGTTCCCCTCCCTCCGAGGAAAAGTCGGGGAGGGTGTTTTTCTTTTATTCAAACCCTCCCCACGCAGACAGATCAACTGCACCCGGTTTTAAACCAAGATTTTCCCGGGGGTACCCAAGAAGAAAACGGGCCCGAAATTTTGGGTTAATGGAGACATCCCTCCTCTTTCCCGTGCCTGGACCGGGCCGGCCAAAATCAGTCGTCAACTCATGGGTTTGGCCGTGGAACTGCAGCGTTTCACTTTTTTCCCCTATCCCAAAGGGTTTCCCGCAATACGGATCTGACAAACTCGCCGAGCTCCCTAGCCCCACCTTGGAGAAATCAGTCAGGGAACCCCTTCCCCTCACCGGGTTTTGTCCCCTTTTTTTCCCCTGTTCAGGGGAAAATGACAGTTTTCCCCTTCATTTTGGATTGCACTTTTATTTTGGAAGGTTTTCTTTTTTTTGATAAATTTTATTTGTATCTTCCCCCGTGTAATTCAAACGTGGAAGGTTTTTAAAAGGAAAATTTTCGTACTCTGCCCACACAGAGTGTTGGTTTTGGTCCCCCCTTTTTTTTTATTTTGCACATGCGTCAAGGTTTAAAAAGCACTGAAACTCAGAGAAACCCGAAACTAAAGAAGGGGGGGTTTTTTCAACCCAGGGCCCCATGACGATTGGCCAAAATTGGCTGGGAATTTTTCATTAATTTTTGCGTTGTTTTTGTCTGGGATCCGTCCCTTAATGTGGCTTGTGGGGGTTTTTGCACCTTAAAAGTCGTTTTAGCTCAGGTTTGGTGACTTTTTCTCTCTCCCTCTCTAAAAACCACTGCCCGTGCAATTCCCTCCTTCAAATTTTACCCCGGGGGGCTGGTACCTTTCGCTTGAAATGGCTTTTCTCTATCGGCCTCCCCGTCTGTCTTTTTAACCCGGGCCCCCCGGGATATTTCCCCTTACTTGGGGGTTTTCTCACTGTTACGTAGCTTGGGATGTTTGGGGCCCTCGTTTTGGGAGGGGGGGGGGCCACCTCGAGCGGGAAAATGTCTCTGGGAGCGCCTGCTCCGGTTCTGGGTTTTTCACCAACCCTTTGTCGAAGGTACGGCGGTACCCTTTATCCTACAGTCCCGGGCCCTTTTGGGGGGGGAAAAACACCCATCTCTTTTCCCCCCATCTGCTCTGCTGGTTTACATCGACCGACAGAGGGAAAAGAGTTGCTTGACCCCGCCACTTGGGTCAACCACGGGGTCTGTAAGCATCATTTTTGGGTTTGGGTTTTGGGGTTTTTTTTTGGGTTTGCCCGGCTTTAATTTTTTTTTCTTTTGTGGGGCAATTTCTTTTTTGGGTTTTTAAAAATTAAAAAAAAAAATTGTTTTGGGGACCACTTTTTCTCTGGTTTAAATTTAATCTTAAAACCGGGCCCGTCAAAATTATATCCAAAAAATTTTTTTCTTTTTTTGCATCGGTGGAAACGATGCGGTAATTTGGTGGGGGTGGGGGGAAAAGGCCCCGGTGATTCAGGGTTTTGGGACTTTGGGTTGGTTTTCGCTTTCCCCCCTTTCCCAAACGCCGTCCTTTATTCTTCGGCCCCCCGCTGTTTTTTGGGGGGCAAGGGAAAAAGAAAGGTTTTTTTTGTTTGCGAGCGGGGCCCCCCCTAAAGCATGAAAAAGGGCGTTTTTGGGTGCTTGTTGGAGAAATTTTGCAAAAATTTAAATGTTGCCCGTAAAATGTGGGGGGAAAATTTTGCCATTGAAAAATTTGCAAATGTGGTGGCAGTTTTTAAAGCCCGGTTGCTTAATTTGTTCCAAATTTCCCAAGAAAGGGAAAAAAGGTTGAACGTGAAATGGGGGGAAGGGTGAAAATATTAAATTTGATAAAACGTGGGGTTTTGCCTGTTAATTTTAATCTCTTTCCTGCTTCCCTTTTGGGAAACCTTTTGGGGGAACTTTTCCCCATTGGGTTTTTTTACTGTGTTATGCTCAGGCCCCTGTTGAGCCCGGGTTCTGTTTAATTTTAAAGCCCGCCAAAACCCCCCCCGCCCTCAAGCGAGGGGCTGGTTTTGGTTTGACCGCAAAATTTCCCCGACGTACTGACTGCGGGGGCCAGTACCCTTTCCCTTTTTTCCTTTTCCCTCCCCTTCCTTTTTCCTCTCCTCCCGGGGGGGTTCACCCAAGCTTGCCCCCTGTTTTTGGGGCCGGGGCCCCTGGTTTTTAAGCACATGGACTTTGCTGGAGGGTCCCGGCCCCGCCCGGGGCCTTCAACACAACCCTCGTCCCACGGGAACCCCGTTCTCTGCTTCCTTTGACTTCCCCCGCCCGGGCCCCCCATGTGGTTTCGCTTGTGTTTTGGGAATTCGTTGTGGGGTTTTTTGTCAATGGTTTCGGCATTGAAAGACAAATTCGTTCAAGAACCCAAACCTATTTGGGGGACTTTATTCGACTCGGGGCTCACCCCGTGGCCTTGGGGAGGCAGGGGGGGGGGGGAACCACATGAAGCAAGGAAGGGGAAAGTGTGCAAAAAATGGCCCTTTTTATATGAATTTTGTTTATTTGGGGGGCGTTTTAAATCTGTTTGTGACTTGGTATGTTTGTTTGGGGTTGAAATGCCTTTATTGCATATGTTTGGTTGGGAGAAATGCCTGGATTGTGATTGTGCCTGTTGTGGGGGTTGGGAAAGCTTTTTTTGGCCAAAAGTGTGGTTTTTGTGAATAAATGGGGGGTTTTATTGAACTTCTTGTGGGGTCCCCTTGCGGGGCGTGTTAGGTCAGTACTCCCTTCACTCCCCTTTACTCCCATCTAGACCGCTCCTGTCCGGGCAGACCTCCAGGGGTCGGTCCCTAAAATTGACAATCTTCCCACCATTAAAACCCGTCCGTTTTTATGTCCCATCCCTTTGGGGCGATGAACCCCTTTTATGAAAAAAATCTTTTAACATCGAAAAAAACGCAAATTTCAAGTAGTAAGTACAAAGTAAAAAAACGATAGAACAACAACGCAACGTTAAATAAAATTTTCTACTAATTTCAACTACTACAAAAACAACGGTTTTCTACACATTTCCCACTACTTCCGGGGGCCCAAAACCAAAACGGGGGGGGGGGCCCCCCGGGGGGGGGTTTTTCCCGGTTCGGTCCCCGTTTAAAAAGGGAGGGGGGGGGGGGGGAGGGAGGGGAGGGATGGGGGGGGAAAAACCCAAAAAAGGAAAAAACCGAAAATTTTTTCCCAGGGTAAATTGGGGAAACCCGAAAAATTTTTTGCCTTTTTTTTAACCGCCCAGGGGCAAAAGGGGGAAAAAGAGGGAAAAAAAGGAAACCCCCTTAAATTTGGGAGGGGAGAGAGAGTAGAGAAAAGAGAAAAAGGGGAGAGAGAAAAGAGAGAGAGAGAGGACAAAAAAGCAAACAAAAATTAAAACGAGAAAAAAAAGCAGAAAAGAAGCAATTTTTCCAACCCCAACCCAGGGCCGGAAAAAACCCAAAAAAGAAAAAATAAAAGGGGAAAAAAAAAGGGAAAAAAGGGGGAAAGAAAACAGTCCAACAAAAACCTACAACAGTCAAAAGACAAAGTCCATCCAAAAAACCTTTTCAACCGGGGCCCCCCTAAAAAGACATCCCAAAATCCATCAAATCAAACCCACAACCCGCGCCCTCTACAGACATCACAGTCCCCCAAATCACCAAAAACAGGCCCTCTTGCCCTTCCCAAAAACATTCCAGCCCCCCAGACTAAGTCCATTACCCTTCAACACGCCCCCTTCCGAAAAGGTCCATCAAAACCACAAAAGAAAATTTTCCCCTTTAACAGATGTTTGGGTTTTCAGGGTTTGGCCCAAACGTTTAAGGTGGACGAAAAAACCACCCCCCCAAAACCCACAAGGGAAGGGAAATTGGGTTTGGAAACCCTAAACAGGGGAAAAATTTTCTAAAGGCAAAATTTAAATTCCCAAAACGGGCATTTTTTTTGGGGGGGGGGGAAAACTGGGGAAAACCCTCACACGGATCCAAATTAAAACAACCAACCCGGCAGCCCCCAAAATGGTTTGCGTCGAAGAAACCCCAGAGTCCCCGGGGAAACCCTTTTTTTTTAAAAAACAAAAACAAAACAATTTTCACAAGGAACACAATCGACCCTTTAAAATTTTCCAATACCATCCCCCTCCTGAAACCCCAAAGTACAGGGACCCAATAGGAAAAAAAAGCAAAAATGGTTTTTCCACCCAAAAGTTAGGTTTTGGGTTTGGGGAGAACAGATAAATGTCCGTTCAACCCCCCCTTGCTTCACCACCGAGTTTTTGGGCGAAAGTGGCCTAAAGCCGCCTTTTCCTGTTCTCTGACAAGTAAGACTTCAATAACTAAAAATAACGATTATCTACAAACAAACATACTGTGCAGGGTTATCCGTTTTCAATACTAATTTACTAAACTTTCAGATTTCAGTTTTTGTTTAATCCTATGTTTTTCCTGGTCATTTTCAATAACATCATTTTCGCGCAAACATTCTTCAAATGAGTCTCTGTCTTTCATGTGAAATAACACTACAGTCTTTAACTGTTCTCTAAAGTCTTTTAAAACCGAGTTATATTTCTGGCATAAAATCCACACACTTATCCCAGCATGTCTTCCGCTGAAAGCTAGTTTCGACAAAGTGTTTCTCTTTTTTAACTATGTCTCTTTCTGCTGAACAGTCATCTATAATAAATAGTGTCTGCGTTCCTTCAAACAGTCTATAAAAACTGTTCTAAACACTCACTCAGTTTATTGCTAGGATTAACTAAATATATGTCATCATCTGTCATATAAACCTTCTATCATGATATGCTTTGTTCCATTTAAGTGTTGGACAGAAAACCACAATATGATTAAAATTATAACGATAAACTGTTTGTAACAGGTCGAGGATTAAATATTGTTTTTCCACAACCAGTCTGCCCACAAATCAATGAGCAATGAGGAGTTTTTGTCATAAAGTTTAACTGCTCCATAGTTTTATAACAGAACTTAATCTAATCGGTTATTGTTTTTATCATGCCCTCTGTTAAAACTTGTTCAGTATAATAAAATCCTATAAGGTTCTAAATGTGTAAGATTAATCCAATTCAGTGCTGTAAGATTGTTTCTATTTAGACTAATATTGATTTTGTTGCTTGTTGTTATGACCTTAATATCCTCACCATTGTGAAGAATGACAACAGTAACTTTAAGACTGTCAACGTCTAAGTTTTGCAGCTAATTAGAATTCCTTTAAAAAGGACGTCACTAACGCCCACAACCCATCCCTCTCCTTATCTTTTAAGACAGAAATTTCAAATATTATTGTGAACGCATCTCCTAATTTCATTTGCGGAATGAACTGTAATTTTGTAGAAGCATCTTTCAAAACTGTTTCTTTTCTGTGGAGGATGTACTGTTTTTTCCCATATGGCGTTATTTCAATTTCTTTCCGACTATTGTCGTCCGGCATAAGACTTACATGTAAAGGGCCAGAGTTGAATGCTTTTCTGAAACTTTTTTGACGGCTAAAATATGTAAATGGGCTTATGAATTCAAATTTTATGTCCCATTCTAAATATGGTTCTAAGTGCCATTTGAGGTCAGGTTTTCGAACTATTTTATATTCATACTGGCCAACATTATTTGCCTCTAGATTGCGCAGTTGTTCTAGTTTAGGAAACTTTTTGTTGTCGCCAACCTCTTTACGTTTATAATCACCATCTTTAGTGTACTCAAAACCATACAAAGTGCCTATTTCGCCATTCTGTTCAAAGTCCGCAACGTTCTGCAAGGTCTTTTAATTCTAAAGTTATACACCTTACAGGCGCTAATGTAACCCCTGGTTCTTCTGGCCCCCGCGACATTATTTTTAGTAACGTATTATTTTATTTCCAAAACAATGTGCAGGTTATCACTTTTCACGACTTTCCCCGTTTTGTCTTTGATCTTTATATTAAATGATCCAACCCTCCCGCAAACTAATCTTTTAAACTGTAAATTAGGGAATTGTATAATTTCATAATCGCAATATGCAGCTTTCCCTGATGGAAGAGCTCTTAAAACAGTTGAGGGCCTTCATCATATAAGTTTTCATCAGTGCTTAGCTCACCCAAAATGAACATAGAGTAATGAATGTAATGCAAGATCGAGGGGGACTTTCCCCCTCATAAGTAGTTTTGGTTTGGGTGTAACTCTAAATCTATAATTGTTAGCCGTAAAAGCCTAACATTTTAGCTAGCTCTTTATCAAAATAGTAACCTCCTTCTTCTTCAGGCTTGAATGTTAACATTGTTTTAGATTGCTTGTTAAGTTTGAAGAGTAATGTCAAAGTTACTCATTGCTTCTTTTAGGGAAGCAAAACCCGTAATAACCATCAGGTATTGTTAACTCGCTAACTTTGGTCCCTGTTTTGTCAACTTTTAGAACCTTATTATTCTCCTTGGCTTCGCTTATATTAAACCATACGACTTTGTAGAATATTTCATGGAGCGCGACCATTTTGGCCCCCGCAATTGTTATCAATAGCATGTTCTAAAAACGAAGGGCGGTCTTGAGTTGTTATTGTTACAAACATTTTTTAAAACAATTAAAAATGAGTGCATTCAAATATACTGGCGCAAAATATTTCGTTGGGCCGCACTACAATCTTAAAAATATAGCAACTGATACTCTTGACATTGCTGTGACCCAGACTGCCTCTTTTCATAAAAGGTGAGTACTCATTAAGCAGCTATCTTAACCCCCCTATTGAAAACGACCACATCAAGAAAGCGTGGTTTAGTCATCCGATGCAGTTTTATCAGAACCAGTTAAACTTTGCTGTGTTTTGCGCATCAACTGGGTGTGGAGTGTCGTATGCTGATCATTTAAATCACCATGATCCTTTGGTGAGGTCAGTGTACAGATTTCATTTCTATTACACCTTCTGACGTATTTTGACTGAATTGCAAGCTCCATTACCAAATGACAAACCGTTTAATCCACTCAGCAACATAATAGACATGAAGGCTTTTAAAAGGATCTGTAACGAATTCAATATTAACATCAAGACAGGCTTTAGACAAAAGTTGGATCATAATCATGGCCTAGGCGACCTTTATTTTCGGGGCACGCACAGAAAGTATAACTATGACTGGCATCCTCCTTTCAAATCTTTTTTTTGGCAAAACTGTTGAGCCGGGTCCCTACGCAAGAGCATAAAAAAAGCATGGACAACATTTATCTTAGACACTTCTAAGGGCCCAACTAGGGCGGGAATAGAACGAATAAACGACTCTATTCGTTTCTTAGTTTGGTGTTTGCTAGGTTCACAAGCACAGGCAAGATCGAGCATAACTGATCCTTCTACTGGCTTTGATGCACAAAAACAATACTTAGCAAATTTAGAGGACGCCATTAATTCTACAGTTGATTTACTTCAAGTATTGAAAGGTACCAACATGTTTTACAATACGCAAGATCGAAAGTAGACTTTGCTGTTGGCACTGGTTTTATACATGCTGCCTTCTGACCTCAGACTCCCGGTAGGAATAATAATAAATATAATAATGAAATTCTTATAGCAGGCAATGAACAGAAGGTTGGGAAAAACGACATAAATTCTGAGCCAGTAATATTACAAACAATAAAAGAACGCCCAAGATTAAGTCATCTAATTCCGAAGTCCAAACCCCCAAAGTCATTGAAGACTCAGCAAAGCTCGCGGACTCTGTTCGCGATGACCATGAATATGAAAAGACAGCGCTTGTTCTTGGATTAACTGGCATAGGATTACTTGGTCTTTATCTTACTAAATAGTAACCCAACTATTACAAGAACTAATGTCCATAAATGCTCGGCCATAAAGCCAACTACTTTGCTTGCAGTAGACAAAAGCCAGCTGACAATACTCCCCAATATTCCTGGTAAAACGTCCAGGCTTTACGGCTAATTTTTTTAATAAACTTGCAAGATGATCAAGCTGTTTTTTTACCCATGATTTATCAGGCGGGAGGCGATGGAGGTGGATGGTACTGAACTTTGGCCACCGCCGCCTGTAATAGCCATCACCAGTGTACTTATTGCAAATCCTAAGGCTGTTATAACGCTTACTAATGTGACTCCTTGCTCTCTAAACAGTGTTCGTATTCGTTCTGCTAGTGTCGTGTCTTCATATAAAATTTTCCGGATAGTTTCTCTTATTCTATTCACTTGAGTTCGTAATTGGTCTCGGTTAGTAGTCAGCGCTTCTAGTCTTGCTGATCTTTCTTGTTCAAGATTTTTAGTCTTTGTCTTATTCTTTCTTTAATATCAGGCCCTAAGTTGGCGTCATCAGCCTCAACGAGTTTTTCTTTTTCTCTTTTTATATGCTCATCTAGTTCACCTAGTTTTGCTAAATTGTTGTTAATTCGCCTCTGATGCTTCTCAAAGCATGATCAAGGGCCGCTATTTCTCGCATGGGTAGCGGCGAGTCGTGTATAGTCTTTAATGCTGTTTCTTCTGAAAAACTGGTTTCTGCTTCTATTGCATTTATTATTTCATCTGCCGATTGATTTAATTCTTTAAGTTCCATGTTTTGTATTTGGTTAGCTGTTGGGGGTTCCTGCAGCGTGTTTTGAAGTTTAGCAACTGCATCCTATCTAATTTTGGTCTAGCAATGCCAAGGCGATTTGATTTTCAACTGAGTCTTTGTTAAGGATGCGCAGTTGTTTCTGAAGACTTTTAGGAGTGACTTTTGGCTAAAATATGTAAATGGGCTTATGAATTCAAATTTTATGTCCCATTCTAAATATGGTTCTAAGTGCCATTGAGGTCAGGTTTTCGAACTATTTTATATTCATACTGCCAACATTATTTGCCTCTAGATTGCGCAGTTGTTCTAGTTTAGGAAACTTTTTGTTGTCGCCAACCTCTTTACGTTTATAATCACCACTTTAGTGTACTCAAAACCATACAAGTGCCTATTTCGCCATTCTGTTCAAAGTCCGCAACGTCTGCAAGGTCTTTTAATTCTAAAGTTATACACCTTACAGGCGCTAATGTAACTCCTGGTTCTTCTGGCCCCCGCGACATTATTTTTTAGTAACGTATTATTTTATTTCCAAAACAATGTGCAGGTTATCACATTTCACGACTTTCCCCGTTTTGTCTTTGATCTTTATATTAAATGATCCAACCCTCCCGCAAACTAATCTTTTAAACTGTAAATTAGGGAATTGTATAATTTCATAATCGCAATATGCAGCTTTCCCTGATGGAAGAGCTCTTAAAACAGTTGAGGGCCTTCCATCATATAAGTTTTCATCAGTGCTTAGCTCATCCAAATGAACATAGAGTAATGAATGTAATGCAAGATCGAGCGGACTTTCCCCCTCATAAGTAGTTTTGGTTGGTGTAACTCTAAATCTATAATTGTTAGCCGTAAAGCCTAACATTTTAGCTAGCTCTTTATCAAAATAGTAACCTCCTTCTTCTTCAGCTTGAATGTTAACATTGTTTTTAGATTTGCATTGTTAAGTTTGAGAGTAATGTCAAAGTTACTCATTGCTTCTTTTAGGGAGCAAAACCCGTAATAACCATCAGGTATTGTTAACTCGCTAACTTTGGTCCCTGTTTTGTCAACTTTTAGAACCTTATTATTCTCCTTGGCTTCGCTTATATTAAACCATACGACTTTGTAGAATATTTCATGGAGCGCGACCATTTTGGCCCCGCAATTGTTATCAATAGCATGTTTCTAAAAACGAAGGGCGGTCTTGAGTTGTTATTGTTACAAACATTTTTTAAAACAAATTAAAAATGAGTGCATTCAAATATACTGGCGCAAAATATTCTGTTGGGCCGCACTACAATCTTAAAAATATAGCAACTGATACTCTTGACATTGCTGTGACCCAGACTGCCTCTTTTCATAAAAAGGTGAGTACTCCATTAAGCAGCTATCTAACCCCCCTATTGAAAACGACCACATCAAGAAAGCGTGGTTTAGTCATCCGATGCAGTTTTATCAGAACCAGTTTAAACTTTGCTGTGTTTTGCGCATCAACTGGGTGTGGAGTGTCGTATGCTGATCATTTAAATCACCATGATCCTTTGGTGAGGTCAGTGTACAGATTTCATTTCTATTACACCTTCAGACGTATTTTGACTGAATTGCAAGCTCCATTACCAAATGACAAACCGTTTAATCCACTCAGCAACATAATAGACATGAAGGCTTTTAAAAGGATCTGTAACGAATTCAATATTAACATCAAGACAGGCTTTAGACAAAAGTTGGATCATAATCATGGCCTAGGCGACCTTTATTTTCGGGCACGCACAGAAAGTATAACTATGACTGGCATCCTCCTTTCAAATCTTTCTTTTTTGGCAAAACTGTTGAGCCCGGGTCCCTACAGCAAGAGCATAAAACAGCATGGACAACATTTATCTTAGACACTTCTAAGGCCTAACTAGGGCGGGATAGAACGAATAAACGACTCTATTCGTAACTTACGTTTGGTGTTTGCTAGGTTCACAAGCACAGGCAAGATCGAGCATAACTGATCCTTCTACTGGCTTTGATGCACAAAAACAATACTTAGCAAATTTAGAGGACGCCATTAATTCTACAGTTGATTTACCTTCAAGTATTGAAAGGTACCAACATGTTTTACAATACGCAAGATCGAAAGTAGACTTTGCTGTTGGCACTGGTTTATACATGCTGCCTTCTGACCTCAGACTCCAGGTAGGAATAATAATAAACTATAATAATGAAATTCTTATAGCAGGCAATGAACAGAAGGTTGGGAAAAACGACATAAATTCTGAGCCAGTAATATTACAAACAATAAAAGAACGCCCAAGATTAAGTCATCTAATTCCCGAAGTCCAAACCCCCAAAGTCATTGAAGACTCAGCAAAGCTCGCGGACTCTGTTCGCGATGACCATGAATATGAAAAGACAGCGCTTGTTCTTGGATTAACTGGCATAGGATTACTTGGTCTTTATCTTACTAAATAGTAACCCAACTATTACAAGAACTAATGTCCATAAATGCTCGGCCATAAAGCCAACTACTTTGCTTGCAGTAGACAAAAGCCAGCTGACAATACTCCCCAATATTCCTGGTAAAGCGTCCACGGCTTTACCGGCTAATTTTTTTAATAAACTTGCAAGATGATCAAGCTGTTTTTTTACCCATGATTTAATCAGGCGGAGGCGATGGAGGTGGAGGTACTGAACTTTGGCCACCGCCGCCTGTAATAGCCATCACCAGTGTACTTATTGCAAATCCTAAGGCTGTTATAACGCTTACTAATGTGACTCCTTGCTCTCTAAACAGTGTTCGTATTCGTTCTGCTAGTGTCGTGTCTTCATATAAAATTTTCCGGATAGTTTCTCTTATTCTATTCACTTGAGTTCGTAATTGGTCTCGGTTAGTAGTCAGCGCTTCTAGTCTTGCTGATCTTTCTTGTTCAAGATTTTTTAGTCTTTGTCTTATTCTTTCTTTAATATCAGGCCCTAAGTTGGCGTCATCAGCCTCAACGAGTTTTTCTTTTTCTCTTTTATATGCTCATCTAGTTCACCTAGTTTTGCTAAATTGTTTGTTAATTCGCCTCTGATGCTTCTCAAAGCATGATCAAGGGCCGCTATTTCTCGCATGGGTAGCGGCGAGTCGTGTATAGTCTTTAATGCTGTTTCTTCTGAAAAACTGGTTTCTGCTTCTATTGCATTTATTATTTCATCTGCCGATTGATTTAATTCTTTAAGTTCCATGTTTTGTATTTGGTTAGCTGTTGGGAGTTCCTGCAGCGTGTTTTGAAGTTTAGCAACTGCATCCCTATCTAATTTTGGTCTAGCAATGCCAAGGCGATTTGATCTTTCACACTGAGTCTTTGTATAATTGTACTCTTGGCTAAAAACTTTGATGGGTCTGGTTTAGTTGTAAGCCGAACAAGTTGCCCTTGATCGTTTTTTTACAGACAAATGATCATCTTTTAATTCAAAATCATTTGGGTCTATAAATTCGGGAGGTTCTTGGCCTAAACTTTCGTAAAATGATTTAACCTTACTTTCTGTTAATTCATGCCGCATTGAGAGCATTGAGCGATGCTGTGTCAAAGGGATCATTTCACTCATGTCGTCTCCAGGATCAAAAACATCATAATCTTCTTCAGCTTCAATTCCTGCCATGTTTTAAATAATTAACTTTTTATTTGTTTATAAAAAAATGGCACTAGCACATGGCTCGATTCTTAACCCGTATAGAAGACTGAAAGAACCCGGTGGCGTGAAGGGAAATAAGCGGAATATTACTGTTCCAAATAATCCATCTACTATTGATGCGGATCAAATTCTTACTGTCAAATTTCCAGACCTAGGAGCGGATGAAGTGATTGTGCCAGGCTCTGCACGTCTTACTTTCAAAATAGAACTCGCTTCAACAACAGACCCAAACAGGACAGTTGTACAGAATTTGGGGCGGGCAATCGTTAAGAAAATTTCTATAAAACTTGAGGGGCAAGAAATATTTTCTGTACACAATGCAGACATATTTTTAAACCTATTCTGATCTATGGCTAACCGGGAATGAAAGGGCTGATCTTGCGTTTCAAGGAATCGAAAATGAAGAAGCGCTAAAACATAGAATAGGCGCCGCAGATACTAAAGACGGTAAAAAGTATGCAGCTGTAAATTTTGCGTATGGAAATCGCTTTTCCATCCCCTTAGATTTTGAGTTGTTAAAGCGCATGCACCATACTTTCAAGGAGCATTAAAAGACAGATTGTCATATGAACTAACTTTTAACGAATACAAACGTGTTATCAAATCATCAGACACCGAAGCAAAGTACAGCATTTCTGACATCTCGTTAGAGTTTGACGTTGTTAGCAACCCTGATTTAGCAAAGCTGATTAAGGATCAATATGAGTCAAGATTAGCAATATATTACGACAGAGTGATTCATCATACAACATATCCCAGAAGCAGGGCAGACACTATATGGAATTTTAGTTTTAGGCGTCTTATCAATATCGCTTAAAGGTATTTTATTGCTGTGTGAAGATGAAGAACCGTTCAAAAGAGCAAGTGAAAAGTTTTTTAATCCTAAAATAACGAAAGTGCAATGTACAATTGACGGTAGTCCTAACCAAATCTACGCTAGCGGCTTAGACCTTATCATCATTTTGACGAAATAAGAAAATTGTTTGGGGTGGGAGGGGTAGAAATCCAACAGCAGACCTAGTGTCTAAAGATTTACATCTTCACAATGTTAGGCTTGATGATTATTTAACAACAAATACGGTTTATGGATTGACCTAAGGTCAACAGAGGATAATGAGTTGTATGGAAGCGGGAGAAAAGTGAGAGACGTAATAAACATTCAAATTGATAAAGAAGAAGAAGCCGATAAACCGCTTAATGTACATTTGTTTTTAATATATGATGCGCAGCTGAATATTGAAAATAACAGATTAGAATATGTATTATACTAAATTATTTTTCATTTTATAAAAAGCATGTCTGTTAAGGTTTATCCAAATGTGCCTACAGCACCGGAGATGCCAAGAGAAGAGATAGCAGGCAATTCTGCTGTTATAGAAACCCCTGAAGTAAAAACCTTCAGATTAACAACATTACACAAATGCAACAAAAACTAGAGCAGGACCTTTCAAAATACAGCAAAACCAAACGAAGGTATTCTGCTGCCTTTAATGCAGTTACATATGTTAATACTGGAGCATCGACTATAAGCGCCCTATCAGCAGGAAACGAGTGTTGGTCTCTTAGCAACGGCATAGGCGCACCCGCAGCTTTACCCCTAGGAGGTTTGTCTTTAGCTCTCGGCCTGTGTTCATTAGCCGTAAGTGCGGCTGGCAAAAAATTAAAACTAAACTCCAAAAGCACACAGCTATGGTTCAACTAATAACAGCTAAACTTAGCTCGTTCAAACTGACAATAAATAAAGCGCTAGTTGACTCAAACATCACGGATGAAGAATTTAATCGTTTACAGGCCGATTTTGATGACTACAAAAGACAAAAGTTTGATCTTCAAAGAAAGGCGAGGGCAAGTTTTTCTCAACAGCCAGACGCCGAGCAGATAAAAAAGGAATGCTTAAAAAAAGTAAACGAGACATTAAACTCTGTTCTAAACAGCTCACATTAACAACACCAAAAGGTGTTTATACTTTAGTTTATGAGTCCAAGCGCAAAAGACCGTCGATATTGGTTCTGATTAAGTATTTTTTTTTAATTTAAATAAATATTTTGGCTTAGAAAAGAAAGACAGCATGGCTAAGATATATGAAGGGCAAGACGAATTGTTTGAAGGAATGCTCGAGAGAGAGCGTTTATCAAGAGCACTGAATGATATTGATTTAGAAGTCATTGACCCAACAAACGTACAGGCAAGCGTTTGTACATGCTATTTCTCAAGTTCCAGGCAAACTAACAATAGACCCGCCAGTTAAAGTAATGTTAGCTGTTTAATCGACTATGTAACAATAAATGAAGAAAATCTAGAAGTCTGGGTCTCAACTAAACAGCAGACTATTCTTTCTCATAATGACTTAAACACCCGGTTGGGCAGACGAACTGCTTACACAGTTTGACGCTGCCGCTGAAGAAGCTAAAATGAGGGCTCTGGTTGGTCAGAGGGCGAAGTCTTAGAGATTAGATTAAAAACAGGCTAAGTATGCACCGATTGTAGGCAAGGCTTACATTCCGCTACCTCGGGAGTTGGTTTTAAAGAGAGCAGTTTTAAACATAAAGAATTCAGACGACAAATGTTTCATGTGGTGCGTTCTTGCAAGCTGCATCATGTCCGCGAACACGCAGAAAGAGTGACAACTATCGGCAATACGCCAAAGATCTTAACTTCAATGAATAACCTTTCCTGTTAGTGTAGACCAAATTGATCAGTTTGAAGAACAAAACAACCCAATAACTGTTAATGTATACACATGGGATGAGGAAACAAATTTGGTGCCAATTAAAGTGTCCAAGAACAGTCCAACAATAGGCGAACCAGCCAAAAGTCATGTGGACTTACTCCTAATGTTTTCGCCAGCAGGGCTGCCCCATTACACATTGATACGCACAATGAGCAGATTATTGGCGCATACTTCAAAAAACACTAACATACAAGAATTCTGCAGAAAATGTTTAACAAGAATTCCATCTGTGCAAGCCGCGAGTGAACATATAAAACATTGTAAAAGTCTGTAGACTGTAAGACAGAACTAACTACGCCCCCGCCAGGATCTAAAGTTAGTTTTAAGAACTGGAAACGGCTGCAAACGAGCCCATACGTAGTTTACGCAGACTTCGAGTCGCTTATTGTTCCTTATGAAGGCCAGCACCACAAAAACTTCGAAAAACAGTCTTAATGAGTAATCATCAGATTTGTTCATTTGCTTTCATTGTTGTCAGGTCGGATGGCGCCCATTCAGAACCAGAATTATATAGAGACCAGATGCTGCAGAAACATTCTTAAAACGCATGCAGCAAGTGCGTAACGCCTGTTCTAATAATCTAAACTTATCTGAAATCATAATGGCGCCTGAAACCAACAACAGTAGACTCAGCCACGCATTGTTGGATTTGCGGTTTAGAGCTAACGCCCAAGAGTGTAAACCCCACAGTAAGAGACCATGATCACATTAGCGAAAGTTCAGAGGAGCTGCGCACAACAAATGCAATCTTCAACTAAAGATTGAACCAAAGACATGGAAGCTGCCCATCTTCTTTCATAACTTGCGAGGTTACGACTCTCATCTTATATTGCAAGCAGTAACCAACGCCTTCAGGTAGCATGCATTGCACAGTCATCAGAAAAGTACATGTGCTTTAATCTAAATAACATGTCTTTTTAGACTCTATGCAACACATGAATGGGATCATTAGAGTCACTAGCAATGTCCTTAAAGTCCTGCCAATAACGAAGAATATTTTGACCCAACTCTCGTTAAAAAGGGCGTTTATCCTTATGAAGTCACATGAACAGTTGGAAAGGTTTGATGAAGACACACTTCCTCCTAAAGGCGCGTTCTTTTCTAGTCCAGAGAAAGGACATTAGTGATTCTGATTACCAGCAAGCTCAAGATGCGTGGCAGAATTAGATTTTAAAACGATGGAACTATCATGATTCATATTTAAGGCTGATGTAATTTGTTGGCGGACGTCTTTGAAAATTACAGAAAGACCTGCATGAAACATTACAGTTTGGATCCTGCGCATTATATTTCTGCACCCGGGATGAGTTGGGACGCTTCTTAAAGTTTACTGAGTACAGATTGATTTATTGTCTGACCTACCAATGATTCAGATGATTGAAAACGGATTGCGTGGAGGAATTAGTATGCGTCGCATCATTACTGTAAAGCAAACACAAATACTGGACGACTATGTTTCCAAGTAAAAGGTCTAACTATCTCATGTATTTAGATGCAAACAATCTGTATGGATGGGCTATGCGCAATCGCTTCCATTACGCAACTTTAAAATGTACACAGGTACGAAAAAATATTCAAAAGGCATTAAAGTGGTTGGGCAGTTTAACGCCTGTTTCAACAGCGTGGTTTCATTCTAGAAGTTGACTTAGAATATCCTCATGAACTCCATGACCTGCATAATGACTATCCATTAGCAGCAGAAAGTCTAAAGATGGATCCAAGAGAACCGCCTAAACTTGTGCCTAATCTTCAAGGCAAAAAAAATTATGTCTGTCATTACAGACTTCTACAATTTTATTTAAGACATGGTTTAAAGTTGACAGCTGTTCATCGTATAATTGCTTTTGATCAAGAACAGTTCATGAAAAACCCTACATCATGAAGAACACTGATCTCAGAACTAAATCCACAGATGCTTCAGAAAAAGACTTTTTCAAGCTGATGAACAACAGCTGTTTTGGAAAGACTATGGAGAATCCGCACAAGCGCAAAGACGTCAGATTAGTCACCAAAGAGAACGAAGCAATTAAGCTGACTTCTAAACCAAATTATCAAGACTTTAGAAGATTTCATGATCACCTTTTTGGCATAATGATGAAAAAAAAGAAAGTCAAATTGGACAAACCTGTATTTATTGGGTTTACTGTTTTAGAATTATCAAAGCTTTTGATGTTAGAATTTCTTTATGACTACTTTAAGCCCTCGTATCCTGAGTCCAGAGTACTTTACACAGATACAGACAGTTTTGTTATAGATATTCCTACTGAAGACATCTATAAAGACATGGAAATGGAAGTAGCTAAAGGACATGCGGGATGGTATGATACATCTGATTACCCTAAAGATTCGCCTTTGCATTCAATTACTAACAAGAAGGTTTTAGGAAAGATGAAGGATGAATTATCTGGAAAGGTGATCAAGGAGTATGTGGGGTTAAGATCGAAAATGTACAGTATTTCGAGCCAGGAGAAAATCATTAAGAAAGCAAAGGGAATATCTCGCAGCGTTGTGCAGTCAAACATATCACATGACAACTACAAAGAAGCATTGTTTGGCAATAAGACTTTTCATCATGACAACGTAAAACTACGATCTAATCTACATGAGATCAACACAACGGTTGTAACAAAGAAGTCATTAGATAGAACAAACACAAACGTGTGTTTGTTAATCCAGAGTTTTCATATGCAATCGGGCACTGGAGAACCGCATAAACAGGGGGTTTTATATTTTTCATCAACTTTTATTATAAGATCAATCATAGCTTCATCCAATTCATTTAAATCTTTTCTCATGTTTGCTTGACGAGTTCGAATTTTTTTTATTATTTCAAGATATTCTTTTTCCCAATTTGGGGGTTTGGATTGTAGGTGATCTGGATGATTTAGCATGCATTGATTAATCATCGAAAATGTTTCCTTAATAACATTACACGCCTGAAATGATTCCCGTATCATTTTCAAGGTCTCTTCCTTTACCATTCTTGTTTCGTTCTGCGCTTCCTTCTGGCCTTCCATTTTAAACCAAAATATGTTTACGTAAATTAATTAAAGCGGAACTGTGCCCGGCGGGATTATCTGCAGTTCTTCTTTCACAAAAGATCTTTGAGGAGCTGGTTGTTTTGTTGTGTCAGTTTCTCGTAAATAATACACGGGCGGATTCATCTTTACAATTCTTTTTATTTCATATGGGTCAACACTCCAAACTGGATCGGTTGCCCTGATGCGAGTGTCCCCTTCTGCTTCTCCCGGTAAATAAAGGTACCTTACTTTCAATCCAAATGGTAATAGTTTGCCGGATGAAGACTCTCCTTCAGCAACATTTATTGTTTTTCTTTTGATTGCTTGTACTGGCTTTAGCCCTTTAAATTCTTCATTATTCATTGCGCGCAAAACTGAGGGCAGTCTTCTAACCCATTCTGTGTTGCGAGAATTGTCAATAAGCTCTCTGTGATACTAGTAGGAAAAAGTTTTTCGGATAACTGTTTGTTAAAGTTTTCGACTAAAGCCTGTGATCTGTGAACTCCTGGAATGCCTCTTTTAATGGTAACTCTATGTTTTAACAATAATTGATTCACTTGACCTTTAAATTCTTTTCCATCATCGACTTGAATCATGCGAGGATAAGTTAATGGGCCTCGTTGGTATATCAGTTGTATAGCAACAGCAACAGCAGAAGCACTCTTTTGTGTTAATGGTTCCGCATCTTTGTATCTTGAAGCTATGTCAATGACTGTAAATGCGTACTTAAATCTTTTTCGTCTAATCCTATCAGAGGGTAAATATAGAAGATCCATTTGATGGGTGTCGTTTGGAGTTGTATTGACAAAGTGTGGTCTCTGTATTCGTCTAGGCGCTGGTAAATAAATTTGCCAAATCGCTTGTTTAGATAACCATTCTTTTGCTGTTTGTTCACTGACTCCAGCTGCTTGGCTTAGCTTTTTAATTGCTGTTATTCCCTTCCAATATCCTTTTGGCGAATAATAGATTTTGTTCATTTTTTACTCAGCCAATATTATGTGCAACAAAATACACAACGGTCATACCAAAGACAATAAACCCAATTTCTTGCATCTTTTGTTTTTCTGATGGTTGATAAAAGTCACTGAATTTTGGTGGGGGCAATGTCTGGACCGGTTTGCCTGTTACTAGATAATATTGTTTTATTGCTTGATCAACATCTTTAAATATGTAAGCTGCATGCCCCTGTTCTTTCAGTGTGTCATTAATAAAATCTAACTGCTCAAGTCTCTGCTTTTCATAGGCGTCTTGAGCAGCTGCTAGTTCCTCCATAGCTTTGTTATGTCTTTTTCTCTCGCCGTCATCCCGCAGTTTACTAAATGCGAAATTACTTCCGCTAAAAGCAAGCGCATTCACCACAGCGCCGCCTATCATTATTGCGAGTGAAGCCATTTTTTATAAATGTATTTTTTTCTTACATATTTATTTTGTCTGGAATTATTCCTTGCTTGACTAGAAAATCTTTCGTGGCAACCGAAGCTGCAATGATAGCAATCAGCTTTGCTGAATCCTCAAAGTCTAGTTTGCCAAGATCTGCCGGTTTTATTTTTAACAAGCTTTTACCAAGCATTGAGTATCCTACACTTAGCCCTCCAATAACAGCAGAATGGTATACAAGGTTAGCAACAGTTTTTTCGGTGCTCATTTTTAGAAAATAAAAATAATTATAATTATTAAAAAACATGAACAGTAATGATCTCCTACAGCTACAAGGCAGCCTAAACCTTCCTGAACTTATGAATGACCAAGCTGATGACCAAGCTATTATGCCCAAAAAGGAGAGGTTGTATTCTTTGGCAGCATGTGGGAAAACAAAACAGTTCCTCGGAACTGAATTCAGCATTGAACAAATTCAACAGATGTCGCCGCAAGACATTTTAAAGTATCATAACAGGTATGAAGCGCAGCTGGGGTCTAGAATGGTGAAAAGTGTGGGGCAAACGGTTCTTAGTTTGTACACTAAACTAGTCAGTAGATTTGCTCCCATTGATTCTGAACAAGATCTTACGTATGATTTAACGCAAGATCCAGTTTTAACAAAGTCATTAGAGTCTCTAGGCTGTGATCTATACTACAGATTTGGAACATTATTGTCGCCAGCGATCATGGGATTAATTACTTTTAATCATATAGATTTTATTTCCCTTCAAAATGACCGGGCCAGAAAATCAGCAGAATCAGAAAACACTGAACCAGGTGGAGAAAGTAACCAAGCCAGAAAATCAGCAGAAAACGCTGAATCAGGCGGAGACCATTAAAAATCCTGGGCGTGTTGAAGCAGGAAGAAAATTAGCAGAGTGGAACAGACAAAAAAAATTAATGTTACAGAATATGACTCATCATGAAAACATAACACCTCCAACGCCAGAACAAGTTGATTCAATGCCGGCTATAAAAACTCCATGTGATACAAGGGCCCCAAAGTCTTCATGGAATATTGAACTTAAAACTGTTGCCATTTTTGGCGCCATTGCTGCTGTTGGGGGCAGTTATTGCGGCTATAAAATATATACACAATGGCAACAGAAACAAAAGAAATCAAAAAAATCTGAGCCACTAAATGCAGAAAAAAACACCAGCACGCCAAAACCGCCAATAACAAAGCGTCATTTTGATCCATTTATAATGGAATAATATTTTAAGAACTTAATTTTAAATTTTTTAATAAAAATAGATCATGGCGTATTATAAAATGATGGTGTCAATAAATAAAGACATGGAGTCTATAAAAGGCATTTCCATAGACCCAAATTGTAATCAATGCGGTTGCTTCGGATGTAAGACCTTCCTTAAGATCTATGCAGAGAACGCTGAGCAAGACATCCTCAACGATGACACGTTTTTTGAGGCGTGTGTGTACTATATTAGACATCTACTATTTAAGATAAAAACATAGCTTGTATTTTTTTGATAATTATAAGATAACTTAATAAGAACTTGGTTGTACTTAAAGGATGACTTAATCAAGAACTTATTAAGAACTTGATCAAGAACTTAATTAAAAACTTAATCAAGAACTTATTAAGAACTTGAAGTAACTTAATTAAAAACTTAATTAAGAACTTGGGGTGACTTAATTAAAAACTTAATTAAGAACTTGGGGTGACTTGGGGGTGGGAGTGTGTGTGGTGTACACAGAGCTTTATTATTTGTCATGTGTAAAACCACTTGGTGCAAGGCAGTGCTTGCGTTTTTGTAATGCATTGGCTCTTTTGTTGCAAGTTCAAAGCAGCCACCAAGTGCATTTAACAAAAGCCTGATTGAATAAAACAAGACAATTGTATAAAGTACAAAAAGGCAGCCTAAAAGTTTGTAACAGGGCGTAGAAGCAGGACGTTGACGCAGGTGAAGCGTAGACAGCAAAGCGACAAAGCAGCAAAAAAAGTCTGATCTCACTGCTGATAACCTTTGACCGCTCTAGGATAGAGCGGTGGAGCGTTGAAGAAACGGCTTGCCACTGTGACCTTTGACCGCTCTAGGGTAGAGCGATGAAGAAACGGCTTGCTACTGTGACCTTGGCCGCTCTAGGGTGGAGCGCTGGAAAACGGCTTGCTACTGTGACCTTGGCCGCTCTAGGGTGGAGCGCTGGAAACGGCTTGCTACTGCGACCTTGGCCGCTCTAGGGTGGAGCGTTAGTTCTCTGATCGCTTGCCCTAGTTTGCTGTGCCCCTCTTTTCTCAACCGGGCTTGCAACTGGGTTACAGCAGTAATTTGCTGTAGCCAAGCTTTTATGGCAGCTCTAACCGCCAGTAGTAGTACATCCGGCATTGTATATTTAAAGCATTTATATGAAGATAGTGCTAGCCACACACTACTCCTCTCCATACTGGTAAATGTACTAAGGTCTGCCTAACCCTATCTAGTTTGTTTGCCAGAACATTCGAAATCGCCATTCAGTTGCATAAGGGCACACTTGAAGGCAGATGAACTGGTTAGAATTAGAAAAGTAGAAAAGTATACACATCTTAATACACCAATCAGCTTGCCCCATAAACACTGAATCTGTAGTTAACAATCAATCAAGTCTAATACAAACTAAGAACAATACAACCCGGTCTTGCTGCCGTGGCGGCCACAAAGTGGGAGTGACACGTAACAGTCTAGAACATTCGCTAACGACACCTGGCGCGCTGTCAACCTGAAATGAATACACCCCCCTCACCCCCACCCCTCACCTGGCAAGCCCAGTCTCCCGCTTTATTGATTTTTTGGTCGCTTGCCGTGCGCTGTGTGAACGAGGTCGCGCGTCTCGCTAGCCGTAAATTAAGCGATTAGGTTTCGGCCTCGTGTCAGCCTATCTGTTACACATAGTTTTGTAGGTTAGAAATTAGTCAGAATAAGTGTGCGGATTTTATGACAAAAATATAAAACTTATCACTTAGCCTAGTTTGCTGTGCTCCTCTTTTCTCAACCAGGCTTGAAAATTGGCAGAGTTACAGCAATTACTGCCGTAGCCAAGCTTTTATAGCTGTCTCAAGCCAGCTCCCAACAATCAACGCGTGATGGTTTGTTTTGCTTCGGCCAACTTTCAACAATGCAGCGCCATTTATTAGATAAGGAACCATCTCATCAATAGTCAAACACGGATTAAAACTAGCTACATCTTGTTTCATTTCCTTGAACCAACAAACCTTTAAGATAGCCGTTCATTTCCAAAGCAGTTAGTTCACTTTTTTCGTTTTCTAAAAAACAATCTCTCCGGTTTCACAACATGCAGTTAAAGTAAAACTTATGGCCTCGAATAACAAACCTGTTCTTCAGTAACGTTTTAGCCATTTTAAAATAACACAAGTAAAACACAGTGGTCACAACAGAGCGCAAACAAAACACAGCCTTCTTGTTCAATAGTCCAAGCAACAATGGCAACCCCAGTCGTGTCACGCGACAGCCTCGATTCGGTGTGTCGACGTGGCAATCATTTTCTGATGCAATGGGTTGCAACCCGGCCGAGTGTGCTTCGTTTACACAGGGCAGGCTAGGTGCAAACTGCCGCGAGCCGTAAATTAAGTGATCAGGTTTCAGCCCCGTGTACAAAGTTTGTAGGTGGAAATTAGTCAGAAGAAGTGTGCGGATTTTATGTCATTTAATTGAGAGAGAGAAAGAGTGTGTGTGTGTGTGTGTGTGTGTGTGTGTGTCTGTCTGCCCGCCTCTCTGTCTGTCTGTCTGTCTCTCTCTCTGTCTCTCTCTTCTCTGTCTGTCTGTCTGTCTGCCGGTGATTCTCTCTCTCTCTCTCTTCCGCCACAGGAAAAGGCGGCTTTTAGGCCACTTTCGCCCAAAAACTCGGTGGTGAAGCAAGTGGGGTTGAACAGACATTTATCTGTTCTCTGTTGGAGGTTAGGGTTTAGTTCAGAGACAGATCATAGTTACAGACAGTAATGGGGTCAAGGTCAGGTGGATGAACGCAAGATAGAAGTTTAAGAAAAGTTCATTTATCGGCTGTGTCACTCCTTACCTTGAGTCCATCCCTAAACGTTGTCCAAACCCGATTCCTGTTACATTCTAATGAATCTCCAGCAGAAGGGGAAGTGGTGGGGGAGGAGGGGTGTGGGTGGGGATGGAGGGGTGGGGAAGAGGGTAGCTTGAAACCAAAGACAGAGATTATAAACTCACATGGGCGACAAACGCAGCGATACAGACGCAGTTCAACCGCCTCACACCAAACTGTACGAGTGAAAAAGTGGGATTTTGTTGTACAAATCGTAAGGAACTTTACAGAATTCAGCATATCGTGGGGCACGACACATTACATGGGTTACCATTTGTTAAAGCGACAAAGATGAAAACTCGGTCTGCCACATCACCTCGGGATGTTAAACGTGAATACCGTACATAACTAGACGAAAAACAAAGTTTAGACAACCAAGTCTCTGATTCAACTTCATTCCGTTTAAATTCCATTTCATCCTCTGTGCAACCAGCTTCATTCCGTTTAAATTCCATTTCATCCTCTGTGCAACCAGCTTCATTCCGTTTAAATTCCATTTCATCCTCTGTGCAACCAGCTTCATTCCGTTTAAATTCCATTTCATCCTCTGTGCAACCAGCTTCATTCCATTTAAATTCCATTTCATCCTCTGTGCAACCAACTTCATTCCGTTTAAATTCCATTTCATCCTCTGTGCAACCAGCTTCATTCCGTTTAAATTCCATTTCATCCTCTGTGCAACCAGCTTCATTCCGTTTAAATTCCATTTCATCCTCTGTGCAACCAGCTTCATTCCGTTTAAATTCCATTTCATCCTCTGTGCAACCAGCTTCATTCCGTTTAAATTCCATTTCATCCTCTGTGCAACCAACTTCATTCCGTTTAAATTCCATTTCATCCTCTGTGCAACCAACTTCATTCCGTTTAAATTCCATTTCATCCTCTGTGCAACCAACTTCATTCCGTTTAAAATCCATTTCATCCTCTGTGCAACCAGCTTCATTCCGTTTAAATTCCATTTCATCCTCTACGCAACCAATAAAACTGTTGCCTGAAAGGACAACAAACACAAGAAAAAGTACGCGGTACCGTTACCTTCCTTCTATCCCCCCCCCCCTCCCCTTACACCATAAACAGGGGCTTCCTCTAACTACTCCAGAGAAGAATCACGATTCTCATCTTCAGTTTGCAAGTCTAAGACTGGCCACAGTTTCAAACAAAATTGTAACTTCTTGACGTATTCAGCACCTTCCAACCCCTCTCTCTCTGTCTCTCTGTCTGTCACACACACACACACACACACACACCACACACACACACACACACACACACACACACACACACACACACTCTTTGACTCTGATTTGTGTATACGCAGGTGGCTGATCAAGACGATGAGTGCACGGAATGTGCAGTGACAGCTTGGGAGGCAATGTGGGAGATCTGCCTTTGATTGCTGGTGCGGGCTTTCCTTGCCTGCAGCTGTTCTCCTTACTTCACATAAATTGGCGCCTCTATGAATAGCTCGATCCATAGCAGTTTCTTTCCGCGAGTCAGGGTTGATGTTAAACGCAGTCAATGTTTTGAGAGTGTCTTTGAAGCGTTTGTTCTGACCTCCATGGGAACGCTTTCCTTGTTGCAGCTCACCGTAGAAGAGTCTCTGACCTGCTCATCGAAGCTGAGACATCAGGATGGTGAGGATGCTCCGCAGGCCTGCTTAATCGAGCACCTCTGTGCCTGGGATTTAGTCCTGTCATATCCTGTTTAACAATCTTCTGAGGCACATTGTGTGGAAGTGATTCAGCTTCTTGGCATGCCGTTGGTACACTGTTCACGTTTTATATGCATAGAGGAGTGTAGGGAGAACAACTGCTCTGCACACCTTCAGCTTGATCTCGAGACTGATGCCTCTTCTATTCAAACATTGCTGTGTAGTCTGCCAAAGTTGCACTTGCTTTTGCAATTCTGATGTTCACTTCATCATCGATGGTGACGTTCTGGGACGGTGTGCTGCCAAGGTACAAGGCAGGCGACTTTACTCACTGCGGCAAGTCTCACTCCATTGACTCTGATGTTAGGCTCATTTGGGGTCTGCCTGGCACAGGTTGATGCAGAACTTCCGTCTTCTTTGTATTTATGGTGAGACCGAAGTTGGCGCAGGCTACGGGAACTTGTTGATGCTGGTTTGCACGTCAGTTTCTGAGCTAGTGTTGAGAGCGTAGTCATCGGTAAACAGAGTCCCGGATGATGTCTGTCATAACCTTAGATTTTGCCTGGAGCCTTTTGACAGCTTTCCATCTGTTCTGAATCTGATGTCGATGTCTACGTCATCTTCTCTGAAGGCATCAGTCAGTATTGCAGAGAACATGATGCTGAACAGAGTGAGTGCCAAAACGCAGCCCTGCTTTATGCCATTTGTGACAGGGAATGGGCTAGATGTCTCTCCATTGTCCTGGATACAGGCCTGCATGCCATCATGGAATTGCTACACCAGAGATGAATTTTGGTGGGCATCCGTATTTGGCCACGATCTTCCACAGGCCTTGTGTATTGACAGTATCGAAGGCCTTGGTCAGGTCGACATAGGTGGAGAACAGGTCGGCATTTTGTTCCTGACATTTTTCTTGGAGCTGTCTAGCAGCAAATACCATATCAATGGTTTCTCTATCTTTTCTGAAGCTGCACTGGCTCTCCGGCAAAACTCTTGTTCAGGGTGTGTTATAAAGGTGGTTCAGCATAATCCTGGCAAGTATCTTGCCTGCTGTAGAAAGAAGGGATATGCCTTGGTGATCGTCAAAAGCCTGGATGTTCACTTTGCACATGCACAAATGGATTATAGACGCATCTTTGAACTCCTGAGGGATCGTCTCCTCTTGCCACGAACCAGATGAGGGTAGTCGACAGGTCTCAAACCCTCGGTGAGATAGGGCTTGTCTACCCAAGCATGTGAAGACTGCACTCGGTAGACTGCGTGGAGGAAATCACAAACTGATTCAACTGGCAGAAAGGCCACTCCCTGCAATGCGTTGTAAAGTGCATAGAGCACGGTGAGACTTTCCATACTGACAGACAATGATAATGCTGTCATGTGCCACCTGCATACGCATGACTCGACTGAATACTCTCCTGTGGAATTTTGACGTTATAATCCTACATCAGCATCCCACTCATTCCTGTCCTTCCTCGCGCAATCTTGCTTTAAAGGCGAAGTCGCCACAACACTCCCTTCTTTGTCCTATCGGTAATGACGTGAATCCTGTGAATGTTGGGGTGTTTCATTTGCCTCACGTGTCTGCCCCTGTCAAGGTGCACAGGACTTCAGGTTGTAGTGTTAAAGGCTGCATACCTCCAGGAATTGTGAGACCGTCGTTCTGGCCCAAAATACATCATGTCACACTGCACGTGTTGTGAAGTCCACATCAAACAGGGTGACTTCACCGGGTTTCACGTTCCTCTGACATTATGTCACACAGCACGTGTTGTGAAGTCCTCATCAAACAGGGTGACTTCACCGGGTTTCACGTTCCTCTGACATTATGTCACACAGCACGTGTTGTGAAGTCCTCATCAAACAGGGTGACTTCACCGGGTTTCACGTGTTGTGAAGTCCACATCAAACAGGGTGACTTCACCGGGTTTCACGTGTTGTGAAGTCCACATCAAACAGGGTGACTTCACCGGGTTTCACGTTCCTCTGACATTATGTCACACAGCACGTGTTGTGAAGTCCACATCACACAAGGTGACTTCACCGGGTTTCACGTGTTGTGAAGTCCACATCACACAAGGTGACTTCACCGGGTTTCACGTGTTGTGAAGTCCACATCACACAAGGTGACTTCACCGGGTTTCACGTGTTGTGAAGTCCACATCACACGAGGTGACTTCACCGGGTTTCACGTGTTGTGAAATCCACATCACACAAGGTGACTTCACCGGGTTTCACGTGTTGTGAAGTCCACATCACACAAGGTGACTTCACCGGGTTTCACGTGTTGTGAAGTCCACATCACACGAGGTGACTTCACCGGGTTTCACGTGTTGTGAAGTCCACATCACACAAGGTGACTTCACCGGGTTTCACGTGTTGTGAAGTCCACATCACACAAGGTGACTTCACCGGGTTTCACGTGTTGTGAAGTCCACATCACACAAGGTGACTTCACCGGGTTTCACGTGTTGTGAAGTCCACATCACACGAGGTGACTTCACCGGGTTTCACGTGTTGTGAAGTCCACATCACACAAGGTGACTTCACCGGGTTTCACGTGTTGTGAAGTCCACATCACACAAGGTGACTTCACCGGGTTTCACGTGTTGTGAAGTCCACATCACACGAGGTGACTTCACCGGGTTTCACGTGTTGTGAAGTCCAAATCACACAAGGTGACTTCACCGGGTTTCACGTGTTGTGAAGTCCACACCACACAAGGTGACTTCACCGGGTTTCACGTGTTGTGAAGTCCACATCACACGAGGTGACTTCACCGGGTTTCACGTGTTGTGAAGTCCACATCACACAAGGTGACTTCACCGGGTTTCACGTGTTGTGAAGTCCACATCACACAAGGTGACTTCACGGGTTTCACATGTTGTGAAGTCCACATCACACAAGGTGACTTCACCGGGTTTCACGTGTTGTGAAGTCCACATCACACGAGGTGACTTCACCGGGTTTCACGTGTTGTGAAGTCCACATCACACAAGGTGACTTCACCGGGTTTCACGTGTTGTGAAGTCCACATCACACAAGGTGACTTCACCGGGTTTCACGTGTTGTGAAGTCCACATCACACGAGGTGACTTCACCGGGTTTCACGTGTTGTGAAGTCCACATCACACAAGGTGACTTCACCGGGTTTCACGTGTTGTGAAGTCCACATCACACGAGGTGACTTCACCGGGTTTCACGTGTTGTGAAGTCCACATCACACAAGGTGACTTCACCGGGTTTCACGTTCCTCTGACAACCTGTCAAACAGACCCTGAAACATGACGTGGGGCTTAACTTTCTGCATGGACAGCGTGACCCGGCACCACATTAAACATGACGTGGGGCTTAACTTTCTGCAAGGACAGCGTGACCCGGCACCACATTAAACATGACGTGGGGCTTAACTTTCTGCAAGGACAGCGTGACCCGGCACCACATTAAACATGACGTGTGTCTTAACTTTCTGCAAGGACAGCGTGACCCGGCACCACATGAAACATGACGTGTGGCTTAACTTTCTGCAAGGACAGCGTGACCCGGCACCACATTAAACATGACGTGGGGCTTAACGTTCTGCAAGGACAGCGTGACCCGGCACCACATTAAACATGATGTGGGGCTTAACTTTCTGCAAGGACAGCGTGACCCGGCACCACATTAAACATGACGTGTGGCTTAACTTTCTGCAAGGACAGCGTGACCCGGCACCACATGAAACATGACGTGTGGCTTAACATTCTGCAAGGACAGCGTGACCCGGCACCACATTAAACATGACGTGTGGCTTAACGTTCTGCAAGGACAGCGTGACCCGGCACCACATTAAACATGACGTGGGGCTTAACGTTCTGCAAGGACAGTGTGACCCGGCACCACATGAAACATGACGTGTGGCTTAACGTTCTGCAAGGACAGCGTGACCCGGCACCACATTAAACATGACGTGTGGCTTAACGTTCTGCAAGGACAGCGTGACCCGGCACCACATTAAACATGACGTGGGGCTTAACGTTCTGCAAGGACAGTGTGACCCGGCACCACATGAAACATGACGTGGGGCTTAACGTTCTGCAAGGACAGCGTGACCCGGCACCACATTAAACATGATGTGGGCTTAACTTTCTGCAAGGACAGTGTGACCTGACACCATATGAAACATGACGTTGGGCTTAACGTTCTGCAAGGACAGTGTGACCTGACACCACATCAAACATGACGTGTGGCTTAACTTTCTGCAAGGACAGTGTGACCCTGCACCACATGAAACATGATGTGGGGCTTAACGTTCTGCAAGGACAGCGCTGATCCGGCACCACATTAAACATGACGTGTGGCTTAACGTTCTGCAAGGACAGCGTGACCCGGCACCACATTAAACATGACGTGTGGCTTAACTTTCTGCAAGGACAGCGTGACCCGGCACCACATTAAACATGACGTGTGGCTTAACTTTCTGCAAGGACAGCGTGACCCGGCACCACATTAAACATGACGTGGGGCTTAACGTTCTGCAAGGACAGCGTGACCCGGCACCACATTAAACATGACGTGGGGCTTAACTTTCTGCAAGGACAGCGCTGATCCGGCACCACATTAAACATGACGTGTGGCTTAACTTTCTGCAAGGACAGCGTGACCGGCACCACATTAAACATGACGTGTCGCTTAACTTTCTGCAAGGACAGTGTGACCCGGCACCACATTAAACATGACGTGTGGCTTAACTTTCTGCAAGGACAGTGTGACCCGGCACCACATTAAACATGACGTGTGGCTTAACGTTCTGCAAGGACAGTGTGACCCGGCACCACATTAAACATGACGTGTGGCTTAACTTTCTGCAAGGACACTGTGACCCGACAGCACATTAAACATGACGTGTGGCTTAACTTTTTGCAAGGACAGTGTGACCCGGCACCACATTGACTCATCATCAATCATGAGGCACCACATTGACTCATCATCAATCATGAGGCACCACATTGACTCATTATCGATCATGAGGCACCACATTGACTCATCATCAATCATGAGGCACCATATTGACTCATCATCAATCATGAGGCTGCAAACTGCCCTTGACAGTGTGTGAAACGTCTGATGTGTCATTATCACATGTGTCTGCATGTGTGAGGAATGTGGCGGACCACAGAATTTCTGTTGTGTGTGAAACATCTAATATGTCATTATCACATGTGTCTGCACGTGTGAGGAATGTGACGGACCACAGAATTTCTGTTGTATGTGAAACACCTAATGTGTCATTATCACATGTGTCTGCACGTGTGAGGAATGTGGCGGACCACAGAATTTCTGTTGTGTGTGAAACGTCTAATGTGTCATTACTATGTGTCTGCACGTGTGAGGCATGTGACGGGCCACAGAACTTCAGTTGGTGCTAAAGGCTGTCCAAGGTCTGAGAGACTGATACATTAGATTCCATGTGCATTACGTTAGCCTACACCTGAGAGACTGATACTTTAGATTCCATGTGCATTACGTTAGCCTACACCAGAGAGACTGATACATTAGATTCCATGTGCATTATGTTAGCGTACACCTGAGAGACTGATACATTAGATTCCATGTGCATTATGTTAGCGTACACCTGAGAGACTGATACATTAGATTCCATGTGCATCAGGGTTGCCCACACCTGAGAGACTGATACATTAGATTCCATGTGCATCAGGGTTGCCCACACCTGAGAGACTGATACATTAGATTCCATGTGCATTATGTTAGCGTACACCTGAGAGACAGATACATTAGATTCCATGTGCATCAGGGTTGCCCACACCTGAGAGACTGATACATTAGATTCCATGTGCATTACGTTAGCCTACACCTGAGAGACTGATACTTTAGATTCCATGTGCATTACGTTAGCCTACACCAGAGAGACTGATACATTAGATTCCATGTGCATTATGTTAGCGTACACCTGAGAGACTGATACTTTAGATTCCATGTGCATCAGGGTTGCCCACACCTGAGAGACAGATACATTAGATTCCATGTGCATTACGTTAGCCTATACCTGAGAGACTGATACATTAGATTCCATGTGCATTACGTTAGCCTACACCTGAGAGACTGATACATTAGATTCCATGTGCATTACGTTAGCCTACACCAGAGAGACTGATACATTAGATTCCATGTGCATTACGTTAGCCTACACCAGAGAGACTGATACATTAGATTCCATGTGCATTACGTTAGCCTACACCTGAGAGACTGATACATTAGATTCCATGTGCATTACGTTAGCGTACACCGGCAGTGTAGGCCAGAGAGGGGAATGTGTATCTCGCCAAGAGTCTGAGATTCTGTGTCAAGTTTGACTGATCCAGAAGTTTCCTTGACTGATCCAGAAGTTTCCTTGACTGATCCAGAAGTTTCCTTGACTGATCTAGAAGTTTCCTTGACTGATCCAGAAGTTTCCTTGACTGATCCAGAAGTTTCCTTGACTGTTGTTGTTGTTGTTGTCGTACCCTGGCTAAAAGACTCCAGGGATCATCCGAACAGCCGAAGCATTTGAACACTACGGCACAAATGCATCAGCTGGGGATGAGAACATGACGTGTGTGACCGTTTTTGATTACCCCGCCACATGGGCAGCCACACTCTGACTTCGGGGGATTTGGGAGACTGATAATGTTATGCTAGGAGCTTGTCACGACTGAAGACAATCCCCACATAACTATGCAGAGCATAACAACATTTTGATGTAGCCTTGGTGTTCTGGCCTATGTCAATTGGTCTGACACAGCCTTAAGCCAAGGCGTGTTTCCTTGACTGATCCAGAAGTTTCCTTGACTGATCCAGAAGTTTCCTTGACTGATCCAGAAGAAAAGCAAGTGATACGTAGTTCTTCTTCTCGAACACTCTAGATGGGAACGCCAGCTCCTCTGACGAATTCTTCTCGAACACTCTAGATGGGAACGCCAGCTCCTCTGACGAATTCTTCTCGAACACTCTAGATGGGAACGCCAGCTCCTCTGACGAATTCTTCTCGAACACTCTAGATGGGAACGCCAGCTCCTCTGACGAATTCTTCTCGAACACTCTAGATGGGAACGCCAGCTCCTCTGACGAATTCTTCTCGAACACTCTAGATGGGAACGCCAGCTCCTCTGACGAATTCTTCTCGAACACTCTAGATGGGAACGCCAGCTCCTCTGACGAATTCTTCTCGAACACTCTAGATGGGAACGCTAGCTCCTCTGACGAATTCTTCTCGAACACTCTAGATGGGAACGCTAGCTCCTCTGACGAATTCTTCTCGAACACTCTAGATGGGAACGCTAGCTCCTCTGACGAATTCTTCTCGAACACTCTAGATGGGAACGCTAGCTCCTCTGACGAATTCTTCTCGAACACTCTAGATGGGAACGCTAGCTCCTCTGACGAATTCTTCTCGAACACTCTAGATGGGAACGCTAGCTCCTCTGACGAATTCTTCTCAAACACTCTAGATGGGAACGCTAGCTCCTCTGACGAATTCTTCTCGAACACTCTAGATGGGAACGCTAGCTCCTCTGACGAATTCTTCTCGAACACTCTAGATGGGAACGCTAGCTCCTCTGACGAATTCTTCTCGAACACTCTAGATGGGAACGCTAGCTCCTCTGACGAATTCTTCTCGAACACTCTAGATGGGAATGCTAGCTCCTCTGACGAATTCTTCTCGAACACTCTAGATGGGAACGCTAGCTCCTCTGACGAATTCTTCTCGAACACTCTAGATGGGAACGCCAGCTCCTCTGACGAATGCTGCCGTGCGCTGTAGGTCCCCAAGGGCACTGTAGAGCTTCCTCTCCACTGATGTTTGCTCCGTCCATATCTGTTGTCTCAGAGCTTTGTGCAACGGGCAATCCTGCAGTTGATGTGCTGTTGTCAAACTACCAAATTCTTAATTAAGGCTTGAGACTATGCATCGTTTGTATTTATACCCTATGTTTTAACTTAATGCCAATGCTTGTTAAAGCCTCCAAATGTATTCCAGAACCTAATTACACTTGGATGCTTTATCAAGCATTGGCATTAAGTTTGAGTATTTGACTACTTTGAAGGTTTTTCACCATGACATACCACTTCTTGAAGATTTTCACCATGACATACCACTTCTTTGAAGGTTTTTCACCATGACATACCACTTCTTTGAAGGTTTTTCACCATGACATATCCCTTCTTAAATATCACAGGTGAGTGAAGAGACTAAAGTAGAGACAGAAACATGAAGGTAATATTCATGTATTACTATGTAGTATCTCCATGAAGGTAATATTCATGTATTACTATGTAGTATCTCCATGAAGGCAATATTCATGTATTACTATGTAGTATCTCCATGAAGGTAATATTCATGTATTACTATGTAGTATCTCCATGAAGGTAATATTCATGTATTATTATGTAGTATCTACATGAAGGTAATATTCATGTAGTCTGAGGGTGGTGTTTTTTCGCCGGTGGGCTCTGCAGTCATGAAATACGGGCTGGTACACCCATGGGGATGCTACTTTAAGGCTGTTATGAGCTGCATCCTGTAGTCTAATTTACCTCTGTTCAGGAGCAGTTATGTCCCTTGATATCTTAATGGAGTGTCCTGCGCGTGCCTGTACCCATCGTCAACACAGCGCAGGCCTCCAAGGGTTGTACAGGACTGCTCTAAAGGCAGGTGAAGACAGTGCTTCTCTGGGTCCTCCCCAGCACCTTCATGTGTTTCTTTTTCTTTTTCTTCTATCTCCATGAAGGTAATATTCATGTATTATTATGTAGTATCTACATGAAGGTAATATTCATGTATTATTATGTAGTATCTACATGAAGGTAATATTCATGTATTACTATGTAGTATCTACATGAAGGTAATATTCATGTATTACTATGCAGTATCTACATGAAGGTAATATTTATGTATTACTATGCAGTATCTACATGAAGGTAATATTTATGTATTACTATGCAGTATCTACATGAAGGTAATATTTATGTATCATTATTATGTAGTATCTACATGAAGGTAATATTCATGTATTATTATGTATTATCTACATGAAGGTAATATTCATGTATTACTATGCAGTATCTACATGAAGGTAATATTCATGTATCATTATGTATTATCTACATGAAGGTAATATTTATGTATCATTATTATGTAGTATCTACATGAAGGTAATATTCATGTATTATTATGTATTATCTACATGAAGGTAATATTCACGTATCATTATTATGTAGTATCTACATGAAGGTAATATTTATGTAGTATTATGTAGTATCTATATTTAGTTAGTCTCCTCATGCGACATTCTAAATTGGACTATGGTTGCGTTATGTACGGCTCTGTGAGACCTCCTATCTGAAACCCTTGGATCCTATTCATCATCAAGGGCTTCGTCTCTGTCTTGGAGCATTCCGCACTACCCCTGTGTACAGCCTGCATGCAGAGGCATGTGCACCTCATCATCCAACTGCAGGCTGAAACTATCCTTGAATTACAACGTCAGACTGTTTCCTGAGCCGGAAAATCCTGCTTATGATGAATTTTTAATCCTCAGTTTCAAAGTAAATTCGAAAAAAATTCCAACTGCATCCCTCCGTTTAGACTTTGTATGCAGCCTCATGCGCAGAATGCAGGTCTTGATCTAGGAGTTGTGTCTGACTTCTCCAAGTTTCCAGATAAGCCTCCATGGACCTTTATCACACCAGAAATTCGCCTTGATCTTGCAGCTTTTCGCAAAGAATCCACCAGTTCTCAGGCATACAAGGCATTGTTTGCCAATCTCTGCACAAAATTCCCATCCTTTCGGAAAATATTTACTGATGGAGTGGCTTGTGCGGCCTATTGCCCTGGTGCTCCTTCTATATATTATTAGAACATATTCCATCAGATACTCCTGTTTACTCTGCTGAACTTACAGCTTTGGTTCTAGCACTGAAGATTATCAATCTACAAACAAGGACTTTCTGATTTTGTCTGATTCGCTGTCAGCTTTGGAGGCGATAGCTGGCCGTAACCTCCATCATCCTGAACTTCTAAACTTAAAAAAAAACTTTTTACCTCTTTGAAAACGGAAGGTCACAACATTGCCGGCCCAGCACAGGAACAAGAACCCATACTACGATGCCGCAAAGTGGACAACTGATTCAACAGCAGGCCTAACCATGGTGGTGATGTCAACAAACAGGAGAAAGATCCTTAAGCCTCTCCCTCCACACCCCCCTTCCTCTCCCCACACGGCAACCCTTGACCAGCTAAGACTGTACTTTTACTGAACTCCAGCCCAGACTAAAGAGACATGTCATCTCTTTGCTATGAGATTATGTGGGAACAGTCCACACGTGTGAGGCCATACTGAATCTTTAACCAAATCAAAGTTATTGTGCAGATTTTAATCCTGGATCCTAATAAAGTTTTTGCTTGAAATTGTTCTCATGTCAGTCTATTTGTTGTTCATACATCATTTCATGTTTGACCTTATTTCTAATCCTGTCTGGCTCTCAGAGCACAAGCACTTTTAAGCCAAAGGTACATTACACCTCAGCCATTCTCTTGATAACTAGTACCAGGAAGTTGCTCCTTCTACCATTTGTAAGAGAGAGGATAGAGGTTAACTTACATCAGGAACCTACGCTACAATTTAAATAAAGAAAACTCCCTGAGTCAATCCCCTATCGTTCTATTATCTTTGTTGTCTTGTGCACAACATTTTGTTCTACGTCTTGCTGTGGACGGTGCTCTGCCCTTTGGGAGAACTGAATCTTTTCAACTACATATATATATATATTGTGTGTGTGTATGTGTGTGTGTTTGACTTGTTTATATCTGGTAAAGACAGACAGGCAGACAGACAGATAGACACAGAGATAGACAAACAGTGTGTATATTGTACATGTGCATCACGCCAGTCCATCCTTCTTTTATATGTAGAATGTTTTAATCAGAATATCTGATTTATTTAAGAAACACTGGAACAAAAATCTGGCTAAGTCTCTTCAACCATCAAGTGATTTACAAGAAACATTGACACAATCACAACAACTTTGAGTAAGAAAGTACTCAGCATTACACACAACAGTGATCAATACCAATGACAATCAATGCCCGGGTGTATATGCCTACATGTCTACACAGGTAGGCACTGAAATAAAGTATCTCCAACTGTATCATGTACATAAAATGGAGTGGAACCACAGTAAGAGGATAAGCAGTCATCGCATAACTTGCCCGTAACTGTGTACATGTTTACAGATCTATGCACTTGGAACTTGCTCTTGGGACTATTTCTTAACCAAGACACCAGAAATTCCCAGAAAACTGGTTTGCCCCTCAGCAGATTCTACACTGAAAGCTGAAGATTTCAGATTATGATTTGCCTTCCTATGAAATTGTCTACAAAACACTAAAGTGTAAGGGTAAGCATATCTGTTATGTCCTAATCATAGCCACTACCTGATTAAAAGAATGCATTTGACTAGCACAGGAGAGTTGCATCACTGAGCCAAACACAGCACAGTGCGGGCCTATGCTTCTCTGCATTCCAACTCTGCCTGAACCGGGTACTCCAAGAGGACTTCAGACACACATCTGTGTCTGCCCCCTGGAACTGTGACAGCTGTGGGTCATCAGGAGTGCATGAAGAGCGCACTGGACATGGTGAAGGACCGTCCTGGATGGCAGCCTTTACTCAGTCTGGAGACCAGGCTCTGCATGAAACAAACCCAAGCTGCTTTAGTCTCGCCTTTGCAGACAGCATCAGCAGGCATTGAATCTATTTATAAGTATCAAATATGCCACACAAGTCTTGCTCTCATATTTGTGAGGACTCAAGCCTTGAAGCTAACAATCAAGCAAAAAGTTGTCATGTTCTTAACGCCCTTCCTTGAAATAAGCGAAACAAAAAGAATGACATATGATCCAAATGAAACACGGAAACACCATTTTTTCGAGGCTTTCGGAGCTCTGATGCTCCTTCTTCAGCAGTCATATTTCACTTGTCAATAGTGAAAAAAACCCGTCACAGCACAACGTCACAGATAAAAGGAGGATGAAAAAAACGACATGGCACAACGTCACAGATAAAAGAAAGAACAATGAAGAAAAGTCACGGCACAACGTCACAGATAAAAGAAAGAACGATGAAGAAAAGTCACGGCACAACGTCACAGATAAAAGACAGAACAATGAAGAAAAGTCACGCACAACGTCACAGATAAAAGACAGAACAATGAAGTCACGGCACACGTCACAGATAAGAAAAAAAAAAAAAAAGGGTCATGGTACACGAGAGGGAGAGAGGGAGGGAAAAAGGGAGGTTGGTGCTGGTTGAAGGGGGGGAGAGAGGGAGAGGGGGAGAATGTGAAAGAGGGAGGGAGGGAAAGAGGGGAGAGAGGGAGGGAGAGAGAGGGAGGGAAGGAGGGAGGGATGGAGAGAGGGAGAGAAAAAGGGGGAGGGAGAGAGAGAGGGAGAGGAGGGAGGGGGAGGAGAGAGAGGGCGAGAATGATCAGGTGAGTGCTTTTCGACTCTGAGTCAAAGATTGTCTTTCCTCCCAGTCCTCCAGGTATTCAAGAGGGCCACTACTGATACAGGAAGACAAAGGACAGATACCAGAAGAGCAATCATCACCAACCACCCCAAAGAGATAGTCAAAAACATTCAGACCAATGGGTAGTTGGTGCGCAGCTTCCCACCTCCAGAACCTCTCCCAACCCCAAAAGAATGGCAGAAAGAAAGAGAAAAACAAACCTAACCCATCACACCCACGCAAAACATTGTAATGCTGCCTATATCTATGATAACGAGTTTTAATTTATCTAAATTAAGTCACTGTCCATCCCCTTCTCCTATCCCCCTCCTCCCATCCCCTTCCAATAATCTGCTCTTGATCTGCCCAGCGTGCTAATGAGTCATCATGCCAGATGTGGAGAAGATTAGATGAAAATTGCGGATTTGTATAAGGAGCAAGAAGCCAGACTGTGGATTTTATGAAGAGCTTGAACACAGACAGACAGAATGCGCTTTTTTTTTTATATCAAATTACATGACACCAATTTATGATCATCCCCTTGACTTTTGCTATTACTGATAAATGGGTGCTTGCATATGGCAGTGCAATAGAACAGAAAATTATGAAAAGAAAATAAAGAATGAATATATAGATTAATATTTTTACACAAGAGTTCGAAAATCTCGCATTCTGTTCAGCCATACCTAATGTCAGTAATTAAAATTTTCCCTAATAAACAGCACAGCTTCATTTGATTACCCTCCCTTTTCTCTCCAAGTCTGTTTCTCTCAGTGCTCACCCACCTCCATGCCCTCCCTGACTTGATTCAGTTCACCTCCCACTCACACCTATCATTCACACAACACACACTGATTCAGTCACCTCCCACTCACAGTTATCATTCACATAACACAAAATGACTTAGTTCACCTCCCACTCACAGTTATCATTCACACAACACACACTGATTTAGTTCACCTCCCACTCACAGTTATCATTCACACAACACAAACTGACTTAGTTCACCTCCCACTCACAGTTGTCATTCCCCAACACACACTGATTCAGTTCACCTCCAGTCACAGTTATCATTCACATAACACACACTGATTTAGTTCACCTCCCACTCACAGTTATCATTCACACAACACACACTGATTTAGTTCACCTCCCACTCACAGTTATCATTCACACAACACACACTGATTTTGTTCACCTCCCACTCACAGTTATCATTCACACAACACACACTGATTTAGTTCACCTCCCACTCACAGTTATCATTCACACAACACACACTGATTCAGTTCCCCCTCCCACTCACAGTTATCATTCACACAACACACACTGATTTAGTTCACCTCCCACTCACAGTTTATCATTCACATAACACACACTGATTTAGTTCACCTCCCACTCACAGTTATCATTCACACAACAGACATTGATCCCGTTCACCTCCAATCACAGTTATCATTCACACAACACAACTGACTTAGTTCACCTCCCACTCACAGTTATCATTCACACAACACACACTGATTTAGTTCACCTCCCTCTCACAGTTATCATTCACACAACACAAACTGATTCATTTCACCTCCCACTCACAGTTATCATTCACACAAACACACTCATTTAATTCACCTCCCACTCACAGTTATCATTCACACAACAGACATTGATCCAGTTCACCTCCAACTCACAGTTATCATTCACACAACACAAACTGACTTAGTTCACCTCCCACTCACAGTTATCATTCACACAACACACACTGATTTAGTTCACCTTCCACTCACAGATATCATTCACACAACACACACTGATTTAGATCACCCCCCACTCACACTTATCATTCACATAACACACATTGATTTAGATCACCTCCATTCACAGTTTTCATTCACACAACACACACCCATTTAGTTCACCTCCCACTCACAGTTATCATTCACATAACACAAACTGACTTAGTTCACCTCCCACTCACAGTTATCATTCACACAACACAAACTGACTTAGTTCAACTCCCACTCACAGTTATCATTAACACAACCAAAACACTGATTTAGTTCACATCCCACTTACAGTTATCATTCACACAACACACACTGATTTAGTTCATTCACATAACACACATTGATTTAGATCACCTCCATTCACAGTTATCATTCACACAACACACACCGATTTAGTCACCTCCCACTAACAGTTATCATTCACATAACACAAACTGACTTAGTTCACTCCCACTCACAGTTATCATTCACACAACACAAACTGACTTAGTTCAACTCCCACTCACAGTTATCATTAACACAACACACACTGATTTAGTTCACATCCCACTTACAGTTATCATTCACACAACACACACTGATTTAGTTCACCTCCCACTCACAGTTACACCTCCACTCACACTTATCATTCACACAACACACACTGATTCAGTTCACCTCCCATTCACAGTTATCATTCACACACAACACACATTGATTTAGTTCACCTCCCACTCACAGTTATCATTCACACAACACAAACTGACTTAGTTCACCTCCCACTCACAGTTATCATTCACACAACACAAACTGACTTAGTTCACCTCCCACTCACAGTTATCATTCACACAACACACACTGATTTAGTTCACCTCCCACTCACAGTTATCATTCACACAACACACATTGATTTAGTTCATCTCCCACTCACAGTTATCATTCACACAACACACATTGATTTAGTTCACCTCCCACTCACACTTATCATTCACACAACACACACTGATTCAGTTCACCTCCCACTCAAAGTTATCATTCACACAACACAAACTGATTTACGGCAAATGAAACAAACTGCGGCGTTACTGAAACACGACAAAAAAGCAGAAGAGCACACAAAACAAAGTGTGAAGTAACGACGATTTAATGCACGACACAAAACAGGACAAGAAATTTCGGCAAAATGCCTTCCTCAGCGACAAACAAAAAAAGGTACAGACAAAAACATGCACAATACTCCCTTGTGAAGCCGAAGTGGTGAATGAAGTAGACAGAGGGACAGTGGAAGAGAGGGTGAGTAGAGTTCGAGGAATAGGGCACGAGGAAAAAGGGTGTAAAGTGAGGAGGAGGAAAAAGAGGAGAGGGAGAGGGGAGAGAGAGAGAGAGAAGAGAGAGAGAGAGAGAGAGAGAGAGAGAGAGAGAGGGGGGGAGGGGGGAAAGAGAGGGGAGAGACAGAGAGAGAATGGAAGTAGAGGAAGGGTGGAGAATAAGAGAGAGAAGAGGAGGGAAGGAGAGTGAGTGGAGGGTGAGGGTGTGATGGTATGTAGTGGGTGTGTTGCATATGAATGAAATGAACAAGAGAAAGCACAATAAGTAAGATACAAAAATACTCGAAAGGCATTTTAAATGACAAGGGGGGGGGGGGGGGGGGGGGGGGGGGGGGGGGGGGGGGGGGGGGGGGGGGGGGGGGGGGGGGGGGGGGAAGGAGAGTGAGGTGGGAGGGGGAGGGTGTGATGGTATGTAGTGGGTGTGTTGCATATGAATGAAATGAACAAGAGAAAGCACAATAAGTAAGATACAATATACTCGAAAAAGCATTTTAAATGACCTTTTTCCTCGTGCCCTATCCTCGAACTCTACACCCCTCTCTTCCACTGTCCCTCTGTCTACTTCATTCACCACTTCGGCTTCACAAGGGGAGTATTGTGATGTTTTTGTCTGTACCTTTTTTTTGTGTGTCGCTGAGGAAGGCATTTGCCGAAAATTTTTGTCTGTTTTGTGTCGTGCATTAAATCGTCGTTACTTCACCTTTGTTTTGTGTGCTCTTCTGCTTTTTTGTCACAAACGATTTAGTTCACCTCCCACACACAGTTTCATTTACACAACCCACACTGATCCAGTTCACCTCCATCACAGTTATCATTCACACAACACAAAACTGATTTTTGTTCACCTCCCACACACAGTTATCATTCACACAACACACATTGATTTAGTTCACCTCCCACTCAGTTATCATTCACACAACACATTTCACCCACTGATCTTCACCCTGTCTCACCTCTCCACCCCCCCCACTCACAGTTATCATTTACACAACACACACTGATTAGTTCACCTCCCACTCACAGTTTTCCATTTACACAACAAACACACGATTCCAGTTCACCTCCACTACAGTTATATTTACACAACACACTGATTTAGTTCACTCCCATCACAGTTATCATTTACACACACACACTGATCCAGTTCACCTCCACTCACAGTTATCATTCACACACACACAAATGATTTTAGTTCACCTCCCACCACAGTTATCATTCACACAACACACACTGATTTAGTTCACCCTTCCACTCACAGTTATCATTCACACAAACACACATTTAAATTCCTCCCCCTCCATTATCATTCACACCACACACTGATTAGTTCACCTCCCACTCACAGTTATCATTCACACAACAACACTGATAGTTCACCTCCCCTCACAGTTATCATTCACAAACACAATCATTTAGTTCACCTCCCTCCACTTATCATTCACATACACCACACTGATCCCGTTCACCTCCCACTCACAGTTTATCATTCACACAACAGACACTGATCCCGTTCACCCCCCATCACAGTTATCATTCACACAACACAAACTGATTAGTTCCTCCAATCACAGTTATCATCCACAAACCACACTGATCAGTTCACTCCCACTCACAGTATCATTCACACAACACAACTGACTAGTTCCTCCCACTCACGTTATTCTTTCCCAAACAACATACTTATTCTTAAATCACAGTTATTTCACACAACAAACATTTATTTAGTTCACCTCCACTCACAGTTATCATTCACAAAAACAACAAATGACCCTAGTTCTCTCCCAAAACCAAGTATCATTACTCCCCTGGGTAATAAAAACATTATTTTTCATATCACAGTTTTTTATTCACACAAACACATTTATTAGTTCACCTCCCACTCACAGTTATTTATTCACAAACAAACATTATTTAGTTCACCTCCACTCACAGTTAATCATTCACACAACACAAACTGATTAGTTTTACCTCCCACTCACGTTATCATTCAAAAACACACTGATTTTGTTCACCTCCACTCACAGTTTATTAACAACACACACGATTAGGGTTTACCTCCCACTCACAGTTATCATTACAAACACACTGATTTAGTTCACCTCCCACTCCAGTTATCATTTTACACAACCAACTGATTAGTTCACCTCCCACCACAGTTATCATTCCAAACACAAAATTTAGTTCACCCCAATCACAGTTATTACACAAACACAATGATTTAGTTTACCTCCCACTCACAGTTAATCATTCACAACCCCAAAAAAAATAAACACAACAAACTGATTTTTTTTACCTCCCACCACAGTTATCATTCACACAACAACATTTATTTAGTTGACCTCCCACTACAGTTATCATTCCACAACACACATTTAGTTCACCTCACTCCAGTTATCATTCACAAAAACACACACTGATTAGTTCACCTCCCACTCAAGTTATCATTCACACAACACAACTGACTTAGTTCACCTCCAAATCACAGTTATCATCACACAACACAAACTGATTTAGTTCACCTCCACCTCACAGTATCATTCACACAAACAACACTGTATTTATTTCACCACTCCACTCACAGTTTATCAGTCACATAAACACACATTTGAATTAGTTCACTCTCCTCATTCACAGTCTCACTTCACACAACACATCACTCATGTTAGTTCACACTCCCACTCACAGTTATCATTCCACAAACAACACACACTGATTCGTTCACATCCCACTCACAGTTATCATACACACATCACACACTGATTTAGTTCACCTCCCACTCATAAGTTATCATTCACGACAACACAAATCTGACTTATTTCACACCTCCCACTCACAGTTATCATACACACAACACACACTGATTTACTTCACCTCCCCCTCTCAGTTTATCATTCACACAACAAACACGATTAGTTCATCTCTCCCACTCACAGTTATAATTCACACAACACAGGCACATTGATTAGATTCAAGAAATGAAAATATGTTTTGTCACGACCACCCCTCTATTTTGCACGAAAACCCCCCTTTATTTCACAATCCAAACACTTCCTTCACATGTCAGTTTTTGACCAAAATTAATCACCTGTTTTTTACAATTAAAATGAAACCCCGCAAAAACCTCTAAAATCGACGAAATTATACTTTTAAAATGGGGGCCTTACAGTGCTAGATAAGATTAGGTGATCGGAACGAACATATTTACATCTCTCCAAGACATAAAAATTAAGGGTTTAAATAGCTATTAACGTCCGCGTAACTGAGTCCCTTACTACTTTTCTAAAATATATCTACTACTTCCAACACTATCAACAAATCCAGAACAATCTAACCTGGCTTTTCCCTCTTGATTAGCTATTTTTACATCTAATGAACTTATAGACCCCTCAACGAATTCTCTAAAATTGCTGTTTCGCATCAAAACTAAATAACTGATAAACGCAAAACCCTGCCTTAATTGACGGCAGTTCTCAGGAGAACTGTAGATGATAGCCATAAACAAATGTAGTATCTGTTTTTTAACTTTTGTAAATGTACAAACAAAATTTAGGTTTACGAGAAAATCGGGATGCTCAATTACTAAAAACCAGTAGCAAACAGAGGCAATACTAACTGAAACTACAAGTGCCACAGCCCAAACGACAACGCGTTTAATCCATATAAAAAGCCCAATGGACAATAAAGCATATAAAGAATCTGCAACGAATTTAAAACATTGATCCTTCAAACTGACTTTATACAAAATTTAGAGAACCCGCAAACATGGTTATGTCACATGTAATTTGTGGGGGCCGCACTTAGAGAATAACTTATGACAACTGGCCCGGCCACACCTCTTTTCCAACCAGACAAACAATTCGATTGGATCCAAAGAACAAAAACACCCTAATGCTTTGGACAACCTTATACTTAGATAAAAGTAAAGGCAACAATGCCTGGAGTGCAAAGACTTAATGACTCCATAAGGACATACGTTTTGGTGAAAAGAAACACCCGAAGTGCTGGGAGGACCCAGAGAGACACTGTCCTTCACCGCCATAGAGCAGCCCCGTACCACCTTGGAGTCCTGCGCTGTGTGACGATGGGTACAGGCACGCGCAGGCACACCCAATAAGATATCAAGGGACATAACTTTGCTCCCTATGAACAAGGTAAAAGAGCCTGCAGGATGCAACTCATACAGCCTTAAAATAGCCATCCCCATGGGTGTACCGAGCCCGTATTTCATGACTGCAAGACCCCCGGCGAGAAACACCACCCTCCAGGCTGCCGATCACAGTCCCACAGAGAACCAACCCCCATGCCCACGGACAATAAAGAAGTGCCACTCCAGACACAGCCAGCTTACGCCATACGGTCTTATGTGCCGCTCAAGAGAGAAATCCAAAGTTGTAGTCTTTTCCCACTGTCAACAGTGACTTTCCCTTTTGGACAGTGTGGTCTTTTCCCTCACCGTCACTGACCTTTCACCAGGTCAGTCCTAGTTTAAAGGCAAAGAAGAAAAAGAAACACCCCGAAGGTGCAGGGGGAAACCCCGAGAAAGCACTGTCTTCACCTTCCTTTAGAGCAAGCTGTACCACCCTTGGAGGCCTGCGCTTGTTGACGATGGTTAAAGGCCCACGCGCAGGACACTCCTTAAATATCAAGTACATAACTGCTCCTGATCAGGAGGTAAATGAGACTGCAGGATGCCTCTCAAAACAGCCTTAAAGAAGCATCCCCCATGGTTTTGTACAAAAGCCCGTATTTCATGACTGCAGAGCCCCGGCGAGAAACACCACCCTCCAGCTGCCGAGCACACCCCACAGATCCCCAACCACCCATGCCCACGGACGATGAAAGAGTGCCACTCCAGACACCAGCCAAGCTTTCCGCCAAAACGTTTGGTGGTATTAGGACGCAAGGCACAGACCAAGTCTAGCGAAACTAAAGATCAATCACAGGTTTGATGCCAGTAAAACCAATTTCTAGCCCAATTTAGAAGAAGGATAATTACTCTGGCTGTTGATTTGGCCTCCAGCATACAAAGGTATCAAGATGTATTTTCACATGCATGTCAACGGTTGACTTTGTTGTAGTATGGATTATACATGCTACCCTCTGACCTTAGACTACAGATTGAGCATGATACAGAATTATAACAAGAAATCCGCATAGCTGGAGACGACCAAAACATAGGGCACAATAAATGCTTAAACACAAGGCCCGCTCCATCCATTTATAAACAAAGTACCTCGCCCTGAAGAAGGCGATCCATTATAAACCCCCCATAAAGCAGCGCCCCCAGCCAGAAAGCCCCCCACAGCCAAAAGATAGTCCAGAAAGCAACGCCAACCTGTTTAATGTACCACACCTCGATCAGCCCATACTAGTGAAAAGTACATGCCCTTTTTGTATTTTTAACTTTTACAGGTTTCCATACTTTAATTCACTAACAATTACTCCAGCCGCAGCTAACTCTCCTAACGTCCACAGATGGACAGCCATATAACTACAACTTTCCTATAGTAGACAAAACCCGAACAAACAACACTACTCTATTATGCCGGCAGAAGCATCAAGCGCATTGGCTGCTAACTTCTTTAAAATAAGTTTGCTAGATGATGCAAATGTTTTCCTAAACCTATTTATACCAGGCTGAGGTTTCGGAGGCTACTGGCCCTGTTGCGCACCGCTGTTAAAGCATAAACGAGAGTAAGAGAAAGCAAATCCAAACAGCTGTTAATATAACAAACTATTGGTATCCCAGATCCCTGAACAGTGTCGTTATTCTTTCCAGCTAGCGTAGTGTTTTATTCTATAAAGTATTCTGTTTATAGTTATCCACTATTCTGCTTGTTTTTGATGGCTAGCTGCGCTCTGGTTAGTAGACAGCGTTTCTAACCTTAGCCGCCCTTTCTAACACAATTAAATCCTGTATTTCTGCTGTAATCTTCCTTTCTTCATCCCTAATGGGGGGGGTGGGGGGGGGGGGGGGGGGTGGGGGGGGGGGGGGGGGGGGGGGGGGGGGGGGGGGGGGGGGGGGGGGGGGGGGGGGGGGGGGTTATGATGATTATGAATGTTTATTTTTTTCTATCATTCTATCTCTCTAATTCTAGCTCACCAAGTTTTGCTAAATTGTTGTGTTTAGTTCACCCCTTATGTCCGTAGAGCAGCATTAAGCCCCAGGATGTCACCATATGCAATGGGGAATCTTCATTGTTTTTAACTGTGTCTCCTCATTAAAAACTCGTTTCAATTTCTTCTTATTGCTTTCATTTGTTCTTGGACCTAACTCTCGAAAAGAGGTCAATTTCTATTCAGATCGTGTTGGCAACCTCCGCCCATGTTAAGTTCTGAAAAGACTAACACCTCAGGCCTTAAATTTAAAATTTTAATCGCCTTTGGTCCAGCCAACAGGATCCTCTGTCTAATTGTGTTTTACTAGTTTTAAAAACTTAGTTTGGGTCTGCTTTGTATAACTCTTACAAAAATTCCTCTGTAGTTCTTATATTCAGATGGTTGCTTTTAATCTATCTAAAATCAAAAGGACTATGACGTTCTGGCGGCTCTAGTCCTAAGGCTTATGTAGAATGAGTAAATTCCATTTGTTAAAGTTCTGCACGAGATGTCGCTAACAGAAGGGGGTGTTTCTCTGCTTCTTCAAATGAAGGATTTGAAGAACCTTCTGCTGCTCTTTCGAGTTCTTCGCGCAAATGGAAGGACCATATCGTTCTGTTTCATCTCTTCCAAATGAAGGGCCTGCAGATATCTTTCTTCTTCTTCAATAGATCAATCGCGTCAACATCTTCTATCCATATTTTTTTTATTATATTCTTTTTTTGTTTTAATAAAAACTAGAAACACATAACTGTTGTCGATCCCAAACTAAAAATAATCGAAATTGCCAATCAACAGGAAAAATGATTTAAACCTCCATTGACGTAAAAGGTATAAAGCAGACTGCAAATCAGACTTAAAAACTCCATCCAACAAGTTCAGCGCTGGACAAACTTTAAATATAGTAAGTTCCCAGATCTTGGCCTGAGGGGGGGTATAATGCCTGGCACGGGTCGTTACTATCATTAGGGAGGGAGAGGGGAAATCAGGGGCGGAAGCCTAAGGCCTACGGGGGCTGATTTAAGGCAGTGCCATCGTTACACATATGTAAATCAAACTGGAGTGTGAAGGCGCGATTCTTTGTTACTACGCGAGGTCAGACATTTTTGCCCCCCTTAATCTGATTTATGGCAGTGCCCTAAAAAAAGAGAAAAGAAAAGAGAAAAGTTTATCAGGGAATCTACAAGCCGAGTGACGAAGCAGGGTTTGCATAGCTTAACATCGGTAGAGTTATGTGGGTGTTTGGGGATATGAGAATTAGCATATTTTGGTGGGGGGGGGGGGGGAGTGTCGTGGACATCCATCTAGATGGTTTGTTATGTAAAGAAGAATATAAGGATGATTTATTGTAAGAAAGATATAGATATTTTTTAGTATTATGAACTGCATTAAGCCCTAGCGATTCTGTGTTCTGTCTGAAGACCCCATTTATCCAAATATATCACAGTTAGCGTGACATTGCTTCTTGATTTGATGTTTTACTACACCCTGAAGCTGGGGGCAGAAAACATCTTATACATCAGCTATATGTATATAAAGGTTATATTATGAAAGAGTTAACGTCCACTTACAGAAAGAAGAGAGGCGGCGAATGCGTCAATCGTTAAGATGTCTAAACCAGTGAGCGAGCGAGAAGTGCTTAAAAGAGAATTTGATTGTTGAGCGAGAGTTTACTGAAAGAACAACTCCTGTTCCATAGAGTATCAGAAGCGCGTTATTATAATCCAAAAATTGATAAGATTGACTGTGCAATAAATTGTCAAGGATCTGATCAGCAGTACTTCGGGCCGCGGACTTTTACCTACACGGCACACTTTGATGAAATAGAAAAGAAGAATGCTGGAGGTAGGCAAAGGATCCGCAGTTGATCGTGTATGTAAAAAACTTCGACTTAATGAGTAAGACTCGAAGACAACATAATAACCAAATATTGGACATGAGGCTGGAACAATAGATCCACAATTGACAACCGATGTTTTGGACGTGGAGAAAGGTAGGCAAGATGGTATAAAAATAAAAATTCAACATGAATGCATACGTGAAACGCCCCAATAAAATGTATGTTTTTAAATGTTTGTGATGCTCAGTTAAACATTTGAAGACACACAGCTAAAAGGACGTAGCTATTAAAATGCAGAAAGAAAATATTCTAATAAAAACAGATAGGAATAGCTTGAAGGATACTGCCAAAAGATCCGCACTGTCTAGGGGTGGCGGGGGGGGGGGGTCGGGGAAAACTGTCTTCGTACTTCTGATTGATACAAACAATATAAGGTATTTCCATTACGACGACATTGTTATATCTAGCACAACACATTTAAGCAGCAACAATCTAACAAAGAACAGAGAAGTTAATTGGACAGACGAGAATATATTTTTCTAGTGATTCCTAGCGACAAACTGAGCGACTGTTCAGGGTTCGCGATAAACCGTTAATTGCCGTATTTTACCCTGGTTTGTAAAAACAGGAAATACCGAAAATTATAGAAGCTGCCGTTACCCACGGACCGATTCTGTTTGCCAAGTGACCGATTAGGATAATACCGTCTGAAAAAAAAAAGAAGTCTGGACGTGACAATTATCTGAAAGGCACAAAAAAAGAAAGTCATTGCGCCTGTAACGCCAATGCACCCACCAAACCCCATCGCATGCCCATCCGACTAACTCGTAGCAAATCGCTCACGCCACCGTCCTAGGCGCCACACTCTTTAGCTTGCAGAAAAAAGGGGGGATGTGTGGGGGTGGGGGGTGGTAACATCAAGCCTTTACTGTCAAAGAATAGAGCGTTGCCGCTCATGTCTCCGCATCTACAGTGTCTTCATTTCAACAATGACAAATCGGGGCCCTAGAGGGTCTATGACTAATAATTTGCGCGTTGCTTTGAGAGGAGAGGATTCGAAAAAAATGGCAGAAAAAAAACCAAGAAGTCACTTTTTTCTTTCTTTAAGAGAAAAACCATCAGCCCCCAACAATCCGAGTGGGCGAGAAAGTTTGGGGGGGTGGGGCGCGAGGAAAGCTGTAGCACTAGTGCTAGGGTGGGAAGGCGTTTCTGGACTATACGAGAGAGGACGCGCAGTACTGCCCGCGCGAGTTTGAGTTTGGATAATGTGGGAATACAGTACACAGTGCTTCATCCAAACGGCTGAAAAACAGTGCGGAAAGCACAAACCGTGGGATGGGGGGAGTGGGATGAGGGAGGGAGTTGATGGGGGTTTAAAAGTGTGGGGGGGGGGATGGGGAGGATATATTAGTTTTTGTGTTATGTGATGAGATGTATGATTGAGGATATATTGGGTATCTCTGGGAGGGTATTGTGGGTGGGAGGAAGGAGATAGTTATGGTTGTAGGAAAGTGGGATGAGGGGGGGGGTATGGATTGGAGGTGAGCGAATATTTAGATGGGGGAGGTATTATTGAGTTTATGTAAGGAGGGGGGGGGAAAGGGTAGGTGATGTTTGTGATGCTAGTTTTGGGTACTTAGTTGGATTGGATGAGTGGGGGGTATGGGGATGGGAGGTGGTGGTTGGTGGGGGTTGGTTTGTGGTGTGGTGTGTAGTTTTTGAATGGAAGGAAGGGTTTTTGAAGATAGTATGATATGTGGGAGGGTATATTGGTTTTGGAGGGGTGATTGGTAAATTTTGTTTGTTTTTTTTAGGATTATGGTGGGGGGGTGGGGATGGGTGTTTAATGGGGGGTTTAGGAATGAGGTTATTTTTGGTTGGGTTGTGTGATAGATATGGTAGGTTTTAGGGTGTGGGGTGGAGGGTGAGGGGTTTAGTATAATTATTTATGGTTAGAAGGAGGTTGGGGGGGGTTCATTGTGTGAGGTGCTGGAGAGTGGGGGATTAATGAAAGAACGAAACTTTTGAGGGGGGGGGGGGGGGGGGGGGGGGGGGGGGGGGGGGGGGGGGGGGGGGGGGGGGGGGGGGGGGGGGGGGGGGGGGGGGGGGGGGGGGGGGGGAATGGTTTGGCAACAAAAACAAATCTAAATTGAACAAAAGACCTATAAGCGTAGGAACAAGAAAGAAGAATAGCATGAATTTACGTCACACGAATGACGGTCCTGCAGAACAACAAACTGACAGTGACACAGGCGCTAGAAAAAAACATACACACAAAATAAATAAATTCCTACCTATTTCCTGCGTGGCTTCATGCCCAAGAAGCGAGTGGCAGCAGCACGGCAGTCAAAGTCTCTGAGAGATTTGCCATTTTGTGTGTATGTTTTTTTCTAGCGCCTGTGTCACTGTCAGTTTGTTGTTCTGCAGGACCGTCATTCGTGTGACGTAAATTCATGCTATTCTTCTTTCTTGTTCCTACGCTTAGCGCTCATATAGGTCTTTTGTTCAATTTAGATTTAGTTTTGTTGCCAAACAATTCCCCCCCCCCCCCCCCCCCCCCCCCCCCCCCCTCAATAGTTTCTTTCTGTCACAGTGCGTACCGGTTTTGATTTTCTGGGGACCGATGTTTGGGGGGTTGGTCAAGATATCTCTGAAATGGCAACTCACGGTACCGGTTTTCAAAAATCCTAGCGCGAACCCTGACTGTTTAGAACATTACTATAGACTATTTGAGGGAACTGAAACACTGTTTATTATTGATGACTGTTCAGCTGAACGAGACATTGTTAAAAAAAAGAAAAGCTCTGTCAAAGCTAGCCTTTAGTGGCCGCCACGCCTTAGTTTCTGTGTGGCTTTTAACTCAAAAATACAATGCTGTCTTAAAAGACTTTCGATCGCAGTTAAAATCGGTTGTATTATTTTACACTAAGGACAAGATAGTTTTGAAGAATGTTTAAGTGAAAATTATATAATAAGGGACAAAGATGAGTTAAAAAAAATAAAAGAGCAGTTAGAAAAAATCTAAGCACGCTAAGCTATGCTTACGGACTGACCCTCCAGTTCAATACGTTTGTTTATTGTAGATTGTTCATTATAATTTTAATATTAAAAAGAATGTCTCGAGGGCCAGAATCAAAAGCGCAGCTAGCTCCTAAATGCGTTGCAGTAGAGCTAAAAGACCTAGCAGACACAACTGAGTTTGATTTAATAGGAGTGCCAGGAAATGTTTATGGATTTGAATACACAGACGACGGGGTTTACAAACGAACAGAAATTGAAGACAAAAAACTACAGCAATATCCTACCCTAGAACAAATAAGAAATCTAGAAACAACTAATTACGGCAAATATGAATACAGGCTTTATAGACAAGACAATAACTGGTCTTGCGTCCTGAAATAAACTGGGATTTTAAATTTGACTTGCGAAGCCCCAATGTATACTTTGATAAGAAAAACAATTTTAGAAAAGCTTTGAATGCAGGTCCCTTTCTTGCTAGTCTTGTTCCAGGAACACAACAGAAAAAGCAGATTGTAATAGATAAATATAGGAGTGAATATGTGCTGAGCAGAAAGAAGACCTTAGTTGAAGTGGGGGATGACACAGTAACCCTAGAATTTATTCCAAAAACCGCCAATGCCTAACGCTGCTACTTTGATTTTTGTTTTATTAATTACCCCTGGGGAGTCTAATTCTAGTTTGCCAGAACATGTGTTAGCACGGGGAGTACAATTATCGTCTGGAAACTTGGATGGCCCTCTTAGGCTCGTTATTGTTATTACTAAAAACGGAGATGAAATAAACACTTTTTCATCATCTGACAAGGTTACTGTGAATGTTAACAAAGACAAACTAACAGTACTTGACTTTATTTTCATTAAGTATGTTGATTTTATTGCGTTTTACTCTGTTGATGAAGTGATGCCAGAAGGATTAATAAGAAGATATGTATAAAATTAATTAATAAAAATAATCTTATTTTAAAATGGAGGTTCAACAGTTTAGGTTAGAGCAAATAACTGAACTTCAAAAGGAAATAGAAAGCGACTTAGATAAGTATAGAGTTACTAGAAAGAAGAAGAAAAAGAAACACCCGAAGGTGCTGGGGAGGACCCAGAGAAGCACTGTCCTCGCCTGCCTTTAGAGCAGTCCTGTACCACCCTTGGAGGCCTGCGCTGTGTTGACGATGGGTACAGGCACGCACAGGACACGCCATTAAGATATCAAGGGACATAACTGCTCCTGAACAGAGGTAAATTAGACTACAGGATGCAGCTCATAACAGCCTTAAAGTAGCATCCCCATGGGTGTACCAGCCCGTATTTCATGACTGCAGAGCCCACCGGCGAAAAACACACCACCCTCCAGCTGCCGAGCACACCCCACAGACCCAACCACCCCTGCCCACGGACAGATGAAGACAGTGCCACTCCAGACACAGCCAGCTTTCGCCATACGGTCTTATGTGCCCTCAAGAGAGAATCCAAAGTTGTAGTCTTTCCCACTGTCAACAGGACTTTCCCTGTGGTCAGTGGGTCTTTCCTCACCGTCACTGGACCTTTCTCCAGGTCAGCCTAGTTAAGGCAAAAGAAGAAAAAAGAAACCACCCGAAGGTGCTGGGGAGGACCCAGAGAACACTGTCCTCGCCTGCCTTTAGAGCAGTCCTGTACCACCCTTGGAGGCCTGCGCTGTGTTGACGATGGGTACAGGCACGCACAGGACACTCCATTAAGATATCAAGGGACATAACTGCTCCTGAACAGAGGTAAATTAGACTACAGGATGCAGCTCATAACAGCTTAAAGTAGCATCCCCATGGGTGTACCAGCCCGTATTTCATGACTGCAGAGCCCACCGGCGAAAACACCACCCTCCAGCTGCCGAGCACACCCACAGACCCAACCACCCTGCCCACGGACAGATGAAGACAGTGCCACTCCAGACACAGCCAAGCTTTCGCCATACAGTCTTATGTGCCCTCAAGAGAGAATCCAAAGTTGTAGTCTTTCCCACTGTCAACAGGACTTTCCCTGTGGTCAGTGGGTCTTTCCTCACCGTCACTGGACCTTTCTCCAGGGTCAGCCTAGTTAAGGCAAAGAAGAAAAAGAAACACCCGAAGGTGCTGGGAGGACCCAGAGAAGCACTGTCCTCGCCTGCCTTTAGAGCAGTCCTGTACCACACTTGGTATATGCTAAGCTTTAAATACTCTTTCTTATGTAATTACTGGCTCATCAGCTGTAGCTAGCGTAAGTGCTGGGTCTAGTGTTGCTCTTTTAGCTACTGGGGTTGGAGCGCCAGCCTCTTTAACATTAGGGGGCCTTGGTTTAGGGGTAGGCGCCATTTCTATGATTGTAAGTGCCGTTTTTAAAAAATTAACTCCTAAATTACAAAAGCACACTGCCATTGTTGCCCTAGCATCAGCAAAACTTTGTTCATTAAGACTAAGAATAAGCAAATCATTACAGGATGAAAACATTACAGACGAAGAATTCAGAAGCTTATGGCCGATGGGGAGGATTACAGACGGCAAAAAATTGAACTTCAAAAGGAGTGGAGAAAAGACTTTTACTTCACGACAGGTAGACGCTGATGCAATTAAACAGAACATCGAAAAACAAACACACGATCAGTTAAGCCCAAAATAAGTTTTAACAAAAAAGATTAACAAAAATAAACACTATTTTTTTTGTTAACTCACTGTGTTTGGCGGGACAACTTGCAGCTCTTCGCGAACAAAGGATCTTTTAGGGGCAGGCCTTTTAGACGTGTAGCACCGCTAGAAGAGAGAGTCTCTCTTAAATAATATACGGGAGGGGTTGTTTTCATGATTCTTTCAACTTCATATACATCTATGCTCCATATAGGATCTGTAGCTCTAATTTAACATCGCCCTCTGCCTCTCCAGGAGCATACAAGTATCTTACTTTTAGTCCAAACGGCAAGAGTTTTTGATTACCTTGCGCATCTTCAGTAATGCTAATTTTTTTTTTTTTTTTTTTTTTTTTTTTTTTTGATTAATAATTATAGCATTGGTTTGAAGATTTTTTCACGGAACTGAATATCTGAAGGGGAAAAAAAAAAAAAATAATAATAATGAAAAAAAAAAAAAAAAATAAAAATAAAAAAAAAAAATTAAAAAAAAAAAAAAAATAAATAAATAAATGAAAAGTGAAATCGCAAATCAAGATCCCGAACAAAGACACATGATCAAATAAATCATAATTGAAAGATCAAAATACATTAATAACTGAACAAACATCACTAACCATACACACTGATCTCCCCCCCCCCCCCCCCCCCAACCATTCCTTTTGAGGCAAAATGAATGCTTACATTCATTTATATTTAGTTATATTTTTGTTCATTCCTTCAAACAGTGGATATTACATACCAAACAAAAGAACCATTTCTGCAATTGACTGCATTCACAGTGATCTCTATAATGTATGCATATTTTCTTTAAGCTGAAATTGTCCATTCTCTCTCACAGTTATTTTTCACAATATAATCCAATACAAGATAACATCACAATATCAATGATCACAATAGTAACAATACTATCATATACTATTAACATTGATAAAGAATACTGGTAATAATAACACTGACACATAGTAATGATGGTATCACTAATAACAACAATGATCAAGCTAATAGCTATCATAATAGCAGTGACCAATATATCAGCAATAATATCATCAATATCAGTGCTATCAAGACCATCAATACTTCAGTAGTCACAGCAGCAATACCAAAGTTTAAGTATGCATTCTAGTTTTAAGTTGCAACTTCAATTTTGACAATGCCATTTTGTACATGTGTAATAACAACAGTGAAAAACCCATGGACTGCAATTCAACAAGACTCCTTTTATATCACACACACACACACACACACACACACACACACACACACACACACACCACACACACACGCACACACACACACGCACACACACACATACATACACAAACATACACCTACATACATACACACACACCTGCATACATATACATACACGCATACATACACATACACACATATACATATATATACATCATACACACAATACATATTATACACATGCATACATACACATAATATACATACCCATACACCCACATATATACATACATACAGATGTATCACATACATATACATGCATACACATATACATACACACACTCATATATGCATACACACGTACATACATGTACACTCATGATCAATACACAAGACTTTCTCTCTTTGAAAGCCAGCCTACATACAAACACACCCACACACCCATACATACTTATCACAAACACTTTAATACTTTTCGTCTCGCAGTCACTGACTCGTACGCACACACTGAAATAAACTTGGTAGTTTGAATCTTACTACAGGAGAGAATGAATTAATTATTCTGGCTTATTCATTGGGGTCTTCAAATAGAGGTGTAAAGTTTGTCCATTTCATTTCACATTTGTATAGGTCATTATTGCTGATGCTATTATTCTTTCAAGGCTAATCTTTCTTGAGTATTTTTTTGAACACTGAAAACTATTGGATGATTTTATTTATTTTACATCTATATATGTAGTTCTTTGCTTTAAGATTATCAAATCAAATACTGCATCAGTTTTTAAGTTGACCTCAGTTCCAAATATGACTAAATTTTCTGAAAATTGTAGATTACACACCACTGAACATTTTTCCCTAAATACATTTTCTAATGCTTTCCAAACTCTTTTAACATGTTTGCACCTCCAGAACATGTGTTCAATACTGTCTTTCTCTTGGTTACAAAAACTACACTTTCATTGTTAGTTATTCCCATTCTTTCAGTACTACATTAGTAGCTATAATTCTGTGAACAATTCTTATCTGCAACCATTTCAGTTTGATATCTTTTATAAAGTGAATTTTCTGGAAGCACACATTCCAAGGTATATCTCTGTTTAACTTGTCAGCCCATTTGGTACAACAGTTTGGTCTCCCACAGTCTTTGTTTATATTTTATAGTATACTTGGGAGCCTTTTTCAACTACATTGTATATCTTTTAAGTGCTGCATTGTATTCTAATGGTATATTATTCTCAATATGGAATCCTTGTTTTCTTATATAGTTCTTTATTGATGCTATACAGCCGGCATATGATAGAAGTCTATTTGTATTCTGTATTTTGCTCTGAATTCTTCCAGTGTTAAAAACTACCATTGTCTTCATCAACTGAAATATTCTATTAACGTTCTTTTCATTCCAGCTGTTCAATTTTATCATTTTATTACCAACCTTAATGTGTTCATTGTATAAAATAGGTTCTGCTAATACTTCTTCAGCCTTTTCTGGCCTTATTTCATAATATATTTGTTTATATGAGGAGAACACATGCTGCCAGAATATATTATCTTTGCTTTTCATGCATAAGTAGTTTGGAGAATATTCTTCTATTTGTTCAATAAATGGATAGCAAGAAATCATAAAATCTTTCATTTATGGCTTGTGTTTTTAAGTCTTTTTAACCATGTTAATTTTAATGCTGCAATCTTTGCTTGTATATTTGGTACATTCAGTCCACCCTCTTTCATATCTTGAATAGCCGTCTTACGGCATATTTTGTCTCGTTTCTTCCCCATATAAACCAAAAACATGATCTCTGCAGCTCTTTAACAAAAGAATCTGGAGGGTTTGGTAGCAGTAGCCAAAGATGAGTAAGTTTTGACAAGATTAGAGCTTTTAAAACTGCTATTCTTCCTAAGGGTGTAATTACTCTTTTCAGCCAGGTTTTAAATAGTGCTTTCACTTCAGTCATTTTTTCTGTGTAATTTCTTTGTTCCATTTCTGTAAGGTCTTTAGTAAACCATACTCCAAGTATCTTAAATTCATCTGGATCCCACATCATTTTTAAATGCTCCATATATTTCACCTTACAGTTTTTTTTTACTTCCAAGCCAAATAACCTGAGTTTTTTCTTTATTTAGAAACAGTCCTGATGGTCTTTCCAAACTTTTCGACAAGATGGATAGATTTTTCAAATGATATTTTATCTCCTTTGATCATCAGTTGTGTGTCATCAGCAAATTGTGATATCTTGTATTCATGTTTCCCAATCCAAATCCCTTTTATGCTTTTTTTCTTCTTTCATCATAAGGATATATCTCCACGCAAAGCACGAAGATATACGGTGACATGGGGTCCCCCTGCCGACAGCTCTCTCAATCGAAAACCAATCTGATATCTGACCATTCACAAACAACAGTCGACTTAATATTTTTATATAAAATATATACCCATTGACATATACTCTTTCCAAATCCAAAGGCTTTTTAGAACTTTGAACATGAAGTTCCAATCTAAGGAGTCGAACGCCTTCTCAAAGTCAACATTAATTAACATACCTGAGTATTCTTTGAACTGAGATGGTTTATTAGATCTATATATTAGTCTAATGTTGCATCCCATATATCTATTTGGACAAAACCAGTCTGATCATCACTAACTAGTGTTGGAAGTACCTTTTTTATTCTGTTGGCTATACATGTTGATCCTATTTTATATATAACATTTAGTAATGTAATAGGCCTCCAGTTTTTTTACATACTGTTTTTGGTTTACCTGGTTTGGGATGCATGTAATTATACCCTCTCTCTGCGTTATGGAGAGTTCTCCCTCTGTAGCTTTCATTCAAAGCCCTAACCACCAGATAACCCAACTGCTTCCAGAAACACTGAAAAACTCTGCTCCGAATCCATCTGTTCCTGGACTTTTCCCATCTTCATGTTTTTTAATGCAGCGCTTGCTTCCTCCATGTTATTTCCCCCTCTAAAGATTCACTGTCTTCCTCTGTTAAGTTCGGAATTTCGTTAACTAAATCATTTATTTCGCATTTTTCCAGATCTCTTTTTTTGTATAATTCTTCATAAAAGTGTTGAACTTCCCTTTTAATCTCACCTGTCTCTTCTATATCTGTTCCCTGAGTGTTCACGAGTTTTGTTATCTGCTTGCTAATAAAGTTGCGCTTTTCTAAGCTACAAAAAATATTAGTTATTTTTTCCCCATCTGCAACCCATCTTGCCTTTGATCTTAACAATACTCCATTCATTTTCTTTTCTCTCAGAGTTGTTAATTCTTGATTATACATTTCAAGTTCTTTCAAATCTTCTTGTGTTTTTTGTTCCTTTTCTTCAATTTTCTTTATCTTTTGTGTAACGTTTTTTTTCTTTTTGGGTTGATTCTTTCTTTTTCATTGTTGCATATGAAATAGTCTTAGCTCTTATTTTCATAAGTAGAAAATCAAGAAACGTCCTGTCAGAGACTGTCAATTTTATATCCGAGTCTTTCGCATCTTGATGATTATTGTAATCTCCATTGTTTTTGGTGTATTCTTTTATTACGTTTTGGATTTCTGTGTTTTTTCATTCCAAGTATTTTTTATTCTTTTAACAAGGAGGTATTGAATTTCCAAAAAGTACTGTGTTTAGTGTCATTCCCAAATTTCAGTTTCAGGGTGATCAGTGAATGATCCGACTATACCCCGGCAAGATATTCGCATCCTCAAAATACCAAATTAAATAGTCTGATAAGAGAAAGAAGTCTAATCTACTTTGTTGTAAAGGTGAAGGCCGTTTCCACGTATATCTTCTGCTGCTTGGATTATTTTCCCTCCAGATATCTGTTAAGATTAGTTCAGTCATCATATCTTCAACAGCTTTCTTCGCCTTGGGATTATTTACATGTTTGTAATTGAAACAGTCAATTTCTTGTTCAAGTGTAACATTAAAATCTCCTACAACTATGATATTGTTGTTATTGTATGCTTTTTAATCTCTGCGTAATTTCATCATAGAAGGCTGGATTGTCCTATTGGGTCCATACACATTTACTAACAGCAGCTCTTTCTCCATAGTTGTAAAAGCTATAATTGATATAATTTCCATTTGGATCTGTTTCAACTTTATTTATTTCAAATTCAAAACTATTATTAAAAAGGACCGCAACCCCCTAGAAGATGAACAATGAGATGCGAAGAAGCATTTATAGCCCCATTCTGATTCTATATATTTGTGCATTTCTCTTTGAAAATGTGTGTCCTGTAAACAGTATATTGAAAAGCTCTTTTTTTCTAAGGTAATGAAATACATCTCTTCTTTTCTTGCTATTTCCAGACCTTGACAATTTAGAGATGATATTGTCAAGGCGCTGGTATTGTCTGTTCTATTATTCATTATGCATTTTAAAAGTCCACACTTTATTTATTTGTATAATGTTTTTCACCCTGTATATAATTGTAAAAATAAAAGTTTTTAGTTTTAGTAAGCCTTTTGTCAAAGTCATATTTCAGTGCCTGTGATGAAAAAACACATATTCCAACTAACACACTGCACTTAGCTCCACTAATCCAAACTTTCAAAATGCAAAACAGTACACATTGATTCTTTGATATAAAATAAACATCCACCAGTTCAAGTGTATCGCATTCAACATTGTACACATCCTTGTATCCCCCTTTGGAAAAAATATGCACCTAATAACCAGGAATGTGAATGATCTTATCCATTGTTCAAGAAGTACATCAGTTTGTTCGAAGTTGTAGATATCTTTTATAAAATTTGCCCCTTTCCCCACTCCCTTGCATTCTACATTCATACACCGCTCACAATCATACACTTAAACATAAGAACTAAACACAAAAAAGAAAACCATAAAAAAACACATAAGACTTATCTTGGGTTCACCATCCATACACAACACCATTTTGTATATATCATAAATGTATATTTCTATCATAGTTCATTGCCAGACAACAGAACAATGAAAGAATGTTAATACCCAGTTCCCTCTTTTGTTTCACCATTGAAAGAGAACTATGAATAGACAACATCAGTATATTATCTCTGTCAGGGAGAAAATGATGAGAAAAAAAAAGAAAGAAAAAAAAGCATATCCTTTCCTTGGAATCACTAAACACACACCACACACACACACACACACACACACACCACCACACACACACACACACACACACAAACACACACACAACACACACACACCACACACCAAACAAAACTCCTGTTCAGCTGTGTTAATTCACACACACAGAAAAGGCTCAAACAGCCAGTATAATCAAAGAGTCTTTTAAGAAGGACATACCTGCACTACATACACCGAAGACAGTATCACTTTTAGCCAATCTTACAGTCATGAAGCACAAATAAATTTACAACAACAACAAAAATAATAAAAAAAATATAACCCTGTCAGAGAAGGAACTAAGTACTTTAGGTAGCCAACTCCAGACTGACAACAGCCTACAGTTGGACATTAATAGCTATACTTTAAGTTTTGAGCACTGAAAAAGTTTCTTAACAATCACAATGTGATGACAGAACATCCAACGTTACTACATAATCTATAGTATTCTTTGAATTTTGGCCATTGAACTCCTGAGGCATGATGAAATGAAACTGATGATTCTAATTTGAGTGATCGTTCCATTTTTTTCCCCTAAGCTTAACAGATCAAAACAACAGTGTCACATGGCTACTCTGTATCCGCCTTGACCCTTGATCTGAACTTCCAAGTAACACAAGACCTTGATCTAGAGTTCACAATGCACTTGATACCAAAAAAAAAAGCTTAGTTGAAAAGAAACAAGTAAATTTAAACTTTTAAAATGATTTTGATTAACCAAATGACTTCATAAACTTGAAAGTAAATGTTCCAAACGACATCTGAAAACTATGGCTATCATTTAGTCTACTACGTGTCAGACCAAAAAATTCAATTCAATTTTAAGACAATACTTTAACCAGGATCACTTTATCGCTAGGCGTAGGTCTAATCTTGCACAAGCATTTACTTCTTTGCCCAAGTGGCACGATCAGCAGAATGTTTGAACTCCGCTGAAGATCGAACGTTGACGATCTTACCGTTTTGCGTTTTCATAATGACTGAGCCGTTTCTGGTCCAAGCTTGTGCACAAACACTGGTATCACTTTTCACGGTGCATAGTAGTGTGTACGCTCTGGGAGTAAGATCTTCTACAAATACTGTCTTTGTACCTTTAAGACCTTTCCGGGCATTGAGCACAGTATCCCGAACGCGTCGCGACACGAATCGTACCACAATACCTCTCGGTTTGTTGGTATCCTTGACGGAGTCGGTAGACCAGCAGGTCGATGTGGTCCGACTCTGTGCACGGCCTCGATCTGCTCGCTCGTGACTTTCAGCTTCAGCTTGGTGTTAAGCAGAGACAGCACCTTGGCTTCACATTCTTCCTGGGTCTCAGTTTTCCCCTCTTTCACCCCATAAAATCCGCATGTTGTTTCTACGTACGTAGGCAGACACTTCTTCAGATCGGCGATCTGCAATTTCTGCCAGATGTCGGGCTTCCGCAAGCTGCTGTCGTAGGTCTTCTTCTCTCTCCTTTGCCTCTGAGACCTCTCTTTTCAGCTTATCATTATCCAATTGAACAGTATAGATGCTTGCTCGGAGTTCGTTCACAATGTCACAGAGTTTGCACAGTTTGTTCATGATGTCAGAGTTGCTAACCTCACGATCACATCCCTCCCCAATAGGAAAAACTTCCTCTGCAACAGTAGCTTCAGTCATGTCGGAGTTCCTTCCCTCTCCCCATCAGCCATTTCTCCTCCAGAAACTGAATCAAATTTAGGCACACTTTTTCACTTGAAGAAACAGGAGAGCTAGTTATTGTCTCAATCTTTTTCTTTTTCTTTTCCTTAGACTTAAATTATTGAGTCATCTGACGCACTGGACACTGACATGAGACGAATCTGAACCACGTTGATGTTTACGTTTGACAGGTGTGCTGACGCCATGTTTTCCGTCCATGTCTGAGTTCACAGTCAACCACACATATCCAAATTTTCACAGTGCCTCGGTCCCGCTGAGTGGACCAACCTGGCGTTGGTGTGATGGCAGTCACGATGTCACTCTCGGACCATCCTGGTGTCGACTTCCGGTCGATAACCAACTTCAAACACCAATTAATAGCGGACCCCACAAACACGGCGACCGCCTCCGACGTGAGCACCGGAAGTCGTGTCATGCTAATTTTTTTTAATTTGATTGCGTTTACTGGCTTAAGGCCTGTTGCTTTAAATTCTTCATTGTTCATGGCACGTAAGACTGCTGGCAATCTCCTAACCCATTCTGTGTTGCGCGTTCTGTACTTCGTAGTGTCCATAATTTCTCTGTGATATTGATAGGTAAACAGGCGTTCAGCTAGATTCTTATTAAAGTTTTCTACTAAGGCTTGTGATTGATGGTTGCCTGGGATCCCTCTCTTAACTGTAACATGATGTTTTAAAAACAGTTGGTTTACAGAGCCTTTAAACTCTTTTTCATCATCAACTTGAATCATTCTAGGATACTTTAATGGGCCTCGCATGTATATTTGTTGTAAAGCCACAGCGACAGCAGTTGAGCTTTTTTCCGTTAAAGGTTCAGCGTCTTTGTATCTTGAAGCCATGTCAACAACTGTCAGAGCATACTTAAACTTTTTTTCTTCTAACTTTGTCATGTGGAAGATACAGCAAGTCCATCTGGTGGGTGTCATTTGGAACTGAGTTAACAAATCTTGGCTTATTATTCTTTTGGGGGCAGGCAGATATATTGCCAAATTGCTTGTTTTGAAAGCAGTCTTTCGCATCTGATTCAGACACTCTAGCAGCTTTACTCAGTTTTTCAATAGCAGTCTTTCCTTTCCAATACCCTTTAGGAGATAATATATTTTTGTCCATATTTTAACTATCTTCTTATTACATTTTAACTGGTTTTTTTATTACATTTTAACTATAATTTTTAGATTGAATATGCAAGAATATAGATTGCTCCCATAGCACCCACAATAAAACCAATTTCTGCTATTTTCTGTTCTTCTGATGGTTCATAAAAGTCAGACAGTTCTGGAGGCGGTGTTGTTAGAAACTTCTTTCTGTCACTAAGTAATACTCATTCATTGCGTCATCAACGTCTGTAAATGTGTGCTCTGCATGGCCCTGTTCCCTTAACTTTTTATTAATAAAGTCTAAGTGAGCAATTCGTCTTTTCTCGTAAGCATCTCTTGCCTTAGCTAAATCTTCTATTGCCTTGTTATGACGTTCTCTTTCTTCATCGGAGTGCAATTTACTAAACATATAATTGCTGCCGGAGAAGGCCAATGCATTAACAATAGCTCCTCTACCATCATAACTACTCCGCCATCTTTTTATAAATTAATATTTTTTAGATTAATCTTTCTATGAACTAATATTTTCTGGGATAATCCCTGTGTAACAAGAAAGTCTTTTGATGCATCCCTGCAGTAATTACAACTATAACCTTAACAACGTCCTCAATGTCTAACCTTCCTAGGTCGGCCGGCTTCATTCTAAACATGTTTTTTGCTAACACGCTATAGCCTATACTAAGGCTGCTAATCACAGCAGAGTGGTAAATCGTATTGATAATCTTTTTTTTACTCATCTTTTTATTAACTAAAAAAATAATTAAAATAATCATAATACGAAAGGCTGTCTATGTGCTTTTTAATCAAATATCTTTTGTTGTTAAAGCTAAAAATAGGTTGCAACTAGTTTTGTCGAATCTTCTATCTTTCCCGTGTTGGGCGGTTTTATTCCTAACAAAACATTTTGCAAGGGTTGAATAGACTATAACACCAACGATAGGCACTGTATAATTAACCAACTTTAAACTCATGGTTTTAAAAGTATTATATTATTTTTTATTGTTTAAAAATGGATTGTGAGAATATTAAATTTGTGAGGAGCAGGCAGACTACTCCACAAGCTATCAGCAGCACGTCATAAAGAAAGATTATACTCTCTGGCTGCGTGTGGAAAAAATAAACAGTTTTTAGGGTTGAACTAAGTATTAAACAGATCCAACAACTGTCTACATCAGACGTTGAGAAGTACTACGCTAGGTACGAAGCACGCTAGGTCAAAAATGGTTGTTCGGTGGGGCAGACAATAATTAGTTTATTTGCTAAGTTAGTAAGTAAGATGGCTCCGGTTGATTAGAAGAAGATTTAAAATACGACTTATCGCAAGATCCGGTTTTAAACAAGTCTTAGAAACTCTTGCATGTGCATGTATTACAGATTTGGACTATGTTATGCCCATTCATCATGGGATTAATTACTTTTAATCATTTTTAATTTTGATCATATTAAATTTAATCGAAATAAAAAAAAATGAGCGATCAGGAGAAAAAGGGACGCCGCGGACGACCGCAGGTGCAGAATGTCCCACAAGTGAATGTACCACAAGTGAATGTACCGCAAGTGAGTAATGTTACTAAACCTAAAAATCCTGGAGTTTTGAGGTGGCGTTAAATGCTGAAGGGAAAACAGACTGCAAAAAGCAAACCAATCAGTAAAACCAAAATTATTAGATAGTAATACAACATCACCACCACCAACAACAACCCAATTAACAACAAACAATCACAAACAAACGTTAAGATGTATTATTATGTATTGGGTGTGTTGTTGTTGGTGGGTTTTTTTAACTTTACAAATACCTAACATAATACCTAGCGGCAAAGCCGCAAGCCCACAGTAAAGAAGAAGAACCAGCTTCTGCAAAAAAATTACAACCTCCTGCAGTAGACCCATTTTCTATGTAATAGTTTTTAAGAACTAGATAAATTTCAACTTAAGAACTAGATAAGTACAAGTTAAGTTAGTTATAGAAAGTACTTTTTAAGTTAATTTGCAAGTAAATTACAAGGGGCAAAAAAAATTAAGTTTTTAGTTTTAATTTACTAGTTAGGTTCTTAAGTTAAGTTCTTAAGTAAGTACTAGTTAGGTTCTTAAGTAAAAGCCAAGTCAGTCAATTTAAATTCTTTTAAAGTTCTCCAACGTCCTACGCATATGAAAACTCGGACTGACGTAAGTTCTCTTGTTATTGTTAGAGACTAGTGATTTTCTTATTAACAGCAGTTGTTTTTACTTGATGAAGAGTAGAGCGCAGATTAACATTTGTGTGATAAATACTTTGTTCTAAAAGAGAGCTTGTTGTAGTTGTCGTGAGTTATATTTTTTTGACAACTTCTTTACTTTGCCTTTAGCCTTCTTCATTAAGAAGTCTGGCTAGAAAAGCTATACATCTTTGCCCGCAAGCCACATATTCTTTTATAACTGTCCATTAAGTTCACCCTTCATTTTTCCCAATTACTTTCTTTTTAAAACAGTTGAATGTAAAGGATTGTCTTTTGGATAGTCGCATGTGTCGTCCCACCATCAACCCCTTTTAAACCCACTTCTGTTTCTAAATCCTTATAGAAGTTTCTGTGGGGACGTCTGATTAAAAGAGTCAGTGTCTGTGTAAAGGACTCTTGCTTCTGGGTACAGCGGTTTAAAGTAGTGTACAAAAATTTCTAACATCAATAACTTAGACAGCTCTAATACGGATAAAGCCAAAAAAAACACCGGCTTGTCCAATTAACATCCTTTTTCTTATCATAATGCCAACCAAGCTGTCGTTAAATCTTCTAAAGTCTTGATAGTTGGGTTTTAGAGGCAAACTTAATTTGCTTGGGTTTTCTTTGTAACTAATTTCACATTTTTTCGCTTGTGTGGATTTTCCTTTAGTTTTGCCAAAACAGCTGTTGTTCATCATTTTTAAGGAAGTCTTTTTCTGAAGCGTCAGTGGCTTTGGTTCTAAGATCAGTGTTCTTCTTGATTTTATGGCCTCAAAAAGGGCTCTTGGTCAAAAGCAATGATTCTATGAACAGCAGTCAGTTTAAAAAACCCGTGTCTTAGGTTAAAACTGTAACAGTCTGTAATGACAAAACATACTTAGTTTTGTTGCGAAGATTAGGCACAAGTTTAGGCGGTTCGATAGGACTCATCTTTAATCTTTCTGCGGTAGGGGGTAATCGTTATGGAGATCGTGTAGTTCAAAAGGATATTCTAAGTCTACTTCCAAGATTACCCCTATTGGATTATCAGGCGGAAGCTGTGACAAGCACCTAACACATATTGACATCATGAGGTCCTTTTTTCATTGTAAAGTTTCTCAGTGGAAAACGGTTTGACTCATGGCCCATCCATACAGATTGTTGGCGTCTAGGGACCCTTAGATAGTTGGATTGGTTTAGTTGGGTCATTATCGTCTAATATTGTTGTTAGTTTGCAGTAAGGATGTGAGGCCATGCTAATTTCCTCCCCTTAGACCGGCTTCAATCATTTTGAAGTGTGGGTAGATCGAAATTAAGTCAATCTGGATGTTTGTAGACTTTAAGAATGATCCCAAGAAAGGCCAGGCGCAGAGATGTAATGCGATGGTCTAGACAGTAATGTTTCATCATGTAGATCTGTATTTTGAAAAACGTCTGCCAATAAAACCACGTCAGATAATAAATATTGATATGATAATCGCCATTGTTTGCAGTGTAATTTTGTCCAAACTTTCTGAGCGTATTCATAGTCAGCATCAGTTTGTCTTTGCCTCTAAGACTAGAAAGAAAGCGCCTTTAGGAGGAAGCGAGTCTTCGTCAACCTTTTCCCCGAGTTCATGTATTCATAAGGTTTAAAAGGGCCCTTTTCGCACTAAAAATGGGTCAAAGTATTGTTTTGTTATTGGATTGTCTTGTAGCGATCTGCTATTTATCCAAACTTGCCATCAGATGTTGGGCAGAGTCATAAAGGTAAAGAGTCAAGTGTAAACGTATGTACTTTTCTGAAGCTGTGCAATGCAAGTAACCCTCTTTTATTCAGAAGTCACTGCTTGCATGATAAAATGAGAATCGTAGCCTCGTAGGTTTTTGCAAGAAGATAGGGAGTTTTCCATTTTTTAGGGTCAACCTTTTAAATTGAAGATTACATTGTTGTGGCAGCCCCCCTGAACTTTCCAGTAATGTGATCGTGGTCTCTTACTGTGTCGCCTAAAAATTCTCTGTTACATATCCAACAGTGTGTAGATGAGTTTATAGCGTTTTGGTCTTCAGAGTCATAACAATGTCTGAAGATTTAGTTGGTTGGATAAACTGATTGCGAAGTTGTTTCATCTGCTCTAAAATCTACTAGCCGCATTGGGGCCTCTGTAAATCTCGGGGGGGGGGGGGGGGGGGGGGGGGGGGTGTGCCCATTGACCTAACAACAATAAACGCATAAGAACAGATTGATGGTGGGTTAATAAGGTTGTTTTTTGGGTTTTTGTTGTTGTGGACGTAGTACTGTGGCAAGATTGATTCAAAGTCAGCATAAACACGTATGGACTCATTTGCATTTTGTGTACATTCTTAAAACTAAATTTAGGGCCCTGGTTTTGGCGTGAGGAGTTTAGTTTCACAATCTACAAAAATTTTACAATGGGGTTCTATGGCTGGCAGTGTTTATGTTGGGATTCTACCAAACCCTTCTACAAGCTCTTGTTTAGCTGGATGCTTTGTAGTATAGGCTAACAGTCTGCTTATTTTTCTAATTATACATTTAAGACTCTTTGTACTATCTGCAAAGGATCAATCTACAGTTTGTTAAGGGTTCGGCCTAAAGTGGGAGGTTGGGAGAAACCTTAGAGGCACTAGATTGGCTTCTACAGACCCTGTGGTATAGTTTACAGTGATTGGTTTGTTTTGCTCTTCAAATGAGATTTATTTCTTTTACTCACTGGAAAGGTTATGTTATCAAAGTTCAGTTTGTTTGTATTGCTCATAATTGGAAACTCTGTTTGCATGATTTTTAAAAGGATGTAGTGTGCTTTAAAAGACCACTAAAACACATGTGTCAGAATTTTTGTATGTTTAAACTGCCCGTTTAACTTAAATCCTTGGAAGAGGAAGGTAAGAATTGCCAACTATAGGATAGAACTTTGTTTGTCTTAATCTTATTTCAAAGGGCTGTCCCTTCAGACCATCCAGAACCCCTTTAAATTAGGCTCTTCACTTGCATGGTTAAACTGTGTAAGCAAAAAAAACAAAAAAAACTGTGTAAGCATGTAATCAGCCAGTCGAATTAAAGTCGTGGTAACTGATTTTTTCTTTCTGTTTAGTTGAAACCCAGACTTCCATGTTACTATCGTCAGGCGTTATATAATCAACAGAACGGCAACAGCACTTTTACTGGCGGCTCGCGTTGAAGAGATCTGGGATTTTAGAGATAGCGTGTGCACCCCCTTTTTTCCCAACGTTTGTAGGGTTTTAAAGATTCCATGTCTACTTCACTAAACATATCGCTTAATTGTTTTTTTTTCAATATCAAAAATTTTTCCATCGTATATAGTTTTCCATCCGAATTTACTTGTGGTTGTCATTTTTTAAAACCACAATATTTAGTAAATTAAAAAAAATAAATGTATATAAAAGTAAGTAAAACGCGTTTTTATTCTTCACCCAAGCGTTGCGACACTTCAGACACGCTAACCTTACAATAACACCTGCTAATATTTTAGCTTTTTTGAACATACAGTCAATGTTAATCACTTTGGTTGCTTCGTTAAATAGTTCACTATGATCATTTATTATATTGTTTACATCATTCTCAAAACCAGATTCACTTAAAATCAAGTTTATAATTTCATTGTTTCGTCAAATAGTTCATTACAATTCTTTAAATCAGATTCACTGAGTTCGACAGCCATTTTTAATCGAAATAAATAAAAAATTAATTGTAAATTCAGTTATTATTACAGTCTATTTCTAATCGTAAAAACTGATCAGGTTTAAAGGTAACAGTTACCCTTCAAGATCATCAGACACATGCAGGTCAGCATCTTCTGGGGGCAATATTATCAACTAATATGGCAAATAATTTTATAACTGGTGGGGGCCAAGAATCTGGGATTTTATACTAACAGCTTTCAATACGCTTTCTCGAATAGTTAAGCTTTCAAAAAGTTCTGTTATAAATTCATCAAAAATGTCCTTTAACACTTCTTTATCAACTCCAGCATTAATCGCCCACCCAAAATCATCAATATTTCTGTAAGCTTTATAACTACGTGGGGGTTCATTTTAAAACCAGATTAAAAACAGCAATTAAAAAATTAATTAATTAGTTTCTCTTGTTTTGTGCAAGAATTAGAAGAAGTTATATGTGTGTGCGTGGGGGTGGGGCTGTGTGGTTTAATCAACTAGGCCAATCAGTCCCAGATCCTTTTGACCTGGATTACTGCACTGCTTTGTAAGGCAAAACGCTCGCACACACAAACAAAACAACAAACAACACAAACAAACAAACAAACACACACACAATAGATAGGGAGGTGCTTGCAGGGGAATGTGAAAGGGGCTTTTTGTGGTTCACACTTGAACGACGTAAATTCGAGACAGCCACCAAAAGCACTTATTAGAGTCCTGAATATTGATCACAGGATCTCTTTCAAAGGTCTATCGGCGGCCACCTGAAAAGGCAGCCTAAAAAAGGAGGTGAGCAAAAACGACGAAGCAAAATCGGCGAAGCAGGAGCAATACGTTGAAGCCACAACAACAAAAAAGTCATTTTCATATATACAAAAGTCATTTTCATTTATACAAAAGCCATTTTCATTATAATGGGGGCAGGCCGTCTGAAAAAGCAGTCAAAAAGTTGAAGCAGGACGTTTAACAGAGTAGAACAAAAATGTCATACTAGGTTGACCTATTTCGGCGCTACAGCCTGTAGCGCGACCTATTTCAGTGCTCAACCTCTTCCCCAACCGTAGCTGGCGCCTCCTCAGACCGCGGCGGCCACTGCGTGTGGTGGTGAGTGAACTGACTGGTATGCTTGATCAGTTCCACCATTTTTACTGAGATTGTTGCTGTTCACAGTCGGGGAACAATTGACAGCGCCTTCTCTAATTTTATGTTCTTGGATGAGAATGTAAATAGTTTTGTTCACGACCACCCTATCTTATCTAGCACGTAGCCCCCATTTTATGTACTGATTACGTCAATTTTAGAGGTTTTTGCATGTTAATTTTAATTGTAAAACAGGTGTTAATTTTGGCCAAAACTGACATGAGAAGGACGTGACTTGGATGTGAAAAGGGGGGTTTTGTGCAAAATAAGATGGGTGGTCGTGAACAAAATATTTACATTCTCTGTTCACCTACCACTCACAGTTATCATTCACACAACACACACTGATTTACTTCACCTCCCATCACAGTTACACCTCCACTCACAGTTATCATTCACACAACACACACTGATTTACTTCACCTCCCACTCACAGTTATAAATTCACACAACACACATTGATTTAGTTCACTTCCCACTCACAGTTATCATTCACACAACACACATTGATTTAGTTCACTTCCACTCACAGTTATATTCACAAACATTGATTCAGTTCACCTCCACTCACAGTTATCATTCACATAACATTGATTTAGTTCACCTCCACTCACAGTTATTCATTCACACAACATTGATTCAGTTCACTCCCACTCACAGTTGTCATTCACACAACACACATTGATTTAGTTCACTTCCCACTCACAGTTATCATTCACACAACATTGATTTAGTTCACCTCCACTCACAGTTATCATTCACACAACATTGATCAGTTCACCTCCCACTCACAGTTATACCTCCCACTCACGTTATCTTCACATAACACACACTGATTTAGTTCCCTCCCACTCACAGTTATCGTTCACACAACACACATGATTTTAGTTCACTCCACTCACAGTTATCATTCACACAACACACACTGATCCAGTTCACCTCCCACTCACAGTTATCGTTCACATAACACACATGATTTAGTTCACCTCCCACTCACAGTTATCGTTCACATAACACAAATAATTTTGTTCACCTCCCTCACAGTTATCGTTCACACAACAGACATTCATTTAGTTCACCCTCCACTCACGTTATCGTTCACACAACAAACATTCGTCATCTTGCCAAAAACTGCATCTTCATCACAGGCCTTTGCCACCACACTCAACTTTTTGTGCTTCATTGGAATTAGGTACTTTGCCAACCCTCTGGCTTGAGAGAGCAGGTCTGCCTATGTTTCAGATGCCAAACACCCTTGTGATTGGATCACCTGAAATGACCAGGTTTGTTTGCTTGGTTGTTTTTTCAAATTATTTTGACACATGAAATATTTTGCTGCAAAAATGACAAATATTTCTGACATTTTTTCCCTGTAATATTTGTTCTGACACAACAGAAGGCTCTGTTAAGCACAGTGCATACATAGTTACTCATATGCTCTTAAATTATCATTGGCAAGTAACCAAAGCAAGTCAATTTATGTTACCACCTTCACTAAACTGCATGATATTTTCCCCTTCTACTGCTTATCTCAATTTTAGAAACAGACCAGTCATACTTTCTTAAAATACTATGTGTTTTCATACTTCAAAAACATTTGTTCTGTTAGTTCTTTTTCCTAAACCTGAAAAGAGTACCTAAAACAAATAAAGATTTTCCAGATTTCAGAGTCTAGTAGTCATACAAGAAAATGCCATAAAAAAAAAAAAACAAAATGGGTACTGAAATATAGAGAGGATACATAGGGGTGTATTCTATTATTAATCCGAGTAAGCAAAAAGGATCTAGATCTTATGATCTGCTCTGCAGGTGGAAGACATTTAGCGCAGTCAGTCAGTAGTCATGTTTACCTTTGGTTTGTGGTCATCTCCTCTCATGTAACCCAGTGCCATGCTTTCTGTCGTATGGCCCCAACACACCTCCACTGCATTCATAATTAACTCATAATTCATAATTAACATAGTAATTTCATGAATGTGTCACACTTTTCTGTCATGGGTGTAACTTGACATACAGTATAAAATATATGTGAGCACTTAAATGCAATCTACTATGGCAAAGTAACCAAACAGTTCAGTCTCTGACTTTCAACTGCCAGTCTTTGAGATTTCCAGTTCAATTACTGACAGCAACAAATGGGTTTAAGAGTTAAAATGGTTTTTCTTTTTTTTCCCCATGGTCAAAGTATATAGCCACATTTGAAAGAGATCACCTTTTACCGGTACTTCATAATTTTTTTTAGCACAATACCAGCATAAAAAATAGCATCTCTTTGTATACATGCACTGAAAATTCCATCTTCGGGACCCAAAACAAATAAATATCAGCCCTCAGTCTGAATGAAACTGAAACACATGATCACACTCTAATGCTTTGTAACTGATTCCTAGCACTTCTGCTGCATGTAGATTCAAGTCTTCTGGTGGCTATGCATGTATAAGAATAAACATGTGTGCTACATACTTCCAATGTCATAATTTGCTGGAACAGATTGCAAATATATCCAGTATGAATCACCAAAGAAAACGAACTATGACAGTCCAAACAGTTTGTAAAAATTGCCATAATTTCCTGTTTGCACCCCTGTTTACACACAAACATGCACGCATGTACATGGGAACACAATACCCACACGCACACATGCACACACATACACATACATAAAAACAACACAAAAACTCTTACCATCAGGAGCAGCATGTTGTGTGCCTGTGATCCGAACAGCCACAGCCCCAGCCAGCCTACTGCCTACCCCTGCCAACAGGCGTGACCCTGGGGAACACCAAACTAAATGCTTCACACATCTGCACTCCATTTTGTTCTTGTAAACATGCTAAAATCAACAAATGCATGAAATGACATGTGTAATTTTTTTGTTCCAATTCAAAATACGAAATTGTTGAAAATCAAGCTGACAAATAACCTTGTGAAGTACAGACATGTAAATTAACAATGACAGGATCCAGCGGGCTAAAATGGGGAATATAATTTATTAGTAAGAAAGAGATAAGATAAGATAAGATAATGTTGCTTATAGCCCAGCCGACCGCAGAGGGCCACATCAGGGCTGTCACCACGTTAAAATCAACTCACCAGTCATTAAAAAAAAAAAAAAAAAAAAAAAAAAAAAAAACCTTTCACACATCTCTTTAAATGACATCGTCCAGAAACGTACCAGAAACTTCGTTAAAATCTTTCTTCCGTAAAATCTTAAATCAGATGAAAAATGTCAATCTCTCTCAAAAAGTCAAGGATCACATCAGGCGGGACATCCCTGAACAGGATCTTCATGGACTCCGCCGTAAAATGTTTGTGTCTCACATCGTGCAAGTCCCAACACTCTAAAAGAACATGTTTCATTGTGAGTGGCGCATGACATGGAATGCACCACGGAGCTTCTTCACTCTTTAAAAGGTAAGCATGGGTAAAATACGAATGGCCGGTGTGTAGCCGGCACAGAACCGTTTCCTCTTTACGACCTCCCGACGTGGATGGGAGGAAGTCCTTAAGGTTTGGACGGATCTGAAAGAGTTTGTTATTCGTCTGTGTGTTCCAATCCTCTTGCCAGAGGTCTCTCACATAATCATTAATTTTGGGTTTCACATCTGAGCAGGGGATATAAGTGTTGGACAGTTTCTCTCTTGTGGCGTTCTTGGCTAAACGATCAACCATTTCGTTCCCGCCGATGCCAACATGACCTGGAACCCAAGCAAGAGTAATGTTGTAACCGTCCGCCTTCAACTTGCTAAAAAGTTAAAAAAAAAGTAAAAGTTCTGGATGCTGAAGGTTGCGGCCAGCTATGGCCTCCAAAGCTGACAGCGAATCCGACAGAACCAGAAAGTCCCTCTTTGAAGAATGTGAGATTATCTTCAAAGCCAGAACCAGAGCAGTAAGTTCAGCAGAATAGACAGAAGCATCTGAATGTATATGTTCCAACAGTATCTGAGAAGGAGCCCCAGGGCAGTAGGCTGCACAGGCCACTCCATCCTCAGACTTGGAACCGTCAGTGAAAACTTTTTGATAGGATGGGAATTTGGAACAGAGGTCAGCATACAATGCCTTGTACGCCAGAGAGCTGGTAGACTCTTTGCGAAAAGCTGCAAGATCGAAGCAAATCTCTGGTGTGAAAAAGGTCCACGGAGGTTGATCCGGAAACTTGGAAAAATCGGAAACTACTCCCAGGTCTAGACCTGCATTCCGCACGTGAGGCTGCATACGAAGACCAAACGGCGGAATACATTTAGGGTTGTTTTCAAACTTACTTTGGAACGGAGGGTCAAAGACACAGTCATAGGCAGGGTTTTCTGGTTCTGAGAACAGTCGGATATAATAATTCAAAGACAGTTTCAGCCTGCGGTTGGACAGTGAAGGTTCACCTGCCTCTGCGTACAGGCTGTACACAGGGGTGGTGCGGAACGCTCCAAGACAGAGACGAAGCCCTTGATGGTGGATAGGGTCCAAGAGTTTGAGGTAAGATGATCTTGCAGAGCCGTACACAGCACAACCGTAGTCCAGTTTGGAACGGACCAAGGCTCTGTAGAGGTGCAGCAAAGTTTTCTTATCAGCGCCCCAGTCGGTGTGCGCTACGACCCGCAGAATATTCAGTGCTTTCTGACAAGCAGTTTTGAGATTTTTGATGTGGCTGAGAAAGTTAAGTTTCTGGTCAAAAATGACTCCCAGAAATTTGGCCTCTTTAACAGCTGGAATGGGAGATTTCCCTACTTGAAGTTCAGGATCTGGAAAAAACTGACGGAAATTATGGAAGTGAATACACTGTGTCTTTGAAGCAGAAAAGGTGAAACCGTTTTCATCTGCCCATCGATGGATTTTATCCACGCAAAGCTGGAGCCTGCGCTGGACACTCGGGTACAGGCTTCCAGTTGCGTAGACAGTGAAATCATCCACAAACAATGAGCAGTCTGAACCCTGCTGAAACTGATTTAACAATGTTATTGATCTTAATACTAAAGAGGGCAGGAGACAGTATGCTCCCCTGTGGAACACCCAACTCCTGCTCGTGGACATCAGAGAGAGTGGTGCCAACCCGGACCTGAAACTGTCGTTCTGCCAAAAAATTTTGAAGGAAAAGCGGAAGATGACCTCGAAAACCAGATCATGGAGATCATGAAGTATCCCCGACTTCCAGGTGGTATCGTAGGCCTTCTCCAAGTCAAAAAAAATTGCCACTGCATGCTGTTTGTTCAGAAAGGCGTTCCGAAGTGTAGATTCCAGACGAATCAAATGGTCAACAGTAGTCCGATGTTTGCGGAAACCACACTGTTCTTTCGCCAAAAGGCCATCGGTTTCGAGTTTCCACATAAGCCTAGCATTGACCATTTTCTCCATCAGTTTACAGACACAGCTGGTCAAAGCTATGGGACGGTAGTTTGATGGATTAGAAAGATCTTTTCCAGGTTTGGGGATGAGAATAATGAGGGCTTTTCGCCAAGAGGGCGGAAAGAAACCTGTAGTCCACACATGGTTGTATACCTGTAACAGTATATTCAGACCTTCTTGCGGAAGATGTTTCAACAGTTGATAATGGATTTCATCTAGACCTGGAGAGGAATCGTTGCAGGACAGTAAGGCAGATTTCAGTTCATTTAAAGTGAAAGGAAGATTGTAGTCTTCCATGTTGTCTGACGAAAAGTTGAGGGTGATTTTTCTTTAAGGGTTTTATTTTTGACAAAAGTGGCTGATTTGTTAGAAGAGGAGGAATTCTTTTCTATGGTTGAAGCCAGCAGATTAGCAACTGCTTTTTTCTCAGTTATTAAAGAGTCAGCAAACTTGAGATGGTTCACAGTGGGACAGGTGTTCTTCCCTTTGATTTTCTTAATGATGTTCCACACTTTTTTCTTGGAAGTTTTCGATGTCAGCCTGGAGCAGAAACTTCTCCAGGACCGACGTTTACTGATTTTAAAAGTGTGTCTTGATTTAGCACGGAGTTTCTGATGGGCTCGAGCGTTGGGACCCGAAGGTCGTTGGTACACCTGACACTGAGCCCGTTTTCGAACTTTGGAAATTTGTTGGCAGTCTGAATCAAACCAGGGTGTTTTTGGCATTTGAAGTTTATCGGAAGACACTGGAATACAAGCTTTAGCACACTTGATCATAGTGTTAGTCAGTGATTCTGCTGGGTCCGGACTCTGAAGAAAATCAGTGTCCTGGAATTCTTTTGAAATAGTAGCTGCAAAGAGATCCCAGTTTGCTTTCTTATAATTTAGATGTGGAGAGACAGAGACTTGTTCAGTTATTACGGGTTGTAAACAAACAGGGAAATGGTCACTTCCGTGCAGATCGTCATGGACAGACCACTCATAGTCCAGGACCAGTGAGGGGTCACAAACCGACAAATCTAAACACGAAAGTGAACCTGTGGAAGAGTGGAGGTAAGTTGCAGATCCGTCGTTCAGACAACACAAATCCAAATCCGAAAGGACATCCTCAATTAGCAGACCTCTGGATGATGTACTGACACTACCCCAAAGAGGATTGTGACCGTTAAAGTCACCCAACAGCAAAAAAGGTCGAGGAAGTTCACCTATCAGACTGACAAGGTCCTGACGACAAACCGGGACAGAAGGTGGAAGATAAATGGAACAGATCATCACAGTCTTGTGGAGAGTGACTCTCGCAGCTACAGCCTGAAGGGAGGTAGACAGAGCGACAGGACTATACAACAGAGTTTTGTGTATGAGAAGGGCAACACCGCCCGACAGTCCCAACGTGGATGGTTGTGCAGGTTTTGAAAGAACATTAAAGCCAGAAAGAGTAAAGGTCTTCTGGCTTTGAATTTGAGTTTCCTGAAGAGCCACGACGGAAGGTTTTATAGATCGACACAGAAGCTGCAACTCCTCAAAGTTGGAATTTAGTCCACGGATATTCCAATGGGATATTGTACTATCCATGGTGCAGAGGGCGAAAAGGAGAGAAATCAGGTCATCTCCTCCTCAACGTCTGCTTCCAATGGAGTGAATTTATTTTGTAGTTTCACTGAACTGTGTTGTTCTTCAGACCTGCTGGCAGACTTGCCAACAGGCGAAGAAGGTCTGGATTTGGGAGACGGTGGAGGTTTCTTCCTCATCTCCACCATCTCCACACTGGGTGGAACTCCCTTGCCCGCACGGGCACTGGACAGAGGAGTTTGAGGCTTGGGTGCTGGTTTTTTAATCTGCCCAGCAGCAGATGTTGTAGACTGCTGGGCAGTCTGAGGGGTGGCGGATTTTTTGCCTCCACCAGGGGCAGTCACTTTGGGTTGGGAGGTGGTGGACCCGCTTCCACCAGAGCTGACAGTTCTTCCTTGCAGTGTCTTGGAAAAGATAAATTCATCAGTCTGGCAGCAGACTGACCTAGTGGAAACTTTCTTTACGGCCGAAGCATACGAAGATGCTGTTGGCGTCTGACTGCCAACAACCTGTTTGCGGGCCTCAAAAAAGGAGATTTTCTTTTCAGTTTTTACTCGTTGTATAGCGGATTCCTGAATCCAAAGAGGGCAGTTTCGGGAAGAGGAGGGATGGTCGCCACCGCAGTTAGCACAATGTGCCGGATCTTTACACGGCCCATCATGGGTTGCCTTGCAGCAAACACCGCCACACCTCCTGCCCAGAACAACGGTCTCTGACATGGCCAAACCTCTGACATCTGAAGCACCTCAACGGGGACGGAACATACATCTGAACTCTGACGTTCAGGTAACCAACTTTGATGACTGGAGGCAGCACAGGGTTGCAGAAGGTCAGAAAGAGGGTGTTGGTGGCCACTCTCTCTGCACCTTTCTTTACTGTCACCCTGCGCACCTCCGTCACACCCTGGGACGCCAGTTCCGTTTTGATCTCTGCCTCTGAGACACCTGTTAGATCTCTGCAGCGAATCACTCCTTTTGAGGAATTTAACTGTTTATGGGGAGTCACCCTGATCTCCCTGTCCACTATTTTTGTTGCCCTCAACAGCTGTTCAGATTGCTTCTTTGATCGACATTGAATGAGAAACGAGCCATTCCTCAACCTTTTTACGGACTGAGGGTCACCTGCTAGACCTTGAAAGCCCTTTTGTATGGCAAAAGGGCTCAGAGCTGAAAGGGTTCTTTCCTGCTCCGTCCCTTCCATCACGAGCCAGGAAGCCCAGAAACCTGTCCTCTGTCTAACCTCCGTATCAGAATCACTGTCTGTTTCAAATTCCCTGAAATAGGGGATGCTGCCTTCCTCTTCCTTTTGGGGGGGGGGGGGGGTAGTTTTTTGAAAAAGCCATATTTTGTTTATTGTGTTTCATCCCTCCCTTACCCACCCACCTTGGAGTCCAACTAAGGGGCCAGGGCCAAGAAACCAATGTCTTGACCCCTTCCAGGCTTCGGGAGAGACATACGACAAACAGAAGCCACCAACCCTATCCCCCCTGATCATGCTCAACTCCCGGGAACAGAGAGCTGAGCACTGCAGGGGTTTACTTGGCCAGCAGGGGAACTGTCTGTCTTGACCCAACCCCAAGAAGGGGAGCCGATTAGTACACCCGGGCCAAAGTGTACTCCGTGTCTAGGAGAGGTCCGAGCCAAAGTGATGTGTTGAGAGCGCTGGCCCTCTCAATCACCAGGATCTCATTCCCCTCCGACATAGGTCACACCGCACGGCAAACGCGGTGGATCTTAAGGAGACCGCAGAGAGAAAAGGAGTGTGGAAAAGAAGACTTGAAGGGAGACGAAGATAGAAAAGGGCCAAATAAGGGAGGCAGAAAACAAGAAAGGAGAAAGGCGGGTTACTCTTAGTCAGGATCCTCACCCTTAGCCTATCTGACATGGGAAAGCCCTACCAGGGGCATCAACTCCTTACCACGTTACGCTTAGGTCAGACAGCATCTTGGCTTCTCGGACCTAGAAGCAGTTTGACAAAACCAGCCTATCTCCGAGTAATGATGCCCCCGCCAGCAAAGCCTAAGGGATCACTGGACCGCGCAAGCCCTCCGACCACGACAAGGTCGCAACCCCGGAGGGTAGTAAGAAAGAGAAATGATTGTACTGACAGTCAAACACACGGCACTTATCCTACTCTAACATCAAGAAGAAAAAATACACATCAACTCGACTCGCCATACCCAGGAAATGCTGACTGAAGCAAGCACGAAGTCCCTCAGTGGAATCTTCTGCAGACACCAGACAATCAGCACAGGTCTTTGCCAGGGACGTTCTCATCAGATGTTCACCACAACCTTGTCAGAGGAAAATGTTAGTTGTGACGAATGCGCCATGCATGTGTAGGAAATTAATGTGCAATAATAATCAGTGATATACAGGGCTTCAGACTGTGGTTGTGCCCATGCCTTTATTGAAAAAGAAAACAACCCAACCCTGAAATGATGCACTGTACCAGATGCACCTGTTGGGTCCACATCGATTCACCAAGGTCAGACATTTTGATGACATGCTCTATAGAAGGAAATCACCGCTACACAATAAGCACTACAGGAAGTGGAGGTGCACCGCATCATCTTTTCAGTTGGCCGAGTAAGTTCTAAGAGCCAGTTACCATTAACTTTACGTGTCAGCATCATCTTTTCAGTTGGCTGTAGTAAGTTCTAAGAGCCAGTTACCATTAACTTTACGTGTCAGCATCATCTTTTCAGTTGGCTCTTGTAAGTTCTAAGAGCCAGTTAGCATCAAGTTTACGTGTTACCACTGTCACAAATCATTTGAATGTTCTTCTTAAAAAAAAAGAAAAAAAAGAAGCAAGCACAAATTACTAGGACTAAATTGGGCTTTTTAACCCAAATAGTGATGAAGCATGCATTTTAAAGTTCTTACTTTTAGTTACTTCCACTATGTATTCCTAATGCATGTTAAACGTCATGACTAATGCAGCCATGGCAACAATGTGAATCAGCAAAGGTTGAATCAATGGGCCCAAAGTTATTTCTTCAAATTTGGTACATAAACAATTCCCATGGAAAAATTATGTTCTTTTCCTTTCAATACTACTTTAATTTTGGTTGCATTTAGCAGCCAAGCTACGCTAAATCCTACTCTCTATGCCGTTTGATACCACTTTCAATTTGAACAGAGGTGGACTTCAGCAGCAGCCCCTGCCTTCCCTCACTCCCACTGTCAACTGTTTCACCCCACCCTCACTCACACCCCTCCCTATTTTTCCACACACGCGCGCGCGCGCACACACACACACACACAGTCTCCACAACTGCACCATCTCCCCAAACAGATTTTTGATCCTTGAATGTCATTGCAGAGAGGGATAAGTTGGTCCCTCCTACCTACATCAGCACAAGTCCCTTGCCACTCTTTGAAAGCCTTTCTTATGCCTTTCCCACTCTCCAGTAACAATGGCAGCAATGCACACAACTTTAAAACTATAGTAAACAACTGTGTGGCTTGAGGGTGTCACATCAAACAAACCTGAATATACGCTGCCCATAGAACAGTTTTTCTTGTTTAATCTTCATAACATAGTTCAGGCCATCCTGTGACAGTTCCAATGTTGTACACCTTACAGTTTTTCTTGTTTAATCTTTACAACAAAATCCTGTGACAGTTCCAATGTTGTACATCTTACAGTTTTTCTTGTTTAATCTTCACAACATAGTTCAGGCCATCCTGTGACAGTTCCAATGTTGTACACCTTCTCTGCCATGCTGTATGTTAAAACTCTCAGTGTGTTTGAGAAAAAGTGCTCTATGATCCATAAGGAATGATCTTACCAATAACAGAAAACTGGATATCCACAATGAACGATTTTACAAACCCCTTACAAACCGAGTATTACATCTGTCTTGAGGCTTCAACATACATATCAGCAATCCCTTTCATCAATCTGGAAACACCATCCATAAACTTGAAACAGCAACGACACTGATCACAGCATTTCACCTCATTCTGCCAGCCAAGCCAGTCTGCAAATAAAGATAATAGCACCTGCTGCTAAAATCCTTTCAGCAGTCCGGTCTTTAACCATGGGCATTAGCACCACAAGATGCCAGTCAGCCCCATACCTGATGTAATAACAGCCACTCCAGGTAGGCCTTCATCCACATTCTGTGCCCAACAGCCGGCCCATACCTGATGTAATAACAGCCACTCCAGGTAGGCCTTCATCCACATTCTGTGCCCAACAGTCAGCCCCATACCTGATGTAATAACAGCCACTCCAGGTAGGCCTTCATCCACACTCTGTGCCCAACAGCCGGCCCCATACCTGATGTAATAACAGCCACTCCAGGTAGGCCTTCATCCACATTCTGTGCCCAACAGCCGGCCCCATACCTGATGTAATAACAGCCACTCCAGGTAGGCCTTCATCCACATTCTGTGCCCAACAGCCGGCCCCATACCTGATGTAATAACAGCCACTCCAAGTAGGGCTTCATCCACATTCTGTGCCCAACAGCCGGCCCCATACCTGATGTAATAACAGCCACTCCAGGTAGGCCTTCATCCACATTCTGTGCCCAACAGCCGGCCCCATACCTGATGTAATAACAGCCACTCCAGGTAGGCCTTCATCCACATTCTGTGCCCAACAGTCAGCCCCATACCTGATGTAATAACAGCCACTCCAGGTAGGCCTTCATCCACATTCTGTGCCCAACAGTCAGCCCCATACCTGATGTAATAACAGCCACTCCAGGTAGGCCTTCATCCACATTCTGTGCCCAACAGCCGGCCCCATACATCGCAGCCTGAGTCAACAGCAGCAATGTGACATTTGTTACCGCTGCATTCATTGATGACATTTTAAAGTTGCACACTACTCACAAAATATCTGAATGATGATAAAGATACTTTGAAAGTATTTTCTTTATACAGAGGCAGTTAAACTACATGATGACTTGCACTATGGTGAAACATATTGCTGCTGTTTTACAATGTTTCTAAATGAGCTGGAAAAAACATGTTTCTGTTGTAGCCACCAACAAGGCTTTAATTCAAAATGACGATCTCATAAACCCTACTTCATTTTACACCAGTGTGTAGTCTACATCTGTACATCCTTTTAAATGCTTTCATAGTTTATAAAGAATGTGCAGGTTCAAAGGAATCTTAATTCCTTACAACAGGACTAATTCTAATTTTAATCAATTCAAGAACACTTTCTAGACGTCTGTGTGTATGTTTTCCATGACTAAATTGATCAACAGATATTTTTATCAATAAACTATATAAAAGGTATATAAATGGTATATAAATGTAACAAGACAATAATGCTGAATGCCTTGAGAGAATGGAACCTTCTTTCCATACGTGAAAAAATAATGGTGAAATCAAAACAAAAACAACACAAAAAACACAAACAAACAACAAAACAAAACAAAGGCTGAAGCAGATGAAGTACTTGGATTATTTGCTAATATATAAAAAACGATTTTTTTAAAGCTTGTGTCTAGCACAAGAAAAACATGCTGACATCCATAAATGAAAATGTAATACTTTTAGACATGTGACTTGTGGAACAAAACAGACACACTGATAACCATGTCAATGGAAATTTGATTTTCTTTTACTAAACTGGTGACCAGCAGAATAAAATGTGTACACTGATCACCATTTTCTCTCACCTGTCTGACTTTAGATGGTGTACAGTTGACTAAATTGATGGAACTGAACTTCCCATCACAAAATCTGCATGTCATGGGACATACATATCATACACAACAGTCAAAGCCTGTTTCTTTCAACCTCCAGAACTGTCACTTCAAAAAAAAGTTAAGGGACAACTCCCATGCACAAAACATGGAGTCTCTGAGACTGTTGGCTCCAGTGACAATAACAAAGCACCTGCTGCAAAGTTCTTGGTTGAATATCTTTGGCGCCCTGTGAAGGCAGACGCTCATTTAGTGTGCTCCACAACTAAGCAGTGATCATCATCAGCAAGAGGTTTAGTAGGTGGTGTCTTATGTATGTTGGAGTAAGAACAAGCACTACTGAAAAAAAACACACATACCAAAGTAAGGGCGACAATAACAGTGTAGTATCTCCACTACTGACTGCCCCCTGATGGCATTGTGGGTGTGGCAGGTACCACTTTAAAAAGAAAAATCACCAAGTAAGGCCTTAACAACAGTGTAGTCTCTCCACTACTGACTGCCCCCTGATGGCATTGTGGGTGTGGCAGGTACCACTTTAAAAAGAAAATCACCAAAGTAAGGCCACAACAACAGTGTAGTATCTCCACTACTGACTGCCCCCTGATGGCATTGTGGGTGTGGCAGGTACCACTTTAAAAAGAAAAAACACCAAAGTAAGGCCTTAACAACAGTGTAGTATCTCCATACAAAGTAAGGCGACAACAACAGTGTAGTATCTCCACTACAAAGTAAGGTTACAATAACAGTGTAGTATCTGCACTACTGACTGCCTCTGCTGGCATTGTGAGGGAACACATCTGGTGTGGCTGAGGAGAGCAGCCAGGAGTAGCATGGGAATACATCATCTAGGGACACAGGAGTAGGATGGGAATACATCATCTGGGGCACAGGAGTAGGATGGGAGTACATCAACTGGGGACACAGGAGTAGGATGGGAATACATCATCTGGGGACACAGATAATGAAGGAGGAGCAGCCAGGAGTAGGTGGGATTAACATCATCTGGGGACACAGAAGAAGTAGGATGGGATTACATCATCTGGGACACAGAAGAAGTAGGATGGGTTACATCATCTGGGGACACAGAAGAAGTAGGATGGGAATACATCATCTGGGGACACAGAAGGAGTAGGATGGGATTACATCATCTGGGGACACAGAAGGAGTAGGATGGGAATACATCATCTGGGGACACAGAAGAAGTAGGCATGGGAATACATCATCTGGGGACACAGAAGGAGTAGGAGGGAAGTACATCATCTGTGGACACAGACAATGAAGGAGGAGCAACAAGAAGGAGTAGGATGGGAGTATATCATCTGGGGACACAGAAGGAGTAGGATGGGAGTATATCATCTGGGGACACAGAAGGAGTAGGACGGGAATACATCATCTGGGGAACAGGAGTAGGATGGGAATACATCATCTGGGGACACAGAAGAAGTAGGATGGGAGTATATCATCTGGGGACACAGAAGGAGTAGGACGGGAATACATCATCTGGGGACACGACAATGAAGGAGGAGCAGAAACAAAGCACCTACTGGACCCAGTCGGCCTGGCTGCTTCAACCAGATTCCTCCACTGGACACTGCAGCGCTGATCTTTCCTTCCCAGTCCACACACACCGCCCCAACCGTGTCCTGTGCAGGACTGTCCACCTGTGAACCTCCCAACCGTGTCCTGTGCAGGACTGTCCACCTGTGAACTCCCAACCTTTGTCCTGTGCAGGACTGTCCACCTGAAAAACTCCTGCCTTCGTCTGCTGCGTCCTCAGTCACATCTTTCCTTCATCTGTCATACCATATTCTGCGCACCCTTTGTCCCAAACTGTGCTGTGATCATCCGTGTTTTGTACCATCCTGGAACCTGGGTGTGAGTCTTGGAGGCACTGGGCCTGACAATGTCCCAGGATGCAGAGTCTGGAGTGTCAGGATGACTGGTGTTTGAATTAAGTGGGCGTGGTGATGCTCCTAGACAACCATTCAATATGTGTTGTGGAATTCGCTTGCAGCAGAATCACAGCTGTTCTGAAATGAAGGAACATATGAAAAGATGTTTAATATTGACTTTTCTGCAAAAATATACAAGATCTTAAGAAGGCGAAGTAACATACAATAATCAACCACAAACTGTCATTTTGAAAGTTTTCTCAAGTCATCTTTGAAAAAAAAAGTGAGCAGCATGAAACTGATAACTTCAACACAAACATGCACAAGCGTATGTACACACAATGCATTGTTATCTGTTAACTTTTCAAAATACACAACAAAAGGATGATGCTACTGACTCTACCTTTTGGATTATGCTCAGTTCAGTGAAACGAAAATACATAAATTAGAACAAAAATCATCTGGAGACTTAGATATGATATTTTCAAACCCAAAAATTCACACAACATACGAACAAAGACGTGGGTTTTGTGGTTTCTGGTTCATTCTTTACCTGATCAGTTGATCATTTGCTAGAGATTCCCCCTGCCAACCATGATTCAACTTGGTAAAACTGTTCTGACTTAATTCTAGCCTAAGCAAGAATGATTACTCAAAACTGAAGTACTGAATCTGAAGTACAGGCCCTTAAAGTTGCAGCTATGATTCTGGCAGCATGGTAAGAAGCAATGCACAGCAACATCATAATCTTCCTTGTCAGTCTTTCACACTCTATACATCTCTAAAAGACAAGAAATTGAATGAGGTTGCCACAGCATGTCGGAACTCCCCGCGTTTCTGATACAACATGCCCTCTCACTGCAGTAGGCCATAGGGACATCAGAGACAGACTGGCTGAAAAAGGGGCATCAATGGGACAGTGACATCAGAGACAGACAGGCTGAAGAAGGGGCACCAATGGGACAGTGACATCAGAGACAGACAGGCCGAAGAAGGGGCATCAATGGGACAGTGACATCAGAGACTGACTGGCTGAAGAAGGGGCATCAATGGGACAGTGACATCTGAGACACACTGGCTGAAGAAGGGCATTAATGGGACAGTGAAAACACAGACACACTGGCTGAAGAAGGGGCATCAATGGGACAGTGACATCAGAGACAGACTGGCTGAAGAAGGGGCATCAATGGGACAGTGACATCAGAGACAGACTGGCTGAAGAAGGGGCATCAATGGGACAGTGACATCAGAGACAGACAGGCTGAAGAAGGGGCATCAATGGGACAGTGACATCTGAGACAGACAGGCTGAAGAAGGGGCATCAATGGGACAGTGACATCAGAGACAGACTGGTTGAAGAAGGGGCATCAATGGGACACTGACATCTGAGACAGACTCGCTGAAGAAGGGGCATCAATTGGACAGTGATATCAGAGACAGACTGGCTGAAGAAGGGGCATCAATGGGACAGTGACATCAGAGACAGGGCTGGCTGAAGAAGGGGCATCAATGGGACAGTGACATCAGAGACAGACTGGCTGAAGAAGGGTCATCAATGGACAGTGACATCTGAGACACACTGGCTGAAGAAGGGGCATCAATGGGACAGTGACATCACAGACAGACTGGCTGAAGAAGGGGCATCAATGGGACAGTGACATCAGAGACAGACAGGCTGAAGAAGGGCATCAATGGGACAGTGACATCAGAGACAGACTGGCTGAAGAAGGGGCAAACAATGGGACAGTGACATCAGAGACAGACAGGCTGAAGAAGGGGCATCAATGGGACAGTGACATCTGAGACAGACTGGCTGAAGAAGGGGCCCTCAATGGGACAGTGATATCAGAGACAGACTGGCTGAAGAAGGGCATCAATGGGACACTGACATGAGAGACAGACAGGCTGAAGAAGGGCATCAATGGGACACTGAGGTCAGAGATAGACTGGCTGAAGAAGGGGCATCAATGGGACAGTGACATCAGAGACAGACTGGCTGAAGAAGGGGCATCAATGGGACAGTGACATCAGAGACAGACTGGCTGAAGAAGGGGCATCAATGGGACAGTGACATCACAGACAGACTGGCTGAATAAGGGGCATCAATGGGAGAGTGACATCAGAGACAGGCTGGCTGAAGAAGGGCATCAATGGGACAGTGATATCAGAGACAGACTGGCTGAAGAAGGGGCATCAATGGGATAGTGACATCACAGACAGACTGGCTGAAGAAGGGGCATCAATGGGACAGTGACATCAGAGACAGGCTGGCTGAAGAAGGGACATCAATGGGACAGTGATATCAGAGACAGACTGGCTGAAGAAGGGGCATCAATGGGACAGTGACATCAGAGACAGACAGGCTGAAGAAGGGGCATCAATGGGACAGTGACATCAGGAACAGACTGGCTGAAGAAGGGGCATCAATGGGACAGTGAATCAGAGACAGACTGGCTGAATAAGGGGCATCAATGGGAGAGTGACATCAGAGACAGGCTGGCTGAAGAAGGGGCATCAATGGGACAGTGATATCAGAGACAGACTGGCTGAAGAAGGGGCATCAATGGGACAGTGACATCAGAGACAGACTGGCTGAATAAGGGGCATCAATGGGAGAGTGACATCAGAGACAGGCTGGCTGAAGAAGGGGCATCAATGGGACAGTGATATCAGAGACAGACTGGCTGAAGAAGGGGCATCAATGGGACAGTGACATCAGAGACAGACTGGCTGAAGAAGGGGCATCAATGGGACAGTGATATCAGAGATAGACTGGCTGAAGAAGGGGCATCAATTGGACAGTGATATCAGAGACAGACTGGCTGAAGAAGGGGCATCAATGGGACAGTGACATCAGAGACAGACAGGCTGAAGAAAGGGGCATCAATGGGACAGTGACATCACAGACAGACTGGCTGAGAAGGGCATCAATGGGACAGTGACATTTAGAGACAGACTGGCTGAAGAAGGGGCATCAATGGGACAGTGATATCAGAGATAGACTGGCTGAAGAAGGGGCATCAATGGGACAGTGATATCAGAGACAGGGCTGGCTGAAGAAGGGGCATCAATGGGACAGTGACATCAGAGACAGACAGACTGCCTATAGGCTTCATGGGAAGACTGCAGCCAACAGCGGATGTGCTATAGGCTTCATGGGAAGACGGGAGCCACACAGCGGAGTGTGCTATAGGCTTCATGGGAAGACGGGAGCCACACAGCGGAGTGTGCTATGGGCTTCATGGGAAGACGGGAGCCACACAGCGGAGTGTGCTATGGGCTTCATGGGAAGACGGGAGCCACACAGCGGAGTGTGCTATGGGGTTCATGGGAAGACGGGAGCCACACAGCGGAGTGTGCTATGGGGTTCATGGGAAGACGGGAGCCACACAGTGGAGTGGTGCTATGGGGTTCATGGGAAGACGGGAGCCACACAGCGGAGTGTGCTATGGGCTTCATGGGAAGACGGGAGCCACACAGCGGAGTGTGCTATAGGCTTCATGGGAAGACGGGAGCCACACAGCGGATGTGTGCTATAGGCTTCATGAGAAGACGGGAGTCACACAGCGGAGTGTGCTATGGGCTTCATGGGAAGACTGCAGCCACACAGCGGAGTGTTCTATGGGCTTCATGGGAAGACGGGAGCCACACAGCGGAGTGTGCTATGGGCTTCATGGGAAGACGGGAGCCACACAGCGGAGTGTGCTATGGGCTTCATGGGAAGACGGGAGCCACACAGTGGAGTGTGCTATGGGCTTCATGGGAAGACGGGAGCCACACAGCGCAGTGTGCTATGGGCTTCATGGGAAGACGGGAGCCACACAGCGGAGTGTGCTATGGGCTTCATGGGAAGACGGGAGCCACACAGCGGAGTTTTGTCTTGAGACTAGTGAGAGTGTTCCTTCAATCGTCAGACCAACTTTGCTGGAGACTGGATCTCTCAAATATAGTTGATGGTGGAAGATATTGTAAAAGGAAGCCCAGAGTATATCCCTGTTATGTAGTTTTTGACAAAACAGAATTTCATTATATAAACAAACATGCTCTTGTGACATCAGTTTCAATTTCCTCCCCAAGTCCATGCTAATGGTAAATTTGTCTATTGATGAGTTCATGGGGTTTTCACCTAGACAGACAGTGGTAACCTCCACATGGAAAGGAACAAGAAAGGAGGGGGCAAGGTGGGGGTTAGGGGGTGCATGATCCTCAGTCACCCTCACTCTACAAATAATCAATTATTGTCACCAGTACACATGTTACTAAGTGGTACGAACACAACCATAAAAATAAGCAGCAAGTACAGTGTCTCCTCTGGTGGGTTGCCTCAAGATGATCTGACTGCTCTCTGCAGATTGCCGATGCTGGCGGTGCGACATGGTGAATCTAGATGTGGATGTGTTTGCAGTCAATGGAGTTAGTGATGCTGGCGGTGCGACATGGTGAATCTAGATGTGGATGTGTTTGCAGTCAATGGAGTTAGTGATGCTGGCGGTGCGACATGGTGAATCTAGATGTGGATGTGTTTGCAGTCAATGGAGTTAGTGATGCTGGCAGTGCGACATGGTGAATCTAGATGTGGATGCGTTTGCAGTCAATGGAGTTAGTGATGCTGGTGGTGCGACATGGTGAATCTAGATGTGGATGTGTTTGCAGTCAATGGAGTTAGTGATGCTGGCGGTGCGACATGGTGAATCTAGATGTGGATGTGTTTGCAGTCAATGGAATAAGTGCCAATGCTCGTGGTGTTACATGGTGAATCTAGATGTGGATGTGTTTGCAGTCAGTGGAATAAGCACCAATGCTGATGGTAAGACATGGTGAATGTAGATGTGGATGTGTTTGCAGTCAGTGGAATAAGCACCAATGCTGATGGTAAGACATGGTGAATGTAGATGTGGATGTGTTTGCAGTCAGTGGAATAAGCACCAATGCTGATGGTAAGACATGGTGAATGTAGATGTGGATGTGTTTGCAGTCAATGGAATAAGCACCAATGCTGATAGTAAGACATGGTGAATGTAGATGTGGATGTGTTTGCAGTCAATGGAGTTAGTGATGCTGGCAGTGCGACATGGTGAATCTAGATGTGGATGTGTTTGCAGTCAGTGGAATAAGTGCCAATGCTGATGGTAAGACATGGTGAATGTAGATGTGGATGTGTTTGCAGTCAATGGAATAAGTGCCAATGCTGATGGTAAGCCATGGTGAATGTAGATGTGGATGTGTTTGCAGTCAATGGATAAGTGCCAATGCTGATGGTAAGACATGGTGAATGTAGATGTGGACGTGTTTGCAGTCAATGGAATAAGCACCAATGCTGATGGTAAGACATGGTGAATGTAGATGTGGACGTGTTTGCAGTCAATGGAATAAGCACCAATGCTGATGGTAAGACATGGTGAATGTAGATGTGGATGTGCTTGCAGTCAATGGAATAAGCACCAATGCTGATGGTAAGACATGGTGAATGTAGATGTGGATGTGTTTGCAGTCAATGGAATAAGCACCAATGCTGATGGTAAGACATGGTGAATGTAGATGTGGATGTGTTTGCAGTCAATGGAATAAGCACCAATGCTGATGGTAAGACATGGTGAATGTAGATGTGGATGTGTTTGCAGTCAATGGAATAAGCACCAATGCTGATGGCAAGACATGGTGAATGTAGATGTGGATGTGTTTGCAGTCAATGGAATAAGTGCCAATGCTGATGGTAAGACATGGTGAATGTAGATGTGGATGTGTTTGCAGTCAATGGAATAAGCACCAATGCTGATGGTAAGACATGGTGAATGTAGATGTGGACGTGTTTGCAGTCAATGGAATAAGTGCCAATGCTGATGGTAAGACATGGTGAATGTAGATGTGGATGTGTTTGCAGTCAATGGAATAAGTGCCAATGCTGATGGTAAGACATGGTGAATGTAGATGTGGACGTGTTTGCAGTCAATGGAATAAGCACCAATGCTGATGGTAAGACATGGTGAATGTAGATGTGGACGTGTTTGCAGTCAATGGAATAAGCACCAATGCTGATGGTAAGACATGGTGAATGTAGATGTGGACGTGTTTGCAGTCAGTGGAATAAGCACCAATGCTGATGGTAAGACATGGTGAATGTAGATGTGGACGTGTTTGCAGTCAGTGGAATAAGCACCAATGCTGATGGTAAGACATGGTGAATGTAGATGTGGATGTGTTTGCAGTCAGTGGAATAAGCACCAATGCTGATGGTAAGACATGGTGAATGTAGATGTGGACGTGTTTGCAGTCAATGGAATAAGTGCCAATGCTGATGGTAAGACATGGTGAATGTAGATGTGGATGTGTTTGCAGTCAATGGAATAAGTGCCAATGCTGATGGTAAGACATGGTGAATGTTGATGTGGATGTGTTTGCAGTCAATGGAATAAGCACCAATGCTGATGGTAAGACATGGTGAATGTAGATGTGGACGTGTTTGCAGTCAATGGAATAAGCACCAATGCTGATGGTAAGACATGGTGAATGTAGATGTGGATGTGTTTGCAGTCAATGGAATAAGCACCAATGCTGATGGTAAGACATGGTGAATGTAGATGTGGACGTGTTTGCAGTCAAGGGAAATATGATGGTAAGACATGGTGAATGTAGATGTGGATGTGTTTGCAGTCAATGGAATAAGCACCAATGCTGATGGTAAGACATGGTGAATGTAGATGTGGACGTGTTTGCAGTCAATGGAATAAGCACCAATGCTGATGGTAAGACATTGGTGAATGTAGATGTGGATGTGTTTGCAGTCAATGGAATAAGTGCCAATGCTCGTGGTGTTACATGGTGAATGTAGATGTGGATGTGTTTGCAGTCAATGGAATAAGCACCATGCTGATGGTAAGACATGGTGAATGTAGATGTGGACGTGTTTGCAGTCAGTGGAATAAGTGCCAATGCTCGTGGTGTTACATGGTGAATCTAGATGTGGATGTGTTTGCAGTCAATGGAATAAGCGCCAATGCTGATGGTAAGACATAGTGAATGTAGATGTGGACGTGTTTGCAGTCAATGGAATAAGTGGCAATGCTGATGGTAAGACATGGTGAATGTAGATGTGGACGTGTTTGCAGTCAATGGAATAAGTGCCAATGCTGATGGTAAGACATGGTGAATGTAGATGTGGACGTGTTTGCAGTCAATGGAATAAGTGGCAATGCTGATGGTAAGACATGGTGAATGTAGATGTGGACGTGTTTGCAGTCAATGGAATAAGTGGCATGGGAGCACGGCTACAGAGAAGGTACAGAAACAGCCTAGGGAAAAGAAAAAGAATTAGGTCTGACTGTTTTATCAATTCAAAAAATCCGCTTTTTTCATTTTTCTTAATATTTTGGTTTCCTAGTAATTATTTTCTTCAGACTGATTTGTGAATACTTACACCTGTGAATACTTACACCTGTGCAAGCTTTCTTTGTAGTACTGAGCCTTTCTGCTCTTTCAAGTTTTCTTTTATACTTCCGGTACAGGCGATTTGACTTATCTGGAACAAAAAGGCAAGAACCTGTCATTTTAGGAAAAAAATGCTTACCTAACATAAGAAAATTGTAACATGAAACAGCCAATGATCATATTCTGTCAAGTTTGACAGCACACACACACACACACACACACACACACACACACACACACACACACACACACACACACACTCATATCTTACTTAAAACATTTCTTTTTCATGACAGCAACTGTTTTCTGGTTATTTAGTCAGGTATAATTATGCTCAATAACAACAAACAAGCAGACAGACCTGATCACTGGAAACAGGTTTTTTTTTTTTTTTTTAGTATGATATAAATCATCTATCAACTGAGTATTCTGGTAAGCAACTATGTGTGCTGGTCATTCTGCTGTACTTCTTAGCTCTTTGATCTTTGTCTAGCAGTTAGAATGAAACCAGGTCATTCTGCTGTACTTCTTAGCTCTTTGATCTTTGTCTAGCAGTTAGAATGAAACCAGGTCATTCTGCTGTACTTCTTAGCTCTTTGATCTTTGTCTAGCAGTTAGAATGAAACCAGGTCATTCTGCTGTACTTCTTAGCTCTTTGATCTTTGTCTAGCAGTTAGAATGAAACCAGAAAAGATACTAGATATGATCTAAGACACAGAACCGTCTGTGACATTGTATATTGGTAACCTCTGATTTATCCATAAACTGTCTTTCTTATCTGTATCATATCACCTTAAATTTGTCTCCTTATTACTTCTCTCATTGTTACAGTCACAGCACTCTTACTGATTTTTTGTTCTCTGTTTATTCTTAGTATGTGTTATCAATGAGGTAAACAGGCAAATGGTGGTGATGAGTATGGTAAAATTTCAAGAAGGGGGAGGAGAGAAGTCACCTGTTATGAGTTTGTGGTGATCTTGACATGAGAAACCTTGCTGCTTTGCCCAGTCTGCAGCTCCGCTGCCCACCAAGACACTGAAAGGAGAGGGTGCACATCAAAATACAGTCCAGAGAGGGCCCACCAAGACACTGAAAGGAGAGGGTGCACATCAAAATACAGTCCAGAGAGTGCCCACCAAGACACTGAAAGGAGAGCAGGGTTGTACATCCTTAGCAGTATCTATAGGACAAATGTCCTGGACCACCCTGAAGTAATAGGACATTTGTCCTCTTCATAACAAAATCAATCGGACATTTTGAACGCAAGCCAGATTGAATGTATATTAAGTTTTATCATGCACACAAAAATGGTATTACAAAAGCTGACTATATTCCTAGAGTGGGAAGCCATGTTTGGTAAACATACTATTACTAGTCCACACACACACACAGTCACACACACAGAGGCAGTGTCTTTCCTAAATCACTATTCATTGCTAATGCTAGTATTCAAGTACAATATTGATTCATTTGGAGTCGTCTTTTTGGTTGAAGAGCATTCTTTTCCTTTTCTCTCCCCACTTTTCTGTCACCCTGAACACCCATTCTGATTCCCCCTTGACATCACTTGGTCCTTCCATTTGCACCCTCATCAGCATGGCCTGGTTTTCTGCTGTCAGTCTGTTCCTTTGACTTGTCAAAATCAAATTCTGAGTGCTGAACCCTCTTTCTACATCAGCTGTATGGACGGGCAGGGTGATGGCCTACAATACGTAACAAGTACAAGGCTTATCGCTCTTTAGCCGCTTTACACTAAAAATAACCCTGACACAAGCTGGCTGCGAGCTCTCAGCTGCGAGCCGTGTACCTCGCTGGCTCAGCCTCTGCGAGTCAGGGAGGCAGAGTTGCAAGCCAATGAGCTAAAAATAGACCGCCACGGCTCGCCACTAAGCTTAGTGCCAGTGGCACACGGGACTAGTAATAGTTATAGGCCTAGTGATTCATTGGGCTTACACTAAAGTTACAGACTGGAGTTCTGTACGACGGTCGGACTCAAATAATTATGCGGGCTTGATATAAACGGCTGGTGCCATGTCCGTGAGCATCGGAAAGCTACTGGACAGTGACCGCGTTTTCGGCAAAGTAATGGGACATTTGTCCTCTTCACTGCCAGTTATATCGGACATTTTGCATGTGCAATCGGTCTATGTCCGATGTCCGACGTGGATGTGCAACCCTGGGAGAGGGTGCACATCAAACTACAGTCCAGAGAGTGCCCACCAAGACATTGAAAGGAGAGGGTGCACATCAAACTACAGTCCAGAGAGTGCCCACCAAGACACTGAAAGGAGAGGGTGCACATCAAACTACAGTCCAGAGAGATGGATTCAAATAAAATGTCTGCAGAAACATGTATGGCAAGTAAAGGACAGCAAAGCCAATGGGTGTTCACTTTCACCAACTTGTGTGTGTGTGTGTGTGTGTGTGTGTATAGTGTGTGTGTGTGTGTGTGTGTGTGTGTGTGTGTGTGTGTGTGTGTATAGTGTGTGTGTGCGTGTGTGTGTGTGTGTGTGTGTGTGTGTGTGTGTGTGTGTGTGTGTGTGTGTGTGTGTGTGTGCGCGTGTGTGAATGAGTGTGTGTGTGCGTGCACACGTGAGTGTGTGTTTGTGTGAGTGAACGAGTGTGTGTGTGTGTGTGTGTGTGTGTGCGTGTGTATGCGTGCGTGTGTGCATGCACGTGTGTGTGCACGCGTGAGTGTGTGCGCACGTGCACGCGTGAGTGTGTGTGTTTGTGTGTGTGTTCGTGCTTTGATGCATGCATGTGTACATGTGTGTGTGTGTGTGTGTGTGTGTGGTGTGTGTGTGTGTGTGTGTGTGTGTGTGTGTGTGTGTGTTTGTGTGTGTGTGTGTGAGTGTGTGTCAAGTCAAGTCAAGTCAAGTCAAAATTTTATTTAGAGATGGAAACATGGAATAAGCAACATATCTGCTTTTTTACATCAAGCCATCTATGAAAAAAAGAAAGAAAGAGAAAAGAAAATCAACTCGTGTATAATGCCATTCATCAAAAGAGAAGTAAACATACCGTCTTACCCACTCCCATCTCCTCCCCTTTACCCACTCACTTCCATTCACGTAAAAGGTATCAATGCTCATTGCCGTCCCTATGGTTACATTCACGAAGTGTATATCTTTACCAGTGTATTTCTTTTCTGCACAGGATGGACATTTTTTTCAGTATCATATGTGGTTAACGATTCATGAGATAATCTTTCAATTTTTTCTTAAATGTGTTTTTATTTTTTTGTATTTTTTAAGGGCTTTGTCAGTTTATTCCACAGATTTCCCCCTGAATATACGAAACTGGATTTGTATAAATTGTTGCGTGGTCTAGAAATGGACAACAAATGATTATGTCTATGGCAATTGACTCTAAATGTTTCTGTAATCTTTTGGGGAGCTGTTCCATTAATAACGTTATGCATACAAAGGGCTTTATTGAAAAAGAGTCTGTTTGGGAAGGTTAATATTTTGAGTTGTTTGTAATCTTCATCAGTTAGGGAGCTCGATTTTAACAATACTAATTTCAATGCTCGTTTGTACAGACGATGAATTAATTTTAAATTATGTTCACTACAGTTGTCCCAAAGGGTTGATGCATAATCAACTAATGACAAAATATGTGCACAGAAAAAAAGTTTTCGAGAGTGGCCATCGAGGAAATTTTTTATCCGAGACAACTGAAATATTTTTTTTGAAAGGCGTTTTGCTAAGAATGTTGTATGTTCAGTCCAAGATAAATCTTTGTCAATAATGACACCTAGTGTTTTGTGTGAACTGACTTCCTCAACTTTATTATTGGATATGAGTAAAGGCTGAAAATTTGATTTCATCTTTTGTCGTTTTTGTCTTGTAGACACGTACATGCACTTTGTTTTAATAGCATTTAAAGACATATGGTTTAGTTGTGTCCATTCAGTAAGTTTATCAATATCTGCTTGAAGCTTAACTGTTAATTCATAGGCATCAGAGTCGTTTTCGTGAAGAGATGTATCATCTGCAAACATTTCGCATTTACATTTAACAAAACAAGGCAAATCGTTTACGTAAATAGTAAACAAAAGAGGTCCTAACACAGAGCCTTGTGGAACACCATATTTGACAGGCATAAATGTTGACAATTTGTCAGCTACAGCTACTAATTGTTTCCGGTCAGATAAAAAAGATGAAATAAGACTTATGAATTCTGGAGTCAGTTTGTAAAGTTCAAGTTTATGGCACAACAAAGAATGGTTGATGACATCAAAAGCTTTTTCAAAGTCTACGAAGAGAATACCTGCAAATTTATTCTCGTTTATGCTGCAAAGAAGACTGTCGATAAGCTGTATGAGGGCTGTGTGGCAAGAATGATGTTTTCGAAAGCCCGACTGACTTTCGTGGAGAAGTTTGTTATCAGCGAAATACGAATACAGAGACTTATGCATATGTTTTTCGATCGGTTTTGCAATGGCTGATAAAATAGATATCGGTCTGTAATTTGATGGGTTTGAAGAATCCCCGGTTTTATACAAAGGAATAACTTTAGCTTCCTTAAATTTTAGAGGAAAAGTTTGTTTATCTATGCATAAATTGTATAAGTATGTCAAAGTATCTGTGATAATAGGACATGACAACTTAAGTATTTTTGTCTCGATACCATCTAAATCACGAGTATTAGATTGGGTTGAAGTAGACAAGGCTTTACTAACATCTAAAACGGTCATGGGTTTCAGACTAAATGGAGCACGAATATCCTTAGAATGGATGTATTGTTCTAAATAATTGAGGTCATTTTCACTAGATCTATCATTTAATATGATTCTATCTGCTATGGTTGCAAAATGATTATTTAGTTGATCTGCAGATATGTCTGAGCTCATTTGTTGACTTTTTGACACGTGTTTATTAGTTAATATGTTAATTGCTTTCCAAATTTGCCTGGTATCTTTGGTAGAAGTTAACATTGTTCTAAAGTAAGTACGTTTCGATTTCCGTTTTAATGACGTCACTTTATTTCTTTGTTTTCTGAATTCTTCATTTGATCCGAAATTACTCAAATGATTTCTTTTATTAATTTCTGTGTCAATTTCTTTTGTTATCCATGGAGGTTTTGGTTCCTGTTTAATCCTTTTCTTTATAAAAGGGGCGTGTTTATTATATACGGAGGTAAAAGTGTCAATCCAAAATTCAGCTGCTTTATTTGGATCTCTGATTTGATAGATGAGGTCAAATTGTGCTTCAGAAAGGTCAGTAAGGAAATCATCTTCTTTAAAGTTTCTAAAGCTCCTGTAGTAAATAACTTTATGACCTACTTTTGGAATTTTTACACGGTTTTTGAACCAAGTAAGGCAAATTGGGTTGTGATCACTGCAGCCATAGGGAGGGGAACAAAGTTCGATAATGAATGTGTTTGCATTTGTGTAAATATGATCTATTAGAGTAGCGGAATTTTCAGTTATGCGTGTTGGTCTATCGATTAGTTGTTCTAAGTTATGTGATATATAGTTTTGATACCACTTTGATTTAGTTTTTAACAGATCAATGTTAAAATCTCCTAATATAATTGTCTCATAACTTAGAACGGTTACTTCATCCATTAATGCATTGAATCTGTCCTGCCAATCAGTGGTTTCTGATGGGTTTCTATAGACAAAGCCTATTGCAAGTGGTTGACAATTTTTCATACTTATTTCAATCCAGACAGATTCAATACCATAATTTTCAAAATTAACTAGCCTTTTACATTTTAATGAGGAAGCATGATATATATGAGTAAGCCAGTAGATTTTGGTTTATAGGGGTCTAGTCGCATTATTTGGTATCCTGTGTGTGTATGTGTGTGTGTGCACTGCATTCGCAGTATGCGTGAATTGTTTATAAAAAATTATTTGCAAATGGAGCGTTTCAATCGTTTATTTTAGAAACTTATGACGGGTCACTGACATTCCCCCTCGTTATTGAAACATGATTATCATATACAGGGATGCAGGGGGTATGGACAGAAGCATTCATATCTTCACAAACTACTTGCACTCTCACACAGGCACACGTATTCTGTCACTTACTTCGGGCCCCGACAAAGGTGATGGGAAACCAGTAACATTTCATAAAAGAATGGAATTTTATTTAACTCGACTCCGAGCCCCAAACCGTCACTACACAACACATTTGTCTGTATTATACAAAAATGTAAACATCATACAGATTATCCAATTTCCTCACTTACTCTTAATTAACCAGGAAAGAAAACATTCAATATTCTGGTTACATGCCTATAACCACAAGAAAAAAAAAAAACGTTCAGAACTGGTTGACCAGTCAGTTCTCTCATCACTCAGTGCTAATACGACTGCTGAAGCTGCCACACTGATGCATCTGCTCGGGGGCCAAATCTCAGTTGGGGGACACGGGCAGCACTGCTGGAGCTGTACTCTCAGACCGAGTCTCCCGGACTCCACTGCACTTCGCCCTCTCCATGGAAAGGGCTCCTGTCAGTCTCTCCCACAGGTCTCCTCTTGCTGCACACACCCCACCGTTGTCTGGCAGCTCCCTGTCAAGGCCCCAACAGGCTGACACGTCTTGCTGTCTTTCGTCCCCACCCAGGAGACAATTCTCTATCATCGTCGACTTTGAGGCTACAGCAAACCTCCACTGTCTTAAATCCCCACCTAGGAGACAACTCTCTACCATCTGCTTCAAGGCGACAGCAGACTTCCGCTTCACTTCAAGTCTTTTGGCCTCGACTTTACTTCGCTGTATTTTCCTGAGTCCTCAGCACGTGACTTCACTTCCCCTGGTGAGTCACACTTTAACTGGTTTTCCGAGCATCTTATAACCATTCTCAAACAAAGAGAACCCGAGTTAAACTGGTTCAACCAATGGAATCACTGGAACCACACATCACAATGATTTCCACCAATGAAACTCTGACTTATTTTGATCCCCCTGTCACAGAGTGAAATGAGGAGTGCTTGTCAATGGATTTGTCAAAGCTGTCTCATGAATGATTGAAGGCATGTAAGTTGTTTGTGTATTCTATCAATTCCTTCTATCACTCACTCACGCCACCCTACAACTTAGCATGAACAGGAATTAAGCGAGGAGAGTACATTTAATAAACAATGAAAAGATGGAAATGACTTTTAGCATGTGAATAACATCAATATGTAAATTACTTTGTTTCTGTCGACAGGTGTTTACACTCACACTCCTGTTATGCTGGAAACGAATTCATAACTCTACTAATGACACAAAACAACAAAAGAAATTTCTCACATTTTTCAAAGAAAATTAACAGGTGAGTCCTCCTGGATATGAAATAAATCCCATCAAAATTTCAATCACTGATCAGGTGTGTTGCTGTCCAAACTGGTGTAGACTTGCACACACACACACAAAAAAAAACCCCACTCCTTGTGGTGATGATCATCAATCACTTCAAGTTCAACTGATCTCAATTGCGGATGTGTTGAAAGCAGTCCACACGAAAACACTTCTGAGACTGGGCGCAGAAGAGCACGATCCAAAACAGCTGGTCCCACTCTGGCGACTGGGCACAGAAGAGCACGATCCAAAACAGCTGGTCCCACTCTGGCGACTGGGCACAGAAGAGCACGATCCAAAACAGCTGGTCCCACTCTGGCGACTGGGCGCAGAAGAGCACGATCCAAAACAGCTGGTCCCACTCTGGCGACTGAGCGCAGGGGAGCACGATCCAAAACAGCTGGTCCCACTCTGGCGACTGGGCGCAGGGGAGCACGATCCAAAACAGCTGGTCCCACTCTGGCGACTGGGCACAGGGGAGCAGGGTCCATAACGAAGAGCACTGGTCAACTGTCTGGAGGGAAGACACCAGGGAAGACACCCGCTGTTCAGAAGGTAGGCAGGCCTAAGGGCTGTCGAAAAGGAAGACACTGGGGGAGCAAAGGCGAATCCTGGCTTCAGAGATGAATGCGATGCCACAGCAGGGAAAAGAGGCCTAGGACAGCACGAACACCCCCCTCCAGTGCACTCAGCCATTCAGACCCACACCCAAGTTGAAAATCCTGCAAAGTGAACAGCACCATACATAACTCAATCTACCACCATTGATAGATTAGTAAGAGTAGAATCGAAACAACCAAACCTGTACAACTCAGCAAAAACATTGATCACTTGGAGTATGGAGTCCCCCAGGGCTCAGTCTTGGGCCCCATTCTCTTCGTTCTTTATACACAGCCTATCTCTGACATTGTCACTCATCACGGCATCTCCCACCACTGTTTCTCTGATGACAACCAAATCTACACCTCTGACGATATTTCTCAGCTCCCCTCTATCATTGAACGAACTCAGGCATGTTTTTCTGATATCAAAGCTTGGATGATTGACAACAAACTTCAACTGAACAACGACAAGACCGAACTGATTTTCATAGCATCTAAAAGATTATTGTCTACAAACTGCCTTCCCTCATCTGTCCAACTAGATAATTCAGTCATTCGGACTTCTTCAACTGTCCGTAATCTTGGGGTCACACTGGACCAAACTCTATCCTTTCAAAGTCAAATTTCCTCTGTCTGTCGTGCTTGCTATCTGGAACTTCGCCGTATTTCTTCTGTTCGTCATCTTCTTTCGGATGATGCCACCAAAACTCTCATTTCTGCTTTTGTTCTTTCTCGTTTGGATTACTGTAATTCTCTTCTTGCTGGTTGCCCACAGAATCTTCTTGGCAAATTGCAGAAAATTCAAAACAGTGCTGCCCGACTAGTATTGAAACGCTCCAAATTTTCTCACTCGGCTCCCTTGCTCGATTTTCTCCACTGGCTCCCAGTAGGCAAAAGAATTGAATACAAGCTTTCTTTGCTCTGCCACAAATCTCTCAGTGGTTTAGCCCCATCCTATCTTGCTGATCTTCTGAATACCTACAAACCTCTTAGACAGCTACGTTCTTCCTCTGACACTTCTCTTCTCCAAATTCCTCGCTTCCGCACTAGGACCCTCGGTGAACGTTCGTTCTCTTTCCAGGCCCCCTGTTGTTGGAATAACCTTCCTTTATCTCTCCGCTCTGCGACTTCCTTCTCTTCCTTTAAGTCTTCTCTTAAGACTACCCTCTTCCAGTCATGACCCTTCCCCTCCTTCTGTCGAAAGCAGATGTACCCTACACCTGGCGTGTGTGCGTGTGTGTGTGTTTGTGTGGTTGCCTGCGTGTGTGTGTGTGTGTGTGTGTGTGTGTGTGTGTGTGTGTGTGTGTGTGTGTGTGTTTGTGTGCTCAGCTTAAGCATGTAGAATTGTGTGTTGTGTGTTTTGG